>KE372912.1:141629-161084 GCA_000418225.1 Zizania latifolia
ACACCATTAGTATAACAACAAAAAAGGAGGTGTATATGATAGGACAATATGTCGAATATCTCACAACCTCACCTTCTCTTACCAACCAAAACTCTTATGTTTTCCCCACGAGTTGTAAGCTTATATGTGTGGTGGTAAAAGTGTGATGGTTAAGCGAACACAAGACAAGGATGGCGTAAACGGTGGCTTGTTTGTGTAGCTTAGTGGGGAAAAATGTAGGAAATGCAATCTAAATTCTAGTTGTTGTAAAAATAAGTAACAATCCAAACAAGATATTCAATGCTTAGTGCTGATATCAAGTTATGGATGGTGTAAATAGAAAATTTCAGAGATCCAACAACTAAATCCCACACTAGCAATGGATTAGCTAGCACATAAAAATCTGCACAATTGATAGAGTGCAAACAAAATGCAATTTGCATAAGCGTTTCAGCAACTTTGCACAATATCTTTATCTTCTTTCTTTTTTTATCTTTTTTTGTCTCTTTTCCTGACTCTTTTTTTTATAGTTTTTTAAACAATGATATAGCACTTGCACAAACAATAGGTAGAATAAAAACAAACAGCAATGATATGATACGATTTTTTTTGTGGTGATTTTTAGGGATAACAAGATGATATATCGGTAACAAGGATATAGATAGAGAATTCAAGCAGCAACTAAACAAAGACTCTAATGGACAGAAACTTACACAAACTCATTAAAATAACAAATGCAAAATATAAGGCTATGGAAATATTTTTGTATGGCTTTTTCTGGATAGGATGAAAACAAATATATGCAGCTAAGGGTAAAGAATCCTACCGTGGCAACGAAAACTCTGATACCAGATGGTACAGGGCATGGTCCTGATCTTCACAGCGTAGGATCATGAACTATTAACTAGCCTCAAAGATACCAAGATAACTAGCTGCAAGTAGCCAAGATAACAGTGCAACCTGACGATCGTACTCGAAGCCAACCACGTCTCGATTACGGCAGCCTAAATTAAGGGTTCGCCCAACCACACTCAAAGTTACCAACCAACACAGCCTACAATCAATCAAGGAAAACCTTGAAGGGAGTAGAAGCACCAATTGGGAGAAGTCGAACGTCTGCTACTGTTATCCCACAAGGAAATCACAAGAGCAAAGGGGTAGAGAATCCTCTTTGGATTTGTTAGCACACTGCTAAACAAAGGTTCTGTTTTTTATTATCAAAAGTCTATTCTTACAAGGACAATGAGGAGTATTTATACTAGGAACAATCCTCCTAGCTGGGTATCAAAAGTCTCTTAAGTTTCTTGAGAAGTTGGCAGCTCAAAGGTCTCCAAGAAGAATTTTCGAACAGCCTCGCGCTGCCAGTTTTGCTTCTGTACAGTCTTCACTAAAACAGTCATAACTTTTTATTGAGAAGTCCAAAAGATGATCCATTTGTTGGAGATGAAAGTAGACTTGATTATATTTCCAACCATATGTATTATGGCTATTGAATCATGACAGGTTAGATCACCCATCTCTTGGAAGTTAGAACATTATCAACAGACAGAGGTGTAAAGTACCACCGTAGAAGAAAAAGTAACGGATGATCGGACCAGCGTAAAAAGTAACACCGTGAAGGAAAAAGTAACACCCGACCGGACCAGTGTATAAAGTAACATCGTGGAGGAAAAGGTAGCGGACGATTGGACCAGCGTAAAAAGTAACACCGCGTAGGAAAAAAGTAACACCCGACTAGACTGTTTTCCTTAGCTCGTAATCAGTGAGTTGTTGTATTTGAAATCCAACAAGACTCCTCTTTACCAATAAACCTAAACATGAGCAAAGTACAATATTTAGGTAGTATAAAATTCTCATTAAAATATGTATCAGCGAAGAACAAGTTCATCACTTATTCTAGTTTCTTTGCTCTACTTTGCGTAATTGGTCCTTAAAATGGTGTAAATAGTTCTTGCTCCTTCATAGCTTGTTCTTGTGTGTTTATAAGTTCTTTTTTATTGGTTCACTGGGCTGATCCGTATCACAACTTGAGCGTGCCGATGTGGTAAGGAGCCGATCAGCGTCCTCAGGAACCCTTCACCCGATGATGCCCTCGAGAACTGGATGATCTGATTAGGAAGTCCTCGGTTGAACTCGAGCCGATGACACCGCCGATCCAATCAGCAACGCCAATGCTGATGAGCGATGCAGTCAAGCAATGCGTCTACTAGTATTCACACATGTAGGGGTGGAACATTGACCAATGATGTACTAGCACCCGGGCGGTCAGCGAGAAGGTCGGGCTCGAGAGGTTGCAGCCATGGTTTGCTCTTGGTGGCTAAAAACTTAGCACGACAATCGCATCAACATGCGAATAGCGGAAGACCCGCTTCCCTGCACCCTACACCCTCCTATATATAGACGTCTTAGCTTAGACCCTCCTAGGCCCATCTAGGACTCTACTTGGATCTCTATCCAATCTGTTCGGATCTCCATCCAAACCATTTGGATCTCTATCCATATTGAGCCCAATTCGAATCCTATTCAAATCTAATGTTTCAACCCGTTAAATGTGTGACCCTATAGGTTCACGTATAGCTTGGTTAACATATGGAAACTCCTTTCCATACTTCATTAACAACGACCTCTTGCAAAGCATATTAACCTAAGTATATGTAAAGATCATATCGGCTGAACCTTGTAATATTCCATATGTATATGTCCCTTTGCCTCATGATATCGATCAAGCACAAGGTGAGATTTGTGCCATCTACTACCACAGAAAACCCTATTAGTGACGGGTAATAACATCTATTAGTGACGGGCAAGTCTACCGTCACTCTTATCGCGTTAGTGATATAACATCATTTGTGACGGGTGTTTACCCGTCACTAAAGGGTCAACCTTTAGTGACAGGTGACAATATTCACCCGTCACTAAAGGGGGGCCTATCGGCTCACCTATTTTAGCCCTTTAATGATGGGTCATAATGTCACCTATCACGAAAGGGTCCTTTAGTGATGAGTAATAATTATTGCCTGTCACTAATATTATCGTCATTTTAAAAAAATAATTATTTTTAGGCTGCATCCTAAATCAAAGCCATGATTTGGCAGCCAACATATCTAACATTCCAAAGCACATCACAAATAATTCATCAGAGAAGATTCATAACCAAATTAATATCACACAGATAATTCCAAGGCGGTATTGCATGGCTAAAACAAAGTTCCATAAGAATAACTTCTAAGTTCTAGCTAACTTCTAACTTTCACTAGGGCATTCCCTAAGAGCGATATCAATAGCATGAATAGTGTCCTATGGAGATTCTCTCTGTCTACCCACCATGAATTGCTTAAGGCTATACATGTCTAGTTTTACAGCCTTTTTTATGGTCACCCTGTACTCCTTCTTCTTGAAGAAAAAAGAATCAGTATAATATGCACAATGGTTATTAGTGCAAAAAGGAAGATGGATAGGAAGATATACCCCAAGTTTACACCACATACATGACAAGCTCAATTGCACTATTGTTGATGTTTAAATGGAAGGAGCATACTATGCCAACTTCTAACGTGTTATCTCAAAGAAATTGGCTAAAACCAGTAGTTAGGTAGCACCGTCCATTCGTGGATTTATGCACCGCAATTGGGACTACCTTAGTACCTGTTGCTATCACTTGAATCTTGGTGGTCTGCTGGTGTAGGTGAGATGTGATGTATTTGTCAGTACTATTACAATAAAATTTGAATAAATTAAAGCTAGTTAGACAAGGCCAAGTGCATATATGTAGATGTTTGTTTTTCTAACATGTCCAAAGAGCTTACCACCGACTTCTTGTTGATGATCGAGTTATTTATTATGTAGACATATAATTGGGTCACAGAGGATAAACCTGAAGAGATGTCTTGTGTCTTGTAGGAGAGCCTTCCTTGCTGGAGTTACATCTGTTATATTGCCAAAATAACAGATGTCCTTCAGGTAGTCTATTTGGTCGGTGTCGACCTCCCTTGCTATCTGCTTCCCCTTTTTTTCACAGCATTGCTAGGACCATCACATGCCATTATAAAAAAGTCAGTAAGTACATAAATAAAATATACATTTATAGTACGTAATGTGAGTTTGCTATACATACCGCTATCACTGTCATCTACTTTTATGGCTCCTACGATCTTCTCATCGCCAAAATTATTGAAAACAGTAGCATACAAGACTTTTGTGGTCCCGTTGTTAGTTCCACATAGTCCCCTTCTACTAGGCAGACCCGGGAACTAAATTCACCCTACCCTCTATAGAGGCAAAACCTGCCGCCACAACTCGCAACCTCAACCATATTGGTGCACCCATCTCTTGTCCATATCTTAAGGGTGTCACCACATTGAATGTTATGGTTCTCGGCAAAGTTTTTTGTTAGAAACTACAATAGTGAGATAATATCGTATCAGTTTGTTAGTTTTGTTACTACATAAATAGAATATGCAATGTACAATGTATAAACCTGGTGATGCCCTTGGACATAATGATGGATTCTCAGGAGGCAAGACTGAGGAATAAAAGTTGGTACCTACATTGTTGGCATGGATTAGTATAACTGAATGTTGCACTTGCAGCACGGGATAAAAAAAGTAAAATAATACCGTCTCATGGTATCGCCTACTGCTGGAAGCATGATGTCCAGCGGAAGTGCCTTGTTTATCACTTGGGAGGCTTGCCATGTCCCTAATTCATGTTATATTTAATAACAATGAAAAAAGTACAATAATAGTTGTGTAAACTAAAAGATTGTATGAACAAGCTTGTCAAAACCAAAAAAAGAGCCTAAATGTCACACACACATCCTTATACTAATAGCCTTCTCTTCATTGAGCTATTCACAAAGCAACAAACCCTAGCGTCCACGGAGGAGTAGGAGTAGGAGGAGTAGGAGTAGGAGGAGGAGGTTGAGGAGGACCTTAGGAGGAAGATGTACGAGACGAGGCGGCGGTGAGGAGGGTTGGCGATGGAACGGAGGGTGCAATGGATGGAAGAGGCCATGCTGGAATAGAGACCAGCGGAGGTGACCACGACGGGACGGAGGCTACGACGGTGGAGGAAAACGATGGCGGAATGCGTGGAGCGTGATGGCAGAACGACGGTGAAGGAGAATGCGTGGCCGCTAGGGTTTAGGGTTCTGCGCAATATAAAAGCGTTTTGTTGACGCCCGCCTATTTATACACATCAGTAGTGATGGGCGATAGTTACCACCCATCACTAATGATCTAGCCACTAGTGATGGGTGGCACCTATAGCCAGTCACTAATGATCCAAAGATGGGCGATAGTTACCGCCCGTCACTAATTCTTCGACCCATTAGTGACGGGTGGTAATCTGACCAGTCACTAATGGGGTGCCCTCTATTTAGTGATGGGCCATATTATGACTCGTCACTAATAAGACATCATCACTGACGCATGAAAAATGATTCGTCACTAAAAGTGTATTAGTGACGCGCATCATTTATCTGTTAGTAAAGCTCCGTCACTAAAGACTATTTTTGTGGTAGTGATCCTATCAATAGCTCGATCCTCTCTCGATCTCAGTATTGGATTATAACTTGTGATTAACTTCTTAATCACATTGGCATTGCCATGCCTTCCATAATCCATTACATCAAGGGGCCCAGAGATATCTCTCCCGTAAGGAGGAGCAAATTCTATTTTGATCACTCACATCTCACTACATGTTTCATAGCATACCTGAAGACTACTTTTATAACTGCCTAGTTACGGAATAGCGTTTGGTAGTCCTAAAGTAAGCTACTACGTATGTTGAGAACCATGATGATCTTAGGTCTAAGAACTTTACATAAACACTAGTGAGACCAACTGATAACACACGAAATCTCAACAGTGCCTCATAGTGGGTCTATCCAACATATATTCTCAAACATACGTCCATATTATTGAGTCGGTATCTCCATACCCATGATCCATGAGACATGATCATCAATCAATACACATGTCGATCTCAGTCATATTTGTTCCATATATGACCTACATCCGATCAGGGATCTTTTAGAAATAGTCACATTTTAAGTCTCATGAACAAATCACGTATTTATTGATCCATAATGACAATCTATTTTAAGGAATAGCAATATTATTTCATAAGCATAGTATGTCACGTACAACATCTCCATGTTGCCTCTAGGGCATAATGCTAACACCTCGAGGGCTAAATTTTCTCGAGGGCCAAGTGCTAAGTGCCCAACAAGAGTGCTCGACAACTCGACCAAAGTGCGTGACCAATCAAACCAATTAAAACCAATTTGTTCATTGCATCTCAATATCAAACTAATTTGTTTATCACATATCAATGATCATACACATGTGGGGGCTATCAGGCCTCTTGGAAGTTGACGTGGGGGCTATCAGGCTGCTGACTAGACTCTCCAACAAATGTGGGCTTTGGCAACTGAGTTTTCTGAACGAGTCCCGATCTAGTCATACCGAAGGATTCGAGGCATATTTTCAAATAATCATCAACGTGCTTCTGCACTAACTGTCTCTGCTCCTCACTTAACACGTCCATGGTGACCTGGATAATGTTGCTGTTATCAAATTCCCCCGCCATGACGGGAGGTGTCGTTGAAGGTGGTCCCACCGGGCGTGCCAAAAAGCGTGTTGGTGAAGTTTTTGGTCACACGCGTGGCCTGAGAGATCTGCTTAACTCTAGTGCAGGTCCTAAATCTACGGTTCGTGGCGTGCCAATCAGTTTGATCCTGCAACTGATAAGATAAACAAAAAACATAAGTAGTAATGCCTATCGGCTATCAAGCCGATGGTCTCAACGCACATTGAAGCATTGAATGAAGAGCAATGATGACATAGTGGAAATTATATGACGTGACATATCATGAAAAATAGATTTACCGTGAAGCCTGAAATAAAGCTATCGGCCTGAACTATCTGACCCGTAAAATCAACTAGTATCGGAACCAATACCGAGACATAAGAGTAGGCCATAATAACATCAAGCCGATACGGACTATCCGATTCCAACGCCGATGCCGATAACACATAAAGAGATAACCTATCGGCTTATACCCCGATAGAATCTGGTTAGAATATGCCTGATCGGTATTCGCATTATTCTTCGCTATGACCGCAAGATTGGACCAAACCAAGACAGTTGCAAAGCCATAACAAGTCATAATACTAAACAAACCAGAATATATTTTACCCAGATGAACGATACATGATACAAATCAAACACACAAACCGAGATATCGAACTTAAACGATGAAGCCTCTAATTAATGCATTTGAATCTGAACCACGCATCTGATACATCATGATTGATACCTAAACTAAGATGTCGGACTTAACCGATGAAGCCTTAGATCTACTAATCAATACATGTTTGGCGGAACTTACCTCTCGCCGGAGATCGAAGCGATGCAGCCTCGCGAGAGAGCAAGGACTCGCCGATGGCAAGTTTGGCGATGCGCCGAGAGATTGTTTTGGTTGATTGTTCTGATTGTAAACTAAGCCTAAACGTTACATATTTATAGTCCAGATGTCCTACATGGTTACGACTGTAACTAATTTATCTTTATCTCCGTAACAAGATCTATCTTCCTTTATACTGGCTTCTTCGTATCACATGATCACACGTGCGTATTGCAGTTGGGCTTCATCGACCGTGCTTTGACCGGACTTTTTGATTTCCCTTAATTGTGCCGAAACTGCATTGGGCCTAGACCTTTCCAAATTTTGCCGTTAACACATTGGAACCTCAAAACACTAATGACAAAAATAAATAACTCCTAAATGATGCAGCGGTGACTCCACTCCACAGGCAGACTTGACTGGGCCTAGCTCAAAAGGCACCATCTTCATCCTCACTAACGAACTCCTCTTCTGATGTTGGGGAAATGCAAGGGTGAGTATTTGGTATACTCAACAAGCCATCCAAGTAGAACAGTAATAATGCACATGGATAACGAAGAACGACATAATAGGGCTATTTTGCATAAAAGCAGCAATTAAAGAGAGACATAATTTTAAGAGTTATTCTAATTAAGTTGAAAACCTTACAACAATATTAACCAATCACTGAATAACTCTACCTAGAGTTATCAGGCCTAAAATCAACCAAGCCACTCTAAACCAGAGCTAACTAGGTTAAATAGAAAGTAACATCAGATTAAATTAAGTAATAGTGGGACTAATCATGAAAGACATTGCATTGCCTGCCCTTGACCGTGGCCTCGGCTATTTGAATAGTTTTACTCTGATCAGAGGTACACAACTTTACCCATAAGACACAGCCCTATAACATGTCACCATGTACCTCAATACCACTATGGTACATCAGAAAAGAGCTGTGATAAGACCCTTTCACCTTGAGCCTCCAAGCTTCACATCCTAGGTGGCCATCTAACCTAACACCCTGACATACAAGCCCCTGATGCTCCATTCTAGCAATATCAGTAACTACGAAGAGTATAGGGCTACCGGTAGTCTCGATGCTTCAATTGGGATCCCTAGGAAATAGGTCAGACCATTACCTTGATGGAAATATGCCCAAGAGAATTCTAGGGGAACCAAAAGTTTTGGCTTGAGGCCGGAAGTTCTGGGTTCTAGAGCATCTAGAAGTTCTGGTTTCGATCGAAAGTTCTGAGCCAGCCCCAGTTTTGGTTTCCAGAGGAACCAGAAGTTCTGGGCCTTCCTGAAAAGTGTATTCTGGATGAACCAGAAGTTCTGGGTGTGACCCAGAAGTTCCGGATTGAAATAAATTCGATACAGAATGTTATTTTCAGAAGTTTTGGTTGGACCAGAAATTTCGGGTCTAGATGAACAGATTAGATATGTTGGGCTTTAATATTGATTAAAGGCCCATAAGAGGGCACTATATAAGGAGAGGAGGGGCTAGGACGAAAAGGCTGCTGTTGGTTGCTGCTTTGACCTAACCCTAGCCGCTACCTCTCTTGGCTACACCGGTTGTGGCCGTCTCTCCCATAACCTTCCACACGGTACTAGCATACCGGCTTGAGGTGATCCCATCCCTATACGTGTGGATACCGTAGAGACGCCACTACTACTGCGGTGCTGATCTTCCCATGGAGATCGCTGGACTACGTTGTCTTCATCACCGACGAGGAGACGGAACTGGGTGGAACCAATCAAGGACGCACTTCATCAACTCTACTTCTGCTGCCCTAGTGCGTCTCGTTGCTAGAGGTAACGATCTATGATCTCATTATACGCATGGTTCCTAGGCGAACGGGGTAAAAATTTTAAATTTAATGCTAGCGTAGCCTCCCCATAACCCAACAGTGGTATCAGAGCATACGTGCGTAGTGTTCGATCTGGATCAATCACATATAGGTGATATGTGGTGGAAATAGATTAGATCTATTATTCTTATGTTGGATTTTCAGAAGTTCCGGTTAGACCGAAAGTTCCAGGCCGAAATAATTTTCATACAGAAGGTTATTTTCGGAAATTTCGGGTGTGACCCAGAAGTTCCAGGCCAAAAAAAATTCGATACAGAAGGTTGATTTTGGATGTTCCAGCCTTGAGTCAAAAGTTTCAGTCCCTTCGACTGGAAGTTCCGGGCTTTTGAGCCAGAAGTCCGGATCTAGTTTTCAGTCACGTGTAGATTCTACACCTAACTTGTTTTTGCAGAGAATGTTATAACTGGTATGGCCTTGTGATGTATAAGATGCATGCATGTAATTTTCATGGCCTACGTGTCATGGTTAATTGCAGCCCAAGGTTGTTCAAATGTTGTACGACCTGCGCGTCGACATGTAATGCTTCTGCTCATGCAATTAGTATAGTGCTATTAGCTGTAATAGACCGATACAAGTTTATGGAGGCTTGAAACGTGATGACCCGAAGGACAAGAATCATGGAGATGGACATCACCATGCTAGAAGGGCCATACCATATCACAGTTAATATGATTGCCTATGATGTTTACTTATGTTCCTATCATACTATTCTTTCATGTTCTGTGTGTGGTAGGCATTGTTACCATGTCAAAATAGTTTCCCTCAGAAAATTAATAGTCTTTGATGCCCTTTCCAATAGCTGCACCTACAAAGGTTTTGATCATTGTATGATGGGTCTACCAAAGTAGGGTGCCATCTTTTATCTTAATCAGTTAGGGTGAATGTCGGACAACCACATGCATAGTATTGGTTTGCTTAACAAATCTATCAAAACGGTTTTGGGCTTTGGGGCATGGAGTTGGGCGTCGAGACATTGGATGCCACCCCAACGAACAAGAGTCACATAGGGATGTGATTAGCATAGGTTGCTCACCTATGTCACTAATCTTCTAGCAGTGATGCCAAAGCTCACTAGGAGTTAGTTGAATATGGATCTTGTCCGAGAAAGCTCTCGGGAAATTCGAGAACCTCTCGAAAATTTTCCTGAGTCCTCAGAAATTTTAGTCTTGTCAGGGATTTTGCTAATTGGTCAGGAATTAGCTTTCTGATTTTGTTTTTGGGGTTGTTTTTGGGATACTACAACCATTCACCCCCCCCTCTAGTTACCGTGGTTAGCGTATTTCGATCTTACAATTAGTATCAGAGCTTCGTTTCTGTTTTGTTTTGATCTTAACCGATTTAAACAATCACCATGACATCCGAGTGGTTTTCTACTAAGCCTTATATTTTTGATGGAATTGATTTTCAGTTTTGGAAAACAAAGATGGAGGCTTATATTATGTCACAGGGTTTTGACATATGGGAAAAGGTTTCTAAACCATATGATCCACCTTCTAATAATCAAGTTAATGACACTGACAAGGCTGCTTTTGAAGCAAATTGCAAAACTCAAAACTTGGTTATCAATGGTGTTGGGCGTTCTGATTTTGATCATATTTCTCATTTTTCTTCTGCGCATGAGATGTAGAATGCTCTCTGTGCCTATAATCAAGGCTCTTCCACAATCAAGGAAGTACATAAAGACGTGTACAAGAAAGAGTACATGAAATTTGAGATGAAACCCGGTGAGACCTTGGATGAGTATTTTGCTCACTTTAACAAAAAATTTAGCAATCTTCGTTCAGTTGATTCTTCTTATGCTATTAGCTATACTGATTCTAAAATTGCTAGACATTTACTTAGTGGGCTTGATATGTCAGTTTGGGAGATGAAAGATACATTAATTCAAGAGTGAATGCATATGACAACTCTCACGTTGGATAGTCTTTATTCGAAATTGAAAACTCATGAATTGAATGTCTTTTCACGCAAGATTTCTCCTAAATCAATGGCTTTGGTTTCTTCGCCTTCTAACGAATCTTCTTCTTTTGTATCATCTTTGAGTGTTTCTTTATCTGCCCTAAATGCCCTATCTGATAAATAATTTGAGCAGTTTCCAGAGGAGGACTTGGCTCTGCTTTCTACGAAAGTTGCTAAATCTTTGAACAATGTATGAAATAGAAGAAGGGGTGGTCCTGTTTGGTGCCTTGAATGTGGTGAGACCAACCATATTCGTGTGAACTATCCCAAGCTCAAGAAATCATCAAAGGAAGATAAGGAGGACAACAAGCGGTCATCCAAAGAAGGTAAGATGAAGAATCACAACTACAATAAGATGGTGCATCGAGTCCTTGCCGCCCACGACCAAGTTGATATGAGTGATGTGGACTCGATGAGCGATGGAAGTAAAGATGAAGGCAAAGGCAAGAAGAATGACCTAACTAGAATATGTCTCATGGCACATGACATAGTAGGCTCTAGCGAGGATAAACTTTACAGCGATGAAAATAAGGTAAAACCTACTTATGATGATTTATCTCGTACTGTTGTTCGTCTTGATACTAAACCGAGAAAATGCAATAAGAAAACTAAGAAACATGAACTTGTTGTTAAATCACTCAATTCTGAAATTGATAGGCTCAAATCTCTTATTCTTTATGATGATTCATGCAAATCATGTGATTCTTTACAATCTGAAATTATTGCATTAAGAGATGTTCATGATTCTACTCTTCATAAGCTCAATGATAAAATTGTCAATAATGAATATTGTTTTGCTATTGGTACTACCATGCTTTCTCGAGTTGTTGATGAACTGTTTATTACCACTACACCATCACACACTATTGCGATCAGTAACTACAGTCGACAAAACCCCTCTATGGTGACAGAACATGTGTCAGGAAAGGCTTTGCCGACAGTTAGCAAAACAGTCACGCTAGAAGCAGTCGAGCTAGGTTTTGCTGATAGTTTTACCCTTTGCTGACAGTTAGGTTGTAGCCATATGCAAGATCCTTTGCCGACAGTTATTTCCTATGCCGATAGTGAACTTCTACCGACAGTAGGACCTATGCTGATAGTTAGATTGTTGCAGAAGCATATACAAGGAAAAAATCGATGCAGCATTCAAATACAACAATAAACTGGTGCAAATACAGTAACAAACAGAATTCATACCAAGAACTATCTAAAAAAGATGAAAGTTGTTTTATATGCTAGTTCTTTGGTAAATGCTTTATACTATAGCAAACTCAAACAACTTAAGAATATAAAGAGCTCAATCATTGTGAAACATGATTCAATTTCTTGTTCAAACTGTTCATTGCTTGAATTGAAACTAAAAGATGCTTATGGTAAAGTTGAACTTTTATAAAATGACTTGCTTACTCATGAGACGTTATCTTATTCAAATTGTCACAAACAAAAGAGCATTGCTGATGTTTGTAAAAAATGTGTTGCTTTGATAAAAGAAGTTTATTATCTGTAAAGATCCTTGTAACGCTTTTCAACTGGTAAAAAGAACCTTAACATGTTATTGGATACATCTAAAGAAAGCATAAATCATAGAGGATTAGGTTTTAATGCTCGTGCTTATTTTACTTCTCATCAACCTACTGCAGTCAAGGTTATTCAAAGTGGTAAGTTTGAGGTTAAATCTGAACCAAAGCAAAGGTTAGTCAAGGTTATTTTAAATCTGCTGGAGCGCTGTCAAATCTAGCAACATCATGTGCAATTACTTCTACATCTAAAATAACTAAACCTGTGAAGTATAATTATACACATTGTGGAAAATATGGATATTTGGTTCAGTTCTGTTTTAGACTTGCAAGACAACCGAAAAAGAACAAGAAAAAACCATTTGCTAAACATAAGTGGCAATGGTCATTTGTGGAATCTAGTAGAAATAGTCGGGCCACAACATTTGAGGCCGTCAGGTCGACCTCAGTCAATGTTCAGACCACGTGTTAATCGATGGTTTGACTGATAGCGTCCTGTTTTGGTAAGAGGTAAAAGTGACACTAGTTTTGCTCGAGGATTTTTGTCTACTGGTGTTTTTGGTCGGGTGCCTCAGTGCTGGATTCCAAAATTTCTTTTAACTAACCCCAGTACTGAGACCTTGACATCTTCTCATGTGTAGGCCTCGAGAGTGAGGAATGAGAACATATGGCTAGTAGACTTCGGATGTTCACGCCATATGTCCGGTGACAAAAATTGGTTCTCCTCCCTCACACGTGCAACCCGGTCTGAATCAGTGACTTTTGGGGATGCTTCTACTAGCGCTGGCATTGCTAAAGGTACAGTCAAGGTAAGTGACAAATTTATGTTTAAAGATGTAGCTCTTGTTGATAATCTGAAATACAACCTGCTTTCTATATCATAAATGATTGATGAGGATCTTGTGGTGTGTTTTATAAAATCTGGTTGTAAAGTTCTTGATGTCTCTGGTGATCTTGTGTTTGAGATTTCAAGTTTTGAAAGAGTTTTTAAAGCTAATTTTGATTCACCCTCATCTTCTAAGATTAAATGTCTAGTTGCCAATGATTCTAAAGATTTATTCTTCTGGCATCGTAGACTTAGCTATGTTGGTTTTGATCATCTCACTCGTGTTAGTGGTTTGGATCTTATTCGTGACTTGCCAAAACTTAAAGGTGTTAATAATTTGGTTTGCTCTTCTTATCATCATGTCAAAATAGTTTCTAGCTCACATGCTCCTATTACCTTAGTTATCACAACTGCACCTGGCCAACTTTTACACATGGATACTGTTAGATCAGCTCGAGTTCAATATGTTGGAGGAAAGTGGTATGTTCTTGTCGTTGTTGATGATTTCGCTTGATACTCCTAGGTTTTCTTTATGGCATTTAAGGATGAAGCTTTTGGTCTTTATTAAAACTTGATTCTTACACTTTCTGTTGAACTCGTAGGAGCACTTAGAGCAATTAGAAGTGACAATGATACTGAATTTAAGAATTCATCTTTTGAGTACTTTTGTGTTGAAAAATGCATTGAACATCAGTTTTCCTCACCAAGAGGTCCACAACAGAATGGTGTTGTTGAAAGAAAGAACAGAACTTTGGTTGAGATGGCTAGGACTATGCTTAATGAACATCAAACTCCTAGAAAGTTTTGGGCTGAAACAATTTCTGTAGCTTGCTATATTTTAAACAGAGTTTTCTTGCGATCAAAGCTCCGCAAAACTTCTTATGAGCTTTATTTTGGACATAGACGTAGTGTTTCTCACGTAAGAGTTTTTGAATGCAAATGCTTTGTGTTGAAATCTAGAAATTTAGATAAATTTGAAGCAAGATCTTAAGATGGCATTTTTCTTGGTTACCCTGCTCATACTCATGGCTACCGTGTACTTGTGTTAGAAACTAACACGATTGTAGAGACTTATGAAATCACTTTTAATGAGGCTAGTCCTGGTACTAGACCCGACATTATAGGTACAGGTGCATAGGTTCAGGGGGAGGATGAGAGCATCTTTATTGAAGAAAGCGACGACAAAGACGTTGATGCGGTTGGCGATCAGACCAACATCTGGGTCGGGTCTGACTAGCACCAAGAGGCAGTTGAGGAGTACCGACCACAAGGAGATGAAGTCTCAACAACTTCAAATGTTCCTCAAGAGATCATTTCATCACTCAAAGATGTTGTACAAGACACTTCTCGAGATGTTTCTGCCCCTTTGCACATTCAACGTCAACATCCTCCTGAACAAATAATTAGTAATCTCTATGAGTGTATCACTCGTTCTAAGTTTGCTTCTCCTGACTCTCTTGCTCATTCAGCTTTGTTGCTTCTTTTGAACCCAAAGATATTTATTATGCACTAATTGATGAATCATGGATTAATGCCATGCATGAAGAACTTGAAAACTTTGAGTGCAATAAAGTCTAAAATTTAGTTGAACATCCTTTGGGACATAACATTATTGGAACTAAATAGGTTTTTCAAAATAAACAGAATAAGGATGGTTTAATTATTAGAAACAAAGCTAAGCTTATTGCTCAAGGATTTACTCAGGTGGAAGGTTTGGATTTTGATGAAACTTTTGCTCCTGTTGCTAGAATTGAAGCCATTAGACTCCTTTTAGCCTTTGCTGCATCTAAAGGTTTTAGATTGTATCAAATAGATGTTAAAAGTATTTTTCTTAATGGTTTCATCAATGAGGAAGTTTATGTTAAGTAACAATCTGGTTTTAAAAATCCTAAATTCCCAAATCATGTTTTCAAATTGTCTAAAGCTTTATATGGTTTGAAACAAGCATCTAGAGTATGGTAAGAGTAGATTAAACTTTGTTTGTTTTCAAGCAAGAAAATGATCAACTTTTTATACATATTTATGTAGATGATATTATCTTTGGTTATTCATCTCTCTTTGGTTTTCAAGTTTTCAAAGACTATGTATAGAGAGTTTGAGATGAGTATGATGAGCGAGTTGACGTACTTTTTAGGACTATAAATCAAGCAAACAAAAGATGACACTTTTGTTCATTAGAGTAAGTACACCAGGGATCTTCTTCGGCGTTTTGACATGGAAAATTGCAAGCCGATTTCTACACTGATGGGAGCTACTTCTACTTTGGATCCTAACGAGAATGGTGAGCCTGTTGATCAAAAGAAATACTACAGCATGATCGGCTCACTTTTGTATCTCACTGCATCAAGGCCGGACATTCAATTTTCTGTTTATCTATGCGCTCGATTTCAAGCTTCTCCTCATGCTTCATATCGTCAAGCTATCAAGCGTATATTCAGGTATCTTAAATTTACTCAAGAATTTGGCATTTGGTACTCTATTTCCTCAAATGTTAGTTTAAGAGCTTTTTCTAATGTTGATTTTGGAGGTTGTTGAATTGATAGAAAAAAGCACTAGTGGTACATGTTATTTCTTGGGTACATCACTTGTTGCTTGGTCATCTAGAAAATAATCTTCAGTTACACAATCCACTTCTGAAGCTAAATATGTTGCTGCTGCTAGTTATTACTCACAAGTTCTTTGGCTTATTTCTACACTCAAGGATTTTGACCTTAATTATGATCCTGTTCCACTTTATTGTGATAATACAAGTGCTATAAGCATTGCTAAGAACCCAGTGCAATATTCTAGAACAAAGCATATTGATATTTGATATCATTTTCTTAGAGATTATGTGGAAAAATATAATGTTGTGCTTCTTTTCATTGACATTGAGTTATAATTGGCAGACATTTTCATAAAACCTTTGGATTCTTCTCGATTTGCTTTTCTTCGAGGGGAATTGGGCATTGTTCATCCAATGGGGTTGTTTTGAGGGGGAGTTTGCTTTTTCATTTGTATCATAATGCATCCATGTTTATCTTTGTGCATTGTTTTTATTCTGAATAAAAAAAGAGAAGAAAACATGGAGCTTTGATTTTTACCTTTAGTTAATCTTTGTGTTTGTTAGTAATATCTTATGAAGTTGATGGACCACTAGTCTTGCTTTCATATCTTTTAGTCTTTTTATGAGTCTGTGACAGTTTTTTAGGGATGTGACGCATAACACATAAATATTCAAGCGAAAGATAAAAAAAAATTGTGCTGATCTGGTGGCTAGTTTAAGTTAAATATGCTTATACATGTTTTAGCTATGTTTATTTTACCATGATAGTGCTTTCAATTGTAGTACTGGCAGTACTATAGCTCATGCAATGTCAAAACAATGAAACCTCAATGAAAAAGAAAAAGAAAGTGTGCAAAAGCACATAAAGTTCAAAAAAAAGAAAAGAAAAGTGTGGAAAAGCACAGAAAATTCTGCATTCATAAAAAAATGTTTTACCTAGGTCATCTCACAAGACTGCTTATCATTGTACTTTGATATGAACTTAGAAATGATCATAGATGACGAGACCATTGAAATAGAGACTGCTTGTGTGTGTAAGAACCTCACAATAGGTCGTGTGACCGAAGCTCGGGTGGCATCATCTATCTCTGGATCAGTGGTCGCTGTGCTGAGATAGGCACTTGTGAAAATTTCATACAAAAGTTGCATGTATCAAATCTAAAATTTTCAATGACTATGCACTTTTAAGAGCACTAAGCGTTGTTTTGGTTTTGTGGACGCGGCTGAATTGTGTGTAAGGTATTTCTCTTAGATTGGTCGTAGTGAAAATCAACGTTATAAATCATTGAAATCATTCAATTTTAGTGCTGATTTGAACGTGAGAATTATGCTTTAGTTTCATTTTGAGACTTTTAGACTTGTTTCTGAGCTAGTTGATCTATCTATTTCATTTGTGTTGCAAACCTTGTCACATGGATTGCTTTAGGTACACTTCAAAGCTCTCAAATTAAGAAATTAAAAAAATAATGTTCTCATGATAATTTCTCTCTTCTGCTTCGCTTGATGAAATCATAGTCAAAGGGGAGAAATATTTAGGGAAGAACTTGAGGAGAAATTGGTTTTTGATAAAATCATTTGGTTTTTGATAAAATCATTGTGTTTTGCAATCAATTTTCGAGGGAGTTTTCTTTATCGCTCTTTGAAAAAACCTTGGGGAGAAAAACTTGTGCCTGTGCTTTCGAAAACCAAAAATTGCTTTATGCTTTTTAATGGTATTGCCAATGTGTTTATCAAGGGAGAGATTGTGAGATCATGTGTATGATCATTGTTAAGTGATGAACAAATTGGTTTTGATGTTGATCTATGTTAGATGAATTAGTTTTGACTGGTTTGAGTGGTCGAGCACTTTTGTCGAGTTATCGAGCACTCTTGTCGGGCTTTTAGGACTTAGCACTCGAGAAAACTCAGTACTCGAGAAAACATAGCCCTCGAGAGAATTCAACTCTCGAGAGTTTTCAGCACCCGAGAGAATTCAGCACTCGGGATTTTGGATCACTCGGATTTTTGATGTTCGAGTTAGATCATGTGCTTAAATTGTTTATTCTATAAATACACAATGTTTATGATTGATTGAAATGTTTGAGTTCAATTGAAAAATTTTGATTTGACTGATTGAGTCAAGTTGGAAAGAACTTGTGCTCAGAAAAAGGGTTTCTTAGTTTATTCATATGCAGGCATTGTTTAAGGGCGAGTCATGGTTGATGACGGGATCGGAGCTAGGCTCAGGGAGGAGTTGAGGCTCCGAATGGTCAAGGATGTCATGCGGGACGCTCGGGCTCGAGGATGCGGCACGTGAAGATGATGTTTTCATATGGCGTACATGGGATATGTGTGAATATGGAAAGGATATGAGGTTTCCATATGGCATACGCGGAATGTGTGCGAATATGGAAAGGAGGAAAATTCGGAAGGAGATAGGATTTGTTGGATTCGTAAGGGATATGGATTCCTAGTTGGATTAGGATTCTAAAAGTTATTATTTCCGTGGCTCATGATGGCAGCCATGATGGGATTATAAATGGACTAGATGGGGGAGCACACAGGGTATCCAAGATGTAAACACTCTTATGTAATAAAGAATCATCTTCAAGAATCAAGGAGTGTGGTATCACGTTCTGTCTTCTCAATGTTCATCGGTTTGCACCGTTTTTGTTAATTCTGTGATTTTTCTTTTACTTGCGATTTAATTTGATTTGATTCATCCAAAACCTTGCTAGGACATTGAGAAAGAGATTTGAAAATTTTCATTGGTTAATTCCTCGTATTTTAGGAGTAATTAAGGTTTTAATTTTCAGATCGGATCTATTCTGTTTTTTATGTTACAGCAAATCCCGAGGATCATAACTTTCGATTGGGAACTTGAATTTGATTGAAATCTCTTGAGAAAGTTTCGTATTCAAGTCTAGTTTATTGTGTTAATGATGTGCACCGGGGTGCGATTTATGGCCCGATCTTCCGATAGGTTCGATTGAGGCGACGAGTGGACGTTGACGTTTTAAGGCTTTCGGTCAGCGATCGGAACCTTGCAATCGCTACACCCTCTCGTCTAGTCGTTATCAACCACGCTCTCACGTAGTTGACCTCACCATGAAGGTTTTGATCCTGCAAATCAATCAAAGAACTTTGCAAGAACAAAGTAAACGCAATCTGGATTGCTGATATTAATCTGAAGAACTCGAAGTTTGGGGTTCTACAAACCGATCTACGGCGAAACTGCAAAGGCAGAATAATATAAGCAAAACCCAAGTCCTAACAATGATGGCGGTCATCTATTTATAAGGTTTACAAGACGTGAGATACCATTTATAATGTGGGCCGTAACCTAGTAGGACTCAAAAATAAACCCTAACCCTACGACTGACTCGAATAAC
>KE372912.1:208561-220938 GCA_000418225.1 Zizania latifolia
AGCGTGCAGTGACGATTGTGGGGGAAGTCGCGGCGCGACTTCACCCGCTTCTTCATCAAGGTTGGCTGGATGAAGAAGCTGGATATTGAAATTGAGCAGTTCAACTACAGAGCATTCCCTGATGAGTTCATGTGGGAGCTGAATGATGGCACACCAGAGGGCCACCTGCCTCTCACCAATGCCCTCAGAGGGACACAACTCCTGGGTAATATACTCTCACATCCTGCCTTTGAAGAGAGCCAAGAAGTGGAAGTAATGGAGGAGAATGAGACATCTGCTATCACTGGTCAGAGTAAGGATGACAGCAAAGGGATGAAGATGCCAAAGTTTATGAGAGATTTCAAGCCTGACTATTCCTTCTAAGATAGGGGTAAAAGCATGCAAGTTTTTGATGATGAGATTCTATCATGATGCAATTGGTTCAAAAAGGAAACAGATATCTGTAGTTCCATCTAGCTTGTTTTGTCCTAAACATGTGTCAGAAATTGCACAATATATTGTGAATATAGTTATTTGAGAAATTGTTTACTCTGCAGATGAATAATGCATGTAGTGAAGCGAGCAAAATTAGCCTTCATAGGGCATAGCTCGAACAAAAGATTCGAAGGAAAGCATGGATGCAACGCATCTTGCACTCTGGCTCCTAAATAGAACAATGGCGCTAATGATGCATGTATTTGTCGCTGGTGATACGGAAGATCACGCCCAGAACCAATAGCAACGCACGCGATGAAGATGAACAGTATACGCACACAGAGAGAGACAGTGATTTTTTGTGCTGCTCAAAACGCCGCAGCTTTTCTGTTTCTTCTTCTCAGTTTATTTTCAAAGCAGATGCTCCACATGCCACATTAGTCATGCCATCCTATTGAATTGTGGGGAGGAAGAATACTAGATTGATATGAGACGATAAGATAAGACGATAATACATTGAGTCTCAGGAGGACGGTATATATAGGAGTACATATGAAGTGATAAGGACGAAGGCAGGAGGAGATAGAATCAAATCCTAGTTAATCCTATCTCTAACATATACTCTAACATCCTCCCGTAGTCTAAGCGTGAGCAAAACGGACGCTTATACTAGAGAAGATACCGATAAGAATGCTCAATGACGATAGCCCTTTATGAGCCTTGTGCCATAGTCGAAGAAGATCAGCAGAGAAGGCCTTCGAGACGATCATGACGCAAAGCGGCGTAGACGGAGAAGTGCCAATGCAGCTCACTATTATCGGAGAAGACAGAAGTAGTCGATGAAGATACGACGATGCTGACGACATGATACAGTGGACGAAGACGAATAAGGTAGCTGTACCAATGGCCTGGAGTGGCGACAGTGGCAACAGGAGGAAGACACGGCGGCGATACTCGAAGTAGGCGAAGAAGAACCCGAGTGACTGACGATGACCGAAGCGGCGGTGAAGACGACGAGAGCGACAACGTCGTGGCCCGAGAAGGCGACACAACGGTAGCTCTTATCGATGCAGCAGTTGAAGACCTACGAATAATAACACTGTGGCCCAAGGAGACGACACAGTGGTGGCCCAAAGGTTGATGGCGAGATGCGTGTAGTTGAAGAAGATCCATCCTGAAGAGTTCGGCGCTCAATCGGGTGATCAAGCCGAATATACGCAGGACAACTGAAGTGGAATCAGCGATGCGCGAAGTCGATGATGATGGTGGACGACACAAACCCGGTCAATTGACCATAAAAAAAGAAAAAAAGAAAAGAAAAAAAAATCAAAAACATCAATGTCCAAAAGGAACATGACCATGTGCATGGCCCAAAGTCACACGTACATGGCCCAAAGCCACATTTATGTTGGCTGATTTTTTTTAAATAATACATTTTAAAAAAAATCAAATTTGGTACGCGGATTTGAAATTTTGCAAAAATGACCTTCTGTCGGTACTTGGTGTGCCGATCTAGGGCCGATTGGCCTAGATCGGCAGACCATCTGTCGATCTAGGCCGATCTGACTAAATCGACCCCTGCCTGGCTAGTGTCGGCCAATCAACTGCCGATCTAGGCTGATCAGCCTAGATCGGTACTTGGTGTACCGATCTAGGCCAATCGGCCTACATCGGCCAACCAGCCACCGACAGAGGCCTATAAAAGGGGGGCCGAAGCCCCCCTCCTAGTCGCGCCCCTCATTTCCCCCCTCGCCTTGGAGCTGCATCTCTTCTTCTCCTCTTTTCTCTTCTGTAGGTAGTTGTAGTCAGGATAGTTAGTTTAGGTTAGTTTAGTAGTAGATTAGGAGTAATTTATGAGTAGTTTAGTAGTATTTTAGAGGTAAATTAGGAGTAGTTTAGTAGTATTTTAGGGGTAAATTAGGAGTAGTTTAGTAGTATTTTAGGGGTAATTTAATAGTATTTTAGGAGTGTTTTGGTGTTACTTTTAGAGTAATTTAAACATAATTTAGAGATAATTTAGGGATACTATAGAGATAATTTAGGGGTACTTTTAGGATAATTTAGAGGTACTTTAAACATACTTTAGCGCTAATTTAGGGGTACTTTAAACATACTTTAGCGATATTTAAGGGGTACTTTTGGGATAATTTAGAGGTACTTTAAACATACTTTATGGATAATTTAGGGGTACTTTTGGGATAATTTAGAAGTACTTTGAACATACTTTAGCGCTAATTTAGGGGTACTTTAGAGATTTTATAGGTACTTCAAACATACTTTAGCGATAATTTAGGGGTACTTTAAAGATAATTTAGAGGTACTTCAAACATAGTTTAGAGGTACTTAAGGGGTATTTTAAACATACTTTTGACATAATTAAGGGGTACTTTAACATACCTTATTCTGTGTAGCTTTCTTGCGCATGCTAGCCTGCTGACGTAAGACTCGACTGTGACTGCATCCACTACTGTTCTAGGTATTTGAACATATCTTACCCTGTTAGACGTTTTCCGTAGTTTAGACTTAATGTAGCGATACTTTGAACGCAATTTACCTTAATGATGTAAATTTATGTAATTTCATATTTTGAATTGTTTCTATATATTATGTATAGTTAAATGTACTTAGCCATTGTTTGCTAAATAAGTGTAATGATACTGTCACGCTATTGTTTGCTGCTTAATTTAGCTTTGTTGGTGTAAACTTAATATTTACAGGCATGTCGAATAGAACATCATTTAGGATTTACTATGGAGATGGACAAGTACTTATTGGTCATAACGGTGCTGATCTTAGTAGTTTTCAATGTACCAAAAATAGTTTAAGTCGAGTAATGAAGCGTAGCGTCGAGAGTGTTAAGCGGTGATTGTATCATATTTTTTGATTAGATAGAGAGCAGTGGGAGTTGCATTTGTATGCCCGATGCAGCCATGCGCCCGAAGGGTATTTTTGGGAGATGGTTCCTGTTACCTCGACCGCCATGTGGAGAGGGTATGTCAGAAAGGCGCTAGAGCAAGGTTGGGAATAGATTTTGCTTATCTATTTTACTCCTCGTGCCTTTCGTACTCTAGACCCAGCACCTGAGCAAGTTGCTGAGTCTAGAGTACAATTTAAGGTCGACTAGAGTAGCCAAGTCCAGGAGGTGATCCCTAAGACGGATGTAGTGCCATATTCTAGGGATGCTCCTTCGTCTATGATAGCCAGGGTTGCTGAAGGGCAAGCTGATGAAGGAGAGGTCATAGAGGTCATACCTAACTTGCTAGAGAGAGAGGGCTAAGACTTCTTGAAAGCAGTCGAGCAGGGTGCCAACGACAACTCAGATGAAGAAGACGAAGTAGGAGATGGCAACAATGACAATGAAGACGAAGACGTTGTGATTCCGAAAGAGTGGCAAGCACAAGATTTTGACGCTCTTGCTATTAATGAGGGCCGTGACACTCATTGGCAGTATGGACAGAACGAGGTCTAGAAGGATACGGTGTATCCTATGAAAGAAGCAGTTCAAGATGTCATGAAGACATGTGCATTGTCACTCCGACGGTCATTTTGAGTCAAGAAGTCAAACCGCACAATGTATGACGTTGTGTGTGAGAGGGATGATTGCCCATGGAGAGTCCGTGCACATCAACCAAAGTGGGGAATTCATTGGGTATGCTCAATTGTTGTCGAGCATACCTGCGTGGTCGATACATGTGTAACCAGGCACAAGAATCTAAGTGCCAACTACATTGTGGGGGTGATGTATTCTGAGATAGTTGAGAATCTCAGTTATGAACCCCAGGCCTTAATACTTGCTATAAAGAAAAGGTTTCAGTACACAATCAACTATTCTAAGGCATGGAGGGCTAAATAGAAGGCGCTAGAGATGAGGTTCGGTATATTTGAGGACTCATATCATAACCTGCCTCTCTGTCTAGACGTGGTGAAGAGGCATAATCCTGGCACATACTTCTCGTTCGAAGAGAAGGATGCAGTATTCCCAGATGGTGCTAAGATTTTACATCGAGTTTTCTTTGCACTCGGTGCTTACATCCGGGCTTTCCAGTATTGCCGTCCTATTCTTTATGTGGATGGCACATTTCTAACTGGGAAGTATAGAGGTCAGATATTGATCGCTATTGGTGTTGACGGCAATAACCAGGTTGTGCCAATTGCCTTTGGCTTTGTGGAAAATGAGAACTATGAAAATTGGTTGTGGTTCTTATGATACCTGAATATTGGGGTTATTCAGGGTAGGCTAAATATTTGTGTGTTGCATGACCGACATGCGAGACCGATCAAGGCAGTCCAACATCCTTGGAGTATGATCTAGAGGAGCCATATCCTTGGAAGGACATTCAGTCTTGATGGTGTATGTGTCATTTAGGTGCAAATTTCTTACGTCACTTCGGGAAGAATAAAGAATTAACTAAAATTTGTTCAAGAGACTGTGTAGCCAAAACCAAGAGAGAAAGTTCAAAGCCTTGTGGAGGAAACTTGATGAGCTGACATCAAAATACAAGCAAGAGAAGGCCGCCAAGCAGCAATCTGGAAGTGATCCGGAACCAGAGCCGGAGCCACTTTGTTCTCTGCCCACTGATGATCAACAGACGATCCGTAAATGGCAAAGGACAAAAGTTCACTGCTTCTCGGATTGGATTAAATTCGAGAATAAGAAGCATTGGTCTCTACTGTATGACACTCACGGTGCAAGGTATGGCATCATGACCACCAACCTTATCAAGGTGTACAATTGGGTGATGTGGGATATGAGATGCTTGCCTTTGGTTGGTATTGTGGAGGGTATAATCCATGGAACCACCTGATACTTTGTGGACCGCCATACTACTGCTTTGGTGGTGCATAGGGACGAACGCCTTCTGTATTGTATAAAGATTATAGAATATTTCATAGAGAAGAGTAAGAAGGCAATCCAACATCATGCCATCAAGACAAGTTCTCGAGAGCTACGTTTCGAGGTGACCTATCGAGACAAAGGTCAGAGAGGAACAAATCGAGATGTTATTGTCCATGAGTGCACCATTACCGACACTTGTCGGTGTACCTACAATAAACCATCTCTCTACCACAAGCCATATAGCCATGTCATGGCGGCGTGCGTCACATTTGATATGACCGTTGGGGTGTACTTGTCTGAATACTTCACAAAGGAGAAGATCCTTCAGACTTAGAGCGGTGAACTCTGAGGGTATGGGGTTGTCAGCTCATTCACTTCTCTGCCAGATGGCGTGTGTCGTTGGGTACCAGATTTCCAACGTGTCAACTCAAAGGTGGAAGAAGAAAGACACGGCGTATTCGGAATGACATAGATGAATCTGAAGTAGGTAGACGAAAGAAGATATGCTCTTTGTGTAACATTGCTGGACACTCATACAAGAATTGCACAGGAGTGAGCACAAGCAGGCGACGGCCCACATGACATACAAATCACCGCACAGCACATATTGTACGTATGTCAGTTACTTTACTATTATGTCACATGTTGTATGTTCATCGCTAACGAGCTTTGTCTATTTGATAACCTGTAGATGGCGGGTAACGATGATTTCCCTCACGATCGATGGGCACCACCGGACACGAGCACTCACGTCCACCAAGGAGGACAACCAGGCAGATCTCATGTCGCTCAGAGTCTGGACATCACAGCATCTCTGGAGCATCCATCCCCATTGGGTTGGCATGTTTATTAAGCAAGTATAATATCAGTTAAATTTTTATTTTCATTTTAACATGTGACTAACATTTTCTTCGATGCAGATTGCGCAGTGCTGGCTTACTCCCTCTAACTAGGTTGGTAGAGGGAGCAAGCAGGTTTCCATTAGACCAAGCTCTCATCATGGCGTGGGTCGACAGGTGGAGGCCAGAGACACACACATTCCACTTGCCTTTAGGGGAGGTCAAGATTACACTAGAGGATGTGTCTTTCCTGCTAGGACTTTCACTAGCAGGAGCAGCAGTTATGCCCAACGATGTTGAGCCAGAGTGACACGTTGACCTACTCGCATACTTCGCGGGCGTCCATCCCATCCTGCCTGGTGGCGAGGTAGTCCATGAGTTCGACTCCACACACGGGCCGACATAGAGTTTGTTGTGTCAGTACCAAGTATGCTGTTTTAACACGGTAATAACATTGAACATTAACTTATCCTTGCTGTATACTAATGTTTGCCGCCCTTTGTTAGGCGGAGCACCTAGCCCCTGATGCTGACGATTACACCGTTAGCCGCCACCTGGAGGCTTACCTCCTTTGGCTTTTCGGTTGGATGATGTTCACCAGCACGCATGGCGACAGTGTCGATAGGCATCTGGTGCAGTTTGCTCGGGCCATTGCTAATTCGGCAGACGACGTCGTGCCACAGTACTCATAGGGATCTGCCGTCCTTTGCGCCACATATCATGCTCTTTGCGATGGATGTCGACGATGGACGAACGGCGCATCGATTACTGGGTGTCCACTGTTGATACAGATTTGGTCATACGAGAGGGTGTAGATTGGTCGGCCCCAGGTTGACATGGCACCGTACGCAGGGGAGCCACCAGACGAGGACATCGACCTACCGATGATGGGCACACTTTGGGGTCGACGATGGGTCAGTATTTGTTGTACTTAATCATTCATCAAAATTAATGTTCTATTGACATTTCCTCTTTTGCAGCCATCTTGGGTCCACTCTCAGACCCACCTCTCATACTTGGACTACACATTGTAGCTCGACAACATTCGGGCACACGACTTTCGTTGGAGACCTTACCTGCTAGGTGACGTCGCCAGGTGCGCGCCTCATGGGCTCTCCGCCTTGTGCACGTGGGACGCGGCATATTGGAGGACACGTAGATGCATCATATTTGATGTCATGATCGAGGGATATGCTGTCCACCGTGTCTGTCAACAGTTTGGAAGAGCGCAATACTTCCCATGTCCTATACATGCCCAGGTGCCTGCCCAGATGCACAAGTGAGCACCTACAGACGTATATACGAACTAGTTATCAAATCAGGATGTTATCTACCATTGTAAACCATAATTTATACTTATTTGCTACAGGAACATGTGGAAGGGAGTCCCTAGCGGTATCCCATGGGACGTTAAGATGCAGCCATGGGTCGCGTAGTGGGAGGGTGCCCTAGAGGACCTAGACGAGGAGGACGACGAGTATGACCCTACGACGTACCATGACTACCTCCGATGGTACTCCGTTCTCACCAGGGTTCGTCTTGTTAGAGGACGGGGAGCTAGTCTTCTACCTACTCCTGGTGTGATGCATGGATATCCTTCTCAGATGGCCGCTGCCCAGCATGACTCGGTACGTACATGAATTGTTTAATCCCTGATGATGAATACATTGTGCTTATTTGACTTGTTCTTTTGCAGTCGATCACATGTGGAATGCACGGAACTATATCGACGGAATCATTCAACGGTGGGTCAGCGAGGTTGGTGTGGTGCACAACCCGCTGGACTGGACGGTAGTGCGAGCGGCTCTCGACGAGCTCGACACTTCTATCAGCCTCACCTCTACATGACCACCTCCTCGTGCTGCTGCCCCTCAGCCACCTCGTCCACAGCCAGTGCCTCTGATGCTGGCACCCCCTCCGATGTAGCCACCCTATCCGATGCAGCCACCGCAGGTTTGGCATCCGCCGCACCAATACTTTTACGGTCTAGGCCCTTCTTCGGCAACGGGCCCATCATCGGTGGTGGGACCATCAGGACATACCGCACCGCCGCCGTTGGGATATGGAGCACATACGGCACCTAATGAGTACTGTACAGTTTTACACCGATTTTTATCATAATCTACCATATGTTACTAATAATTTGTTGTTTGTATAGCACCGTATCCATATCACCACCCCGCGTATCACAGTCCATCTGGACCGATAGACTCCGATGTTGGAGGCCAGCATGACTCAGCTGGTTATGATGCCTAGGAGTGTGCCACCACTGAGGTGTTCGGGCCTTCGTAGCTTCAAGGAGTGCCACCACCGATGCAGCCAGAGGACCAGGCCGCCTAGGGTGCGCCGTTCATCGGATAGGTTTACCTTCTCGAACCAGCGACCAAGACGCACTCGGGGTAGGCGTGGTGCTTAGTATGGCGTGCGGTTGTTATCGTGGAGACGAACGATTTGTACCGAACCGTTTATTACTATATGTCGTACTATGTCATTATGCACTTGCTATTGTGATTATGGACTTGATAGTATCTCTGCTTCTACGTATTGTTTCTTCTTCTGCTTCTATATTATGATGCGATGTGTTTCACTTAAAAATCAGACCATGTCTTATTCTGTGTAGCTAGATGGCTTCCTCCTCTACTAATCTTAAGGGGACCAAACACTCGGACTGAAGGAGAGATCCTTTCGCTTGTCTCATCCCTCCGTGGATCGAACGGCCTTTGTGCCATTGCAGGGATCGGTGCCAACTAGAGACAGGAAAACGATATGACATTCGTGGAAGGAGGTACTTTCTTTACCCTAACGTTAAGGAGGAGTTGTGATACCCGAACGTCGAAAGAAAATCAGACAAAAGGAGGTGCGGCTTCGTTGAGTGGGTGGATACTAAGAAGCCGGTGTTTGATGGACGTTGGTTCTCTCCTAGCAAAACAAACGCACAGTACGCTGCAAGGAAGGAGGAGCACGAGCGTTGTGCCCAGTCTGAGCAAGGTGATTAGAGAATCAATCTGATTGGAGTGCCACCCTGGCTTCAACGTCCCAAATGTCACTATAGAGACCGCTACAAGGTAATGATCACAACATCTGGCCGAGCTACAGGCAGAAGATACTTCATATGTCCTACCATCGAGTACGACTTCATGGTGAGCATGAGAACATTAAATTACTTCATTCGTCCATTGATTACTAACTTTGGTGTAAGTAACTATAGTTATTTGGTCTTGCAGGATAATCCAAGGCGGTGTGGTTTTACCCAATATATCGATAATTCAGGGCAACAATCCACCAGAGGGCCCATACGACAAGCTGAGACTGCGGAGGAGTACACACGAAGGAAGGAAGAGCATCGGCTATAGGTGGAGCATGCTAGTTTAAATTGGATGACAAATCCTCTAGGAATCCCCGAGTAGGAGCAACGATCTACGTGCGCCTGTGGCAGTCGTTGCATGCTAAGGACTTCGCTCGGAGGGGAATCAAGGGAAAGGAGAGAATTCGTGTGCCCCAACCTACATGACCACTTCGTGGTAAGGGATCACAACTAAGTCACAGCTTATTTTCAAATAATTTTCTACTGTAACACTTACCTTTCTGTCTATTACGGCAGCAAAATATAAGGAGATGCGCATTCCATCGGTGGGTAGATATAGCATCACCCACGTATGAGGAAAGTTGGATCACAGAGGCGGAAAGTTACTGGGAGTACGAAACGAGGAAGAGGGAAGCTGATGAGCGAGCATGGAGTGCAAGATTTAATGAAGAGGAAAAGCAACGGAGGGTATACCATAGGCAGCGAGAGCTTAGGTACAGAGAGGAAAGAAAACAGGCCAGACGTGTTAGGGAAAAAAGACAACGGAGAAATCAGTAGGACCTGACGTCCGTACTACCATTATGCCATTTGTAATCTGTTGAACTAGCTATTACGCCTACTTTCTGTTTGATTGCTTTCGAACAGTTCAGGTATTGTGCTATATGCATTGGAACCTCTTTATCTGCATGCTATTTACTATCTACTCACAATTTGAAAATCTTGCACTTACACTTCAATACCATATTTTACAAGCTTGTTTGTAGATGTGTGATTGCAATCTCGTTTCAAAATAGAGTACGAGAAAGTGTGCAATTTTCTCTAATTCCACATAATATTCTACAATTTTAGGGATATTATAACATATTAATACAAAAAAAGGGTTTTCTAATATTCAATTTGTCAATTTTTTCTTTAATATTCAATTTGTAAATAATATAGTCCCTATCGGCATTTGATCTGCCCATCACGAGTCGGTAAGTACATGAATTGTCTAATCTTTGATGATTAATACTAAGTGGCTATTTGACTCGTTCTTTTACAGTCCGATCACATCTGAAACGCACGGAACTATATCAATGGGATCTTTCAATGGTGTGTTAGCGAGGTTGGTGTGGTGCATTTCAAATGTGCCTGTCTAGCCGCCATTGGCTCTAGCGCTGACCCTGGTACCCTCGTAGCGTGCCAAATTGATGAATACATAGTAATTAAAATAGTCCAGCATCAACAACACCCAACAAAGTACACGACATAACACAGTACATTACAATGGCATATGCAAGCATGACTACGTGCCTTTAGGGAAATAAAAATAGCTGAGACTTATCTAAACTGATTACTGAGTGCAGCGAGGGAACTTTCCCTTCTTTATGGTCTTCGGTCCTGCTTCCTTAGCACAATGAGCCCTCCCACGCTTCCTCTTTCTATCAGCCTCACGCTCCTCTTTTGCCTTAGGCTCGAGCTCCTCTCTTCTCTTTTCTTCTTCCTCACGCTCACAGACCCACTTGCATCGCATTTTAAAAAGCTCCCTATTGAACTCCTTGTGTCTCATAAGAGCTGCCCAGTCATCAGGGTGCACCTCTTTGTCAATCCATTCGACAAAGTCACAGAGCGGAGGTGGCGACGGTGGAGGAGTTATCTACACGCAGAAATATTAATAGAGATATTATAAGCGATTTATTTGATAACAAACTATAACTAAAGAAATAGCATAATTATTCATACTGGTTTATTAGAATGTGGTCCACGCTTTGGCCTTGGCTTTGGCTTAGGAGGAGTGTAAGAGTAGTTGCCACACTTCCAATACCTCATCTTGTATGTGAGGTCATCCATACTTCTCATAAACTTACATTTATCTCCACAAAAACACATAGAGGTTCCACACCTTCCGGCGAACGGTGACGAGGATCATAACCGTACTTAGATTTGTCTTTTTGCACCATCTACGATAAGAAAATAAAAATTGATATTTTCTACATGACATATATCTAAACTATGTTTAAAATACCTCTAAATTATCTCTAAAGTATCCCTAAATTATCTCTAAAGTATCCCTAAATTATCTCTAAACTATGTTTAAATTACTCTAAAAGTACCATCAAAATACTCCTAAAGTACTATTAAACTACCCCTAAAATACTACAAAACTAGTCCTAAATTACCCCAAAATACTACTAAACTACTCCTAAATTACCCCTAAATACTACTAAACTACTCCTAAATTACCCCTAAATACTACTAAACTACTCCTAATCTACTCCTAAATTACCCTTAATCTACTACTAAACTAACCTAAACTACCTACCCTACACCTACAACTACCTAAAGAAGAGAAGAGGAGGAGAGGACATACTTAGGAGGAGTAGGACGAAGCTTCACTTGGGCGCATAGGATGGCTGGGAGGGGGGGCTTTGTCACGCCTTATAAAGCCACGCCAGTCAGAGGTTGGTTTGCCGATCTAGGCCGGCTGGCCCTAGATCAGCAAACCATATGCTGATCTAGGACCAGCCGGTCTAGATCGGCAGGTCAGGTGTCAATAGGACCTAGCCGTCACCCGATCTAGACTGATCAGCCTAGATCGGTAGATGGTATACCGATCTAGGACCGATCAGCCTAGATCGATACACCAAGTACTGATAGAAGATCATTTTTGTAACTTTTAAAATCCGTGTACCAAATTTGATTTTTTAAAAATGTATTATTTAAAAAAAAAATTCTATGTTGGCCATCGATGGAGTGCAGCCGGTCCACGTGGGGTAGGTGCTTAAGAATCGAATCTGGTGGTGTTGGCCGAACGCAGCAACAGGGAAAGTGGACTTGTGGCCTTGCGCTGCGGCGTCAGGAGCCACCAGCGCCTCCACGCAGCGCTGGCAGACCGGCACGGCTGTGCCCGGGACGGCGGCTGCGCACGCGACGGTCGGTAGTTCCAGGGGTGGCGGCTGCGCGCGACTGAGAGGAAGGCAACGCACGGGACGAGGCCGGCGTT
>KE372912.1:221003-246892 GCA_000418225.1 Zizania latifolia
GCGGGGAAGGGGCCGGCTTGCGGGCCGGCGCGAGAACAGCGAGAAGGAGGCCAGCGACGCCCAGCAGTGCAGGAGATCTGGAGGTCCGGGGAAGGTCGATGGAGAGGACGCCGGCGCAGGAGGTGGCTGACGGTGGCCCGGCGACGCAGGGTCGCATGGAAGCCAGATCTGCTCGCCGGCAAGGGGCGTCTGGTGCAGAGCGTGGTGAGGCAGGGATCCCTCCGCTCGGGAGACAGCGAGCGCGGGACGTCTAGCGCGCAGCGTGGTGGACGGGTCGGCGACGCGGATGGACCGGCGGCGCAGTAAGAAACCGGCGGTGGCCCGGCAGTGCACCAGCGTCGACGCGCTTGCGCACCAGATCTGGCCAGCCTGAAGGGAGAGAAGACCGGCGGCTTGGGAGAAAGCCAGCGGGCGGGCCGCCGTGCCGATCTGGGTCCAGGAGGAAAGCCAGCGCGTGGGGGAATGACTGTTTCCAGACGTTGACGCCCTCCTAGATCGGCGCGGCAGCAACAACACCGGGACGGCGCACAGGGGTGAACGCCAGTGAAAAACTGGGAGGTAGATGACCGCCCCCGGAAGAACAGATCCACTCTCGGGGGTGAGCGATTGCAGAAACGTGAGCGATGTTATTAGATCATCTATTTGATACTATATTAAATTATGGAGAGAAATAATACTAGATTGATATGAGACGATAAGATAAGACGACGATACATTGAGTCTTAGAAGAACGGTATATATAAGGATACATGTGAAGTGATAAGGATAAAGGCAGAAAAAGATAGAATCAAATCCTAACTAACCTTATTTCTAACATATACTTTAATACATCCCACGATGTCGAGAATGCGGAGCATATCTAACAAACCTACGAATGACCTTGCCAAACTGGCCGACATACACACGTAGCACGCAGACTCTTTGCCTTGACACAAACCAGTGCGTCTCAGGACTACATGAATTAAATAAACTGAAGAACAGACTGATGCTAAGAAACTACGTCTAGCAAACTAACAGGAACTTTAAGTAAAGCACAAATTTACAGGAGTTAGCCAACATTTCATCCCCTAAATCTTGTGCTTACTGTCGATCTCTTGGAGTCCAACCCATGCACGCAGCTCCTGAAAGCGCACATGTCCAAGCGGCTTGGTCAACATATCAGCCAATTGCCCTTCTGTCACCATGAACTCGACGTTGATCTTTCCTTGCTCAACACAATCTCTTATGTAGTGATATCTGGTGGCTATGCGTTTACTCCGATCGTGAAAAATAGGATTTTTGCTTAGGGCAATCGTCGACTTGTTGTCAACATTGAGCGAGAAAACTTTCATCTCCTCACCCATTAGTTCTGACAACAATTGTGTCAGCCAGACACCCTGGAAGGCTGCAGTTGTTGTCGCCACGTACTCCGCTTCACATGACGAAAGGGCAATGATTCTCTGCTTGTGAGTTTGCTAGCTCACAAGATTTGGCCCGAGGAAGAACATGAGACCACTAGTGCTTTTGCGAGTATCTACGTCGCCAGCCATGTCCGCATCACAGTACCCCACAAGTCTCACTTCCTCAGTCCCTCTTCAATAGCAGCAACCCATCTCAATTGTTCCGGTGACGTAGCGCAGGATTTTCTTCATGGCAGCGAGGTGTTCGACGGTGGGCTTCTCCATAAAACGACTAACAAAGCTAACAAAATAGCAAATGTCTGGACGAGTATGGACTAAATACCTCAAGCTTCCCACAATGCTTCGGTATGTCATCGGATCAGTTGGGGCTGCCGTGCTTTCTCTACTAAGCTTGAGCCTTGGCTCCATCGGCGTGGCTGTGGGGTTGCAGTCCTGCATACCAGCCTTCTCAAGTATTTGCTGGGCATACGCTGCTTGGCTCAGCCAGATGCCTTCCTTGCTTTGGCGAACATCAATGCCAAGGTAGAAGCTGAGCGAACCCAGGTCACTCATGCTGAACTCCTTCTTCATCTCCGCCTTGAACACAAGGAGTTGATGCTCGTTGCCCCCGACGATGATGAGATCATCGACGTACACCCCCACAAGGAGGTGTCTTGCTCCAGATCCTCGCGCATATACAGCGTGTTCAGCTTCGTTGTTGCTGAAACCGAGCTTGGTGAGGCTTGCGTGCAGCTTCGAGTTCCAGGCTCGTGGTGCTTGATGTAGCCCGTACAACGCCTTGTCGAGTCGCAACACCATCTTCTCCTTCCCTGGAATCACAAAACCAGGGGGCTGTGCTACATACACCTCTTCGCGCAATTCTCCATTGAGAAAGGCAGATTTCATGTCCATGTGATGGACGGACCATCCTGCCTAGGCAGCAAGCACCAACAGCACGCGCACCGACTCGATGCGAGCCACGGGCGTGAACACTTCATCAAAGTCGATGCCCTGCTATTGCACATAACCCTTGGCGACAAGGCGTGCTTTGTGCTTGATCACCCTCCCAGCAGCATCCTTTTTAAGCTTGAACACCCATTCAAACCTATAGCGTGGTGTCCTGCAGGCAGTGATGTGAGACGTCATGTCCTGTTCTGCTCGATTGAAACTAGCTCTTCGTTCATGGCTTGTCGCCATTCTTGATGATTTTCAGCCTCCTGGAAAGAGGCTGGCTCGGCACCGGCAGTGAGGTGGAGCTTCTCATCGAACAAGCTTCTAGGCACGACGCCGCGGGGTGACGCGTCACCGAGTATCTCATCAACAGCTCCAAACCTCTGATACGCATCATCGTGATCAGCATCCAGGTTCGTCGATGCTTCAGTGGGAGGTGACACGAATGGTGGCTTCGTTCCTGCATGTGGCTGTGACGTGGACTGCAGGGAAGTGTCCATCTCGCTGGGGTCAGCGAGCGCCTCTAGACCTGCGACCGTGTCTGGAGATGGTCGTGCCAGGGCGGAATTCACAGGCTCATCCAGTGCCGAGTCCACGTCCTTGGCAGCCAGCGGTGACTCGATCACCTTGCTCCTTGCTCCCTGTGAAACAAAGTACTCCACAACAAATTTGGATGAGCCACCTGTGCTTGCAGATGTTGCCTTGCTCCAATCCCAGGGACATGTCTCATCGAAGATGACATCGCGGGTGATGTGGATTCGTCGTGACATCAGATCAAACACCTTGTATGCCTTTGAGCAGGCAGCATACCCGATGAACACCATCGGAACACTGCGGTCTTCAAGTTTCTTGAGATTTGGCTGCACTGTCTTGACATGTGCGACACAACCGAAGGTTCTCAAGTGGCTGACAGCAGGTTTTTGCCCATGCCAGGCCTCATATGGCGTCTTTCTGGTGACACTTCGTGTGGGAGAGCGGTTCAGGAGGTATACCGCCGTGACGACAGCTTCCCCCCAAAATTCTGCTAGCATGTGCATTGTCTTGAGCAAGCTTCTGGCCATGGCGACGATCGTCTGGTTTCGGCATTCTACCATGCTATTTTGTTGTGGCGAGTAGGGAGCCAAGAGATGATGCTGAACGCATTGGTCTGCACAGTACTGCATGAATTCAGCAGAGGTGAATTCACCGTCATTGTCTGTACGAAGCACCTTAAGTTTCCTCCTAGACTCCACTTCGACGCCAGCCTGAAACCACCGTATGGCAGCTGATGTAGCTCCTTTACTCGACAGCAAGTTGATCCACATAAATCGAGTGCAGTCATCAACCAGCAACAAAAAAGACCGATTACCTCCTGCCGTCGGTGGTGAGATCGGTCCGCACAAATCACCATGCACAAAATCGAGTGCACCATCTACGCGGTAGCAAGCACTGGTGGAAAAGGGAGCTCGTCGTTGCTCGGTAGCAATGCAACAATCACATAATTGCTCGACGTGGTCGATCGGTGGAAGCCCTTTCACCATCTCGCCGCCGACCAACTTCCTCAGTGCGTCGAAGTGCAGGTGCCCGTAGCGCGCGTGCTAGAGCCAAGCTAGCTCTTGAGTGCACGCCGACAGGCACACAAGACTTGCTATGTTGAGGTGGAGCAGATAAAGTCGATTGGAGTTGTGGTGCACCCTCGCCAGTAGTCGATCATCAGGATCTCGGATTGTCAGCACACCTCCTTGGATGCGAATGTCACAACCGACTTCATCAAGTTAGCCAAGGCTGATCAGGTTTGCAGTGAGCTTGGGGATGTAATAGACTCTTGTTAGAGCCGATGCTCTCCATTCTTGCCACAGAACAAGACCTTTCCTTGACCTTCGATGCAGATGATAGAACCGTCTCCAAAACGGACTGTGCCACGGACATCGGTGTTCAGCTCGAAGAAGTGAGTGCGAACACCTCGATGTCGAGACGTGTCTCAATGGAGAGAGCGATCTGCGAAAGCTTGTCAGGGACATAATGAAGCAGTTTTTCAACTACCTTCGATTCCTCGATGGCAACACCAAGTGTGGCAAGCATGGTGACAAGGTTGTTGAGTTGCAGGGAGAATTCTTCAAAGGACTCTCCGTCGTTGAACTCGATCGCGTCGAACTGCTTTTTCAGCTACTGCACTTTGGATTTGTGCACACGGTCGACGCTGACTCGCATCAATTTCACCGCATCCCAAGCCTCCTTTGCTGTAGCCTTGACAGCCAGGGACACCAGCATTTCTAGTGGCATAGCCCAGAGGATGGCCTCCAGAGCCATGCGATCTTCCTGGAAATCAGCGTCACCATATTCCACGGCGTCCCAGAGTCCTCGAGCTTGCAGCATCACCTTCATCATTAGGGCCCAATCTCCATAGTTCGTCTCCGTTAGCGTGGGGTAGTTCGCTGCCCCTCCGACATCCTTGACAACTCACTGCACAACGAGCTCACGATCACTGCCATCGCGTCGACGTCTGTGGCAAGTTTCAGGGGATGGCAAGGGTGGTACGACGCCGGAGCCGACATCCTAACTGATTTATTTAATCAAATGAAACACTACTTAACGAAGTATCAGTTCACGACACGCGCAGCCAGTCTTCGCCTGTTAAAGCCCATCGACTCCTTGTTGCCTGGATCACCTAGCCGATGGTGCGCCGATCAAAATTCTGATGTCAACACATGCCCCCCGAGTTCAAAACATGAAATGTCACGTTTTGAAGTCTCCTCAAGAACTGTATCATTGGCTCATCGAGCGTATATAAATCTTGCCCGATAAGCTCTCTTCTTCAAGCTCGATCATTCTCATCATACACTAGCTCAATTTCTTTCTTCTCTCATTTTCTTGTCATGGCGTCTGATGCTCTAAATTCTCCACCAAGCAAGAAGACCAAGTTGAATGACCAAAACGTTTCTAGTGATCGCGAGTCGGTATGTTCTCTTTGATCATTCGACCCCTTGCTTGCCAATCTTCTTGCTTCATTAGTTTGAAACTCGCGCATTTTACTTTTACCTTCGTTTCTGAGTTCCAGGCTTCGACTATTCCACTTGCACGATCACCAGATGCTCTGCCTTCTAACAATCCACCTGCTTCAACATAGCCGATGAGCACTGATGGTGACCATGACCCGAATCACTTCTTCTACCTCGGTGATAACGATGATTCCGGTGACTCCCTTTTAGCTGTAAGTGCCTCATCAGCACACCGATGCCCTTAGGTAACCCAATTGGCCATGTCTGTTAGTCTCTGTACATTCATATGGCTCACGCTATCTTTCTGTAGGAATCCCAAGCATCGGATAGGGCTTTCCTTCCTTGAGACTCCACACCGAGTGACTTATCGGTTTTGCTTCAGCATCTACAGTGCCCTATCAACATCTTTTTTAGGACATTGAAGTAGCATGGTCCTGCCTCCATAACATGATCGATCAGCTTCCCCAAGACTTAGCCGATATCCTTCTACGGGTGTATTCTCGCGAGCATCAATTGGCCTACCTTACTACCTATGCTGGCCTGGCCGATCGGGGAATGCAACGCGTCCACCAGCAATGGTTTGAGTTGGCCGACGGGAAGATGCAAGAAGCCGATCGTCACCTTCAAGTCCTGCTCAAACTCCCTGCCAAAGAGCAAGCGTACCTTGATTGGCTCAAAGTGGAGGAAGATCGTCTTCCTCAAGACCTGCTCCATACCTGCATAACGAATCGGCAATGATTCTTGCAAGACCTACCGATCAAGATCTCCTCCAAGAAGGCCAAGATAATCAACTTGACCGAGGAGCGGGCTTAAAAGCGGCAACTCCTTCGGCTGATTGTTGGTAGTGACGATGATGCGACCAGCATCATTGTGTCTTTTGAGAAGGCCCAAGCTGATGCCACCCTTAGTTTGCAATACTTCTTGGACTCCTTGTAATAGTCCTATTTACCATCGGCTTTCCACTGTCCTTCCTTTGTGAATAATGAAATTTTTATTAAAGAACCCTTATCTTGGTGCATTTGTCTTGTTGGTGAAGACTTGTCTTTCTCTTTTTCTGCCGATGACCCTCGCATAAGGACTTGGACTATTCGGCCGAGCATATCTCCTAATCGGCCTTCCGGTTCGTATTCATTAGCTTTATGCAGGAGCCTTGCTTTTGAATCCTGGACTTGGGGAAACTTCAAGCCTGTTGGCCTGCGTTCATCGGCCTTAAAGAAGAGCGATACCAGAATCTTTGAAAAAGCTCAAAATTTTTCGTATTCTCACGTCCCATCTTTTGTTTGTTGAATCCAGCCAACTTCTAGTCCATCGGCTCACGCTCATCGGGTTTGAACAGGTGTGATGCCCCCTAAGTCGGTCGTTCGTTGATGAAGTTTGACCATCTCTCATAAATGAGCGCGTGCCGGTTGGAGTGCCTCTGTAATGGCACGTCGTATGCCCCTGAGTTCGGGATGTGGGGGAATGTTTCAAACTCCGCCTGGAATATCACAACCGTTGAATCGCCTTAACGTTGTATTTGATGATCCAACCATTGAGGTTCTCCCCCTATAAAGCCTAACGCCTTCTCCTTCCTTTGCACGCTTTCTACATCTCCTCCCTTTGAAACCCTCTCGAGTTTTTCGCCGTCGCCGGTCGAGTTTCACCGCCGTTCTTGCCTTCCTACCGTCGTTTGATCCTGTCGACTATGGCCTCCTCATCGATCGTCCCTAAGGTATTTCCCCTCTTTTGTTTCGATTTATATTTGTTCCTTTCCTTTGAGCCTCCTTTTTATCCCTCTTCTATTCTTCCTTGTAGAATTTGAAGAACTAGATCTTAATCCCCTATGCCAAATACTCCGATCGTTTCTTTTTTGATCCTTATAGGAAGGAAGACCCATTATATTTGATTAATGCCGGGACCAATAGAATCATGTTCAAGCAATCTGGCATACAGCATAAAGATTGGTCCTCGGTATTTCGTTCATGGGCCAATCCTATTGATGGGTGGCAAGATTGGTATGTACGGGTTAAGTCGGCGAAGAGCGCAAACTGGCAGCTGAGCAACATCGGCCACTGCAATGGACTTACCATGGCCGAGACTGAGCAGAACGATGCAATGCTTGCTGCCTCCTGCTATTTCTGGCTAGACACCACCAACACCTTCATGTTTGCTCATGGGCCGATGTCTCCGACCCTTCTTGATGTTCTGATGTTGACCAACCTTAATGTCGTGGACCCCTTATGTGAGATCGATTTTAGAGGGAAGCCGATGCATGAACTTGAGGTCAAGAAACCGGGTGGCTGAACCAATTACATGGCCACTTACAATCAAAAGACTGGCCCCGTTGAGGAGAAGGAGCATGTCGCTTTTCTAAACATGTGGCTGGAACGCTTTGTTTTCTGTGGTACTACCCTCGACCCTACCAAGAATTGGTAGAACTTAGCAGAGCGTCTTGCCCAGAATGAGCAGCTACCATTGGGCCGATTGCTCATAGGATCTTCTTATCGTCTTCTTCACCTTGTTTCACAATATCTTAGGGCTAGCATGCCCGTTGCGAACGTCGACGACCCTTGGTGGTTCATCCAGTTATGGCTCAATCTGTACACCGCTCGAGTGACTGAATGCCATGATTTGCTTGGCTATGAGATTACCGATGTGTTCAGCGATGAAGATGGCCATACCGACCGATGTTCCTCATTTGGTGAACCGTGGCCACTTTCGCTGGGGATGACTTGAAGCTGGATCTTTTCGCCAGATGGTTTGGTATTTTCTACTATGGCTTCTCTGAGGACGATGTTATCGGGTTTCCGTATGTAGAGACTACTGATTTCCCCTATCCTGGCTGATTCCGGTTGGCTTCCATCGGCTCCGATGCTGGCACCAATGCAGTGTATCGGGCTATCATCTCCCCTTCCATCTTACCAGTTGGTTTCTCCGGCGGCCGGGTAAAGCCTTCTTATGAGTTCTATCATCTTAGCGTTTGCGTGTGCCAACTTGGCCTAGGCCAGTTGCCAATTAGCTTTTTCTACATCGGTAAAGTGGAGTTTCGAGGGACTATCTCTGTCTGAGTATGAGTTCTTGATAAACCTTCCTTTCGTTATCCCCTTTGGTGACCTAGGGAGTTGGTTGCCTAGTTCATCTCAGAGCCAGTCATTTGTCCGCTTCTGAGATGAGCTCAAACTTCATCTGTTTTCCTAGGGAGTTTCTTCTTATTATGTCTTGATTAATCCTGATTCTAGCGACGCTGCGGCTGAGGTATGTTCTTTTTTTTTCTTGCATCCCTTAGCAATTTTTGGCAACCTCACCTATAATTCCTCTTTGTACCTTGTTTAGCATCAGGACGAGGCAGCGCCTGCCGTCAGTAATAGCGGCAGGCCGGTTGCGTATATGGCATCCTCATCAACCTCGAACTTGGGAGTAGGCGCGCCGATGCCATCGGTTATTAGTGGTACTGGTCTCACAGCGTCCCGGGCCTCTGGCCTTGTTCGCTAGAAGCGACCTGCAGCACCGGTAATAGTCAAGATTCCAGCTAAAAAGAAGAAGAAAACTTCCAATGCTCCTCCTCTGATTCATCTAGGTATTTCTGCCCCTGCTACTTTGTAAAAATTTTCTTCACATCACCGCGCCCTTTTCTATAAATCTTGTGTTCTTATTATGTTTTTTATCCCTTCAGTCTGAGGTCACTAATCTACCGGGTACTCCTTCCTCCGCCGTTGATGCATCGGCACCCTTGGCTCAGTCGGTGCCCCTTCTGCAGGTTGACTCTCCTGCCGTTCTGCCAATTGCTGACTTGGCAGTGGTTCTTTCTGACCCCATCGTTACTGGGAGTCAAGAGCCAACATCTGATTCAGCGGCTGTAGCAACGGGATTGGCGGAGGAGGCCGTTGTCACTAATGACCCTGCTCCTCCGGCAATCGTCGATCCAACCGTTGCAGTCAATCTTCCTGAGGTATGATGATGTTTTTCATCAGCGGTAACTTTTACTGTATTTCTTTCCCTTATTTTCCATTACCTACCTGTAGTCTTTCGCTGATTTCTTTTCTTTCGACATCGGCGAGCTCATTGTGGACGATGCAGTGGCTGAGTCTAGGATCCCAGCTATGGAGCCAATATCTGCAGATACCCAATCTGTGCTACTTGACGTCCTGGATCGGCTCCGGGGCCCAATCGATGTTCTGGTGGCTGATTCAGGCCCCGTTAGGGCACAGCTTGCCGAGATTTCGAACTTGCTTCCTCGGCACCTTATGGAGGCTGTAACCCTAGGGACTTACCTTGAGGTCCATCGATTCTGTTTTGAGCGCCTTGAGGGGCAAATCGCGGCTCACGCTCAACATCGCACGCAGCAGCAGAACCTTTAGGACGACCAGATTGCTCTTAAGGAAAAGAAGGTTCCCCTTGATGCTCTGGTAGCCAAACCTACTGATGCTGAAGGTCAGATTGCTCAGCTTCTTATTATTGAGGAAGCCGATTTGGCCTCTCGTTTGTCGGTGATCCGCTCACGCATTGCTTCTCTTCGCTAGCGTCTATCGGCAATCCCTGAGAAGCTCAAAGCAGATCGGCGGGAGTTTGAGACCTTTGCTAAGGAAGTCCTCCGTCGTCTCCATGGTTCGAAGCTTATTGCTGGGAGCAATGATGAAGATCACCAAGAGCTAGCCACTATTATTGGTCTTCGAGATCGCGCTGTATTGACCCTTGTTGAGTTCTTAGGTCTAGATAATAACTGAACATTTGTCCTTTTTATAATTTGTCGTAATACTTCGCTTTATTTCTTCTGGCAATGTTCTGTGTTGATCTCGTACTAAAGATGATACCCACGATATTAGCTATAGATTGCGTCTGAAGGTGATACTTGCGGTATTGGCTATCTAGTGTTGCTAAAGGCGATACTCCTAGTATCGGCTAACTGGATATCTTGCTTGTGTGCATCGGCCTGATGGCCGATTAGGTCTCGATCCAGATGTTCGGGTGATATTTCTTCAAGTATTTCCCGTTTAGCGCCTTTACGAATTCTTCTCCTTCTAATGTTTTCAAAATATAAGCATTTCCTAGTATGACTCGGCTCACTCAATAGGGACCTTCCCAATTAGGGGACCATTTTTCGAACCAATTATCTTTAGTCTCGATTGACAGCACGAGCCTCCAGACTAAGTTATTTTCTTCGAACGCCTTGGTTGATACCTTCTTGTTATAATGCCTTGCTACTCTTACCTTATTTTCCTCTATCTTTCTAAGCGCACGAAGCTGATTCTATGCTAGGTCCTCTAATTCATCTGTCATTAGTCCGTAGTAGTCATCGGCCGTCAACTTGTTTTGAAGAGCAAGATGCTTGGAGTCAATGTTCGTCTCCCATGGTAGGACAACTTTATGCCCATAGACTAACTGATAAGGTGGCACTTGAGTTGACCTATAGCAAGCCATCCGATACGCCTATAGAGCATCGACTAGCATTGCGTGCTACTTCTTAGGTTGTTCTGCTATTTTGCACTTGATTAACTTTATCAGACTCTTGTTTGAGGCTTCGGCTTGGCCGTTTGCTTGCGCATAGTATAGAGACGAATTGAGTAGCTTAATCCCCATGCCAATTGCAAATTGCTGAAATTCCTCTAACATAAATACCAATCCTTGATCGGTGGTAATTGTTTGTGGAATCTCGAATCTATAAATAATGTGTTCCTTAACAAACTCTATGGCTTCCTAGGCAGTTACCTTTTTTAGAGGGATCGCCTCTACCCACTTTGTGAAATAATCAGTGGCTTCTAGTATAAACTTATGTCCATTGCTAGACGATCGATAAATTTAGCCAATCATGTCTATCCCCCAACCTCTGAACGGCCATGGCTTGACAAACGGGTTCATAGCCGATGTAGGGGCTCATTGCACGTTTCTGAACTTCTGGCAATCTTAACATCCTCTATAATACTTGAAACAATCCTCGAGCATTGTTGGCCAGAAATAACCTGTGCGGTGCACCAGCCACTTCATCTTGTGGGTTGATTGATTGATGAGTTCTACAGATTCCTTCATGCACTTCACACATCACGACGTTGGCTTTCTCCAAATTTAAGCACCTTAATATGATTACTAGCCCTATTCTGCATCCATGCCTGCAAACTGATTCATCAAAGAATAGTGTCCATGGTATCGGCTCCACATAATCGGTTTCTTTATCTCTGTGATGTACAATGAAGTCAGCGATGGCTTGACCCTTGACCGCTTTGGCTGACTCATACTGTAAGTCAAACTTTGTTAATGCAAATACCCATTTGCTAATCCTCCCCTTTAAAATTAGAGCCAATAGCATGTACTTTATGATGTCAGCTTTGCATATGACCGTGCATTGCGCCGATAGTATGTAAAGCCTCAATTTAGTGCAAGAAAAGTAGAGACACAAGCATAACTTTTCAACTGCGGGGTACCTTGTTTAAGCCTCTAGCAACCATCGGCTCAGATAAAACATGACGCACTTTTTCCCTCTACTTCTTGAATCAATACTGACCCGATGCTCACATCATCGGCCGATAGGTATAACTTATAGGGTTTATCAGGCCGTGGTGGGATCAACACCGGAGGAGCACTTAAATAATTCTTTATTTCATCGAATGCTTTCTGATGTTTATTGGTCCAAACAAAATCCTCTCCTTCTTTTATCCTCAGCAAGGGCGTGAACGGTTCTAATCAGGCCAATAAGTTTGATATGAATTGGTGGACAAAATTGATTTTGTCAATCAACGACTGCAATTTTGTCTTGTTCTCCGGTGATACTGTATTCTTGATAGCTTGGATAATGTTCTGGCTTATTTCAATCCCTCTTTCGTGAACCATAAAACCCAGAAACTTCCCAGCCGACACACCGAAGGCACATTTTTTGGGATTCATGCAAAGACCATACTTCTTTGCCCTTTCCAAAACTCTCCTCAAATCGGCTAGATGCCCTTCATCGTTTTGGGATTTTATGACCACATCTTCAATGTAGATTTTCACCAGAGAGCCGATTAAATCATGAAATATATAATTCATTAGTCTTTGATATGTTGCCCTAGCGTTCCTTAAACCAAAAGTCATAACCACCCACTTGAACAAGTCGATTGCTTCGGGGCACCTAAATGCGGTCTTTGAGATATCCTATTCTGCCATGAATATTTGATTATACCCGGCATTTCCGTCCATAAAACTGATAATTTTGTGCCCTGAGACTGCATCGACTAGTAAATCTGCTATCGGCATTGGATACTCATCCTTGGGCGTAGTTTTATTTAGGTCTCTGAAATCCCCACAAACTCTTAGTTGGCCATTCTTTTTTCATACCGAAACTATATTCGATACCCACTCTGCATATCGGCATGGTCTTATGAAATTTGCTTCATATAGTCTAGTGATTTTGGCATTTATGTGACGATACATTTCTGGCTTAAATCTTCTCTGGCTTTCCTTTACCGGCCGAAATCCTTTCTTTATCGAGAGCCAATGTTCTACAATCGATCGGCTTAATCCGGGCATCTCGTGGTACTCTCAAGCAAAACAGTCTCGAAACTCTTTCAATAGATCAACCAATTTTTCTTTTGTGGAAAAAGGCAATCTGGCACTAATGTACGTCGGCCTTGGCCTATCTCCAAGTCCAATGTCCACCTTCTCTAACTCATCGGCCGACGTGAACCTTTTTCTGAGCTTACCTTCTTTGTCGTCTATCTCTCTAGATATGGATCCTAGCCTAGAATCATTTCGCTGATCGGCTGGAGGCCAAGATCCGACACCCTTAAAAAAATCCCCCACCCAGACTCGTACAGAAAGGCAATCCATATTCTCAAAATCAGGTGCATCGGTTGTGGATACAGCAACAGATCTATCAGCCTGAATGACTTCAATTTGATCGCCTTGCCATTGCAGTAAATTCCGGTGCATTGTAGAAGGAACACAACAATTAGCGTGGATCTAGTCCCTTCCTAGCAAGAGGCTATACGACCCTTTGCCATCAATTACGAAAAATGTGGTCGGCAATGTCTTGCTTCTGACCGTGAGCTCTATGTTCAAGACTCTTTTGGCGTCTGATAAATTTTCACCAAAGTCTTTTAACACCATGTTGGTCTTTATCAGATCCTCGCTCACTTTACCAAGCTTGCGAAACATGGAGTAAGGCATTACGTTAATGGCAGCACCTCCAGCGACCAACATTTTTTACATCGGCTTTTCATCCACGTATCCCTTAATGTACAATGGTCTCAAATGCCGATGCTCATCTTCTTCTGGCTTCTCAAATGTTGCTTGTTATGGTTGTAGCAATAATTGCGCATCCGATTATTCCTCCTCTTCTTCACTGTCTAATGCAGGCGCTCTGTATTCTGCTGGTAATATAAAAACCATGTTTACCTCCGTCGGTTTGTCCTCCGTATCGGCTTTCTTCTTTGGGCGCCACTCTTTTCTCACCTATTATTTGCTTTGTCGATACTCCTCATACTGGCCTGTTAACTGCTCCCGATGCATCTGCCGTTGGAGCCTCCTCTTTTGACTCCGTGTTAAGCCTTCTGGGCACCATCAGAGCTTTTGTACAGGGTTTTGATCTCCTTGCCATCTATCTTCAGTTCGAACACACTGATTGTCCGAAGTTTCTTGCTCAGGCAACTCCAGATGGTCCTTTACAGGTACTCTTTTTCTTGGGGGCTGGTCCTTAGAGCTAATATCATTCTGATTAATCTTTTCGGTGCATTCTGGACAATCCTTAATTAATGGGAGCCTTATATCATTTTCCCAGCAAAAACAAAAAAAGGTGCATTACCAGTGAGGGTCAACCTTCTCCTTACACCCATATGGTATAGCATGATGAGTCTTGACATGGTGCCTCAGAGTTCGGTTGGGTGAGCCGATGTGCACCATGTTCATTGGGAAGGGATTTCCGTCAATCTTCATTGACTTTATTGCTTCATTGAACTTTATCCTCCCTTGCTCAATGGCTGACGAGATCTGCTGACGGAAAACCTTACATTCATTTATACTGTGAGACCCAGTGTTATGCCACATACAATATTTTCTTTTCTTCAGTTCCTCCACTGATGGAATTACGTGATTCGGTGGGATACAATATTTTCTTTTCTTTAGTTCATCCACCGATGGAATTATGTGATTCGATGGGAGTTGAATCTGCTTTTCCTTCAGAAGCAAGTCAAAGATTTTGTCTACCTTGCTGATGTGAAAATCATATCTTTGCTCCTTTTCAGCGACCTTGAACTATGGGCAAGTTATCGTCTTCTTCAACCTGGCCTATTCGGCCAAGGCGACATTGCCATCAGAGTCCTCTTGCTCTGAGTCTGATAGATAAAATTGTACTTGTGCCACCTGCTTCTGTGTCTTTTCTTTTCGCATCTCTTGGAATCGGCTTTCATGGGCCAATACAGTTTGCGCTAAATGCGACAGGCTATCAAATTCTTGAGACGAAAACCTCTCCCTGATCGGCGGCAAAAGGCCTTGGAACGCTAATTTGGCCAATTGAGCGTTGGTCAGGTTGAGGCTATAGCATCGGCTTCTCACATCACGGAAGCACTGAATATAATCTGAGACTGATTCATCCATGCATTACTTTACGGCTGTCAGGTCTGTCAACTTCATCTCCTGGATCTCGGTGAAGAAATATTTATAGAATTGGTTCTCTAAATCAGCCCATCCCTTGATCGAATTTGGCGATAGTGTGGAGAAGCAAGAGAAAGCCAATTCGGACAAAGATAATGGAAAGAACCTCACTCTAAGAGCCTCTTCAGCCGATGCCTCTCCACACTGTGCGAGGAAACGACTGATATGCTCAATAGTTGATGTACTATCTTGACTGGATAACTTCAAGAAGTCTAGGACCCTGTACCTATTTGGTAATGGCACCATATCAAACCAATCTAGGTATGGATATCGATACATATAACTTTGCTCTTTTGGCTTAAGTCCAAATTGATCTCTCATAATTTCTGCAATCTTGAAGGAGAAGTCGTCCTCTTTCGGCACCGAATACTATGGCACCGGCGTTGCTACTCTTTGATGCTAATAATTGTTCTGGGGCATCATTCCTTCAAAATTCATCTGCTGTTGTGGGGCCTGTAATAAGCCGTATAGTGATACCCCATCAGAGGTGCACTCGCCAAAAGTTGGTATGACTGAGGTAACATACCAGTCAGCTGTCGGGTTATGGGGAGGCTACGCTAGCGCTTAATTTTAAAAATTTACCCTGTTAGCCCAGGAACCATGCGTGTAATAGGATTATAGATCGTTACCTCAAGCCACGAGGCGTGCTTGGGCAGCGGAAGTAGAGTCGATTAAGCACGTCCTCGAGCTACTCCTCCCGGCTCCGTTCGTTCGTCGATGATCCGACGATGAAGACGACGCGATCCTATGATCCGGCGAACTCCACGGAAGGAAGACGAGCATCACTATTGGAATAGTGCCTCTACGGTATCCACACATCCGAGGACAGGATCACCTCGCGTCGGTGTGCTGGCACCACTCACGAGATCTAGGAGATCGATCATAATGGCTGCGATCGAGGAGAGAAGAGAGGTGGCGGCTAGGGTTCAAAACCAGGAGTAACAGCCACCATTTCGTTCTAGCCCCACCTCTCTTTATATAGTGCCCTCTCATGGGCTTTTAATTAGTATTAAAGCCCAACAGATCTAATCTGTTCGTTAGGACCCAAAACTTCTGGTCTAACCGAAACTTCTGGTTCGTCCAGAATCTAGTTTTCAGGCAGCCTGGAACTTCTGGTCCAACCGGAACTTCTGGCTCCTCCAAAAAACAAAATTGGGCTGGCCTAGAACTTCCGGTCTAACCAGAACTTCTGGATGCTCCAGAACCCGAAACTTCCGGCTTCTAGCCAGAACTTCCAGTTCCCTAGAATTTTCTTGGGCATATTTCCATCATCAGCATCAGAGCTGGTGGTATCAAACTTGATACCGTGTTGCGTTCCAATCCGTATGTCACCGATGGTGGAATAGCTGTTATCGACAGAGGAATGGCTGTCATCGGCGGAGGTAAACTTAGGATCACTGGTGCTGATGACCTCTGCTAAAAGTAGAGTGACCCTTGTGGTAACTCCTGAGCGACGGAGCCGTCTACCATCTTCTTGATTAACCCGTGCAAAGTATTCACCAAAATGCCAGATTGATTAATCAATACTTGGCTAACTGCTTCATTGACTGCATCCTGAAACCTCCTTTGTGAGCTCTGACTGCCTGACTCAGCTTGCAGGGATGGGATCGACAATTGATTCTTCTGAATTGCCCCTTGCCACGTCATGCTGAAGCACTCTAGGCATAGCTTCTGAAAATCTGCAACAGTCTGTTGCACTTCTACTCGCTGCTCATCGGTCAAAAGTTCAAAGGTGACCGGGATGACAACGCTATTGGCCTGTTCGACCTCCTTTCCGGCTATGATACCAGTGAAGAAGATCAATCTGATTGAAGATGGTCCCACTAGGCATGCTAAGAAAGCGTGTTGATGCAAAAATCATAGGTATTCCTATGTCTTCACACTCGAATGCCTGGGAGTGTCTGCTTAGCTCCATTGCAGGTCCTAAATAACCCTAGGGTGTTCAATGAGCGTGTCAATCAATCTGACCCTGCAATTGACAAGGAAACAGGCGTGAGATATCCTAACGCTATCGGTGATGGCCTATTAGCATCGGCAACGGTAGCACGTACGAGAATCATGATTCATCAGGATTGACACGTGTAAAACAGTAAACTTCTGCCAATCGGCTCTAGTAGCATAACTCGGTAATACCAATCTCTATAGTTCGAACTAAACCGATGCAGCATAAAGATAGGTTATTAAGAGCGTAAAGATCATGACAAATCCGATTAACAGAGTGATAGATAATCCATCGGCTAAAACTCCGACGAACGTCGTTTTAACACATCGAGCCAGATCTTCCCATATGTGACCTCGCCAATGCCATGGATCGAACCTAATCGAGACAGTGTGCCATTGCCGACTGACATACGATCTAATCTATTTCGATGAGTTAAAGCACCATAACTAGCAAATATAGAGATCCAATCCATGGAGCACGATAAAAGAATAATAATCACTGTATTTAACCGATAACTAGCAAACCTACTCCATCTGATCATACTGTCAGACTCAACCGAGAAAGCCATGAACATATGAATCAGTTTACCAATAGGCTATCCCCGCCGAAGCTAGAGATCAGACTCAACTGATGCAGTCATAGCTCCGGTAGAAAATCACCCTAATGCTACGTACCTAATAGTTGGCAATGTCCCAAAGGGTTTGTTTGACAGAATTGTGTATGTTTATGATGACCCTGGGCTTACATATTTATAGCCGGGTTGAGACGTCATCTAGAGATAACATAAAATCCTAACTGATTTATTTAATCAAACGAAACACTACTTAACGAAGTATCAGTCCACGACATGCGCAGCCAGTCTTTGCCTGTTAAAGCCCATCGGTGGCCTATCGGCTCCTTGTTGCCTGGATCACCTAGCTGATAGTGCGTCGATCAAAACATTAATAGTGCATTATATTTTGATGCTGTCGAAGTACCGATGCCTAGATAGGCCATTATTATCAACATTGACACGGGCATTGCATTAAATAAGTGCAAGATTTTGTGAAAATGATTGAAGTAAAGATCACCGTTCTTATTGGTTGGTTAATAATGCTATGCATATGGAATACTATGAACAATCTAACCTTTGTTGCATATATATATGACTTTATGACCCTCCTAGCTTATGAAGAGCCTGAGAAGTCACCTATGTTTCATCTACTAAGCCCAGAGTACAGGCAGAATGTTGCACATATTCAAAGAACTTCTTCTCCTGTTGAACAATATCATAGTGGTTCACCCACAATATCATCTACAGTGAAATAGGAATGTTGTATGACTGTTGGTTCCTCAGTTACATTTTTTCCCTTTACCTCTTCCCCCGTTAGACGTCATCAAAGATGTACATATTGGAACCTTGATCTATTTTGTATTTTTGTGCAGAAATACATTTAGTTTGAGCAAGTTTGTTGTGCACTTGGTATGCCTGGTCTTTTGTCTTACAAAATATTCATTCGTTTTTTGGCATCCATTTCATCATATGACTTGTTGTATTGATATGAGGGCAAAAGGTCCGATATATATAAATGTACAGAATGAGTACAAAAGTGAAGCAATGATTATGAATCTTTAGTACCGGTTTTCTTTGTTACCCAGCACTAGATATACCTTTAGTACCGGGTAATAAATAACACCGGTACTAAAGATACATAATTATGAAAAAAAAGCACATATTTTATTTCAATTGAAATTCTTCACAACTAATTTGGATTTCATTTCAGCTGAAATTCTTTACAACTAATTTGGATTCTATTTTAATTAAAATTCTTCACAACTAAGTTGGATTCAATTTTAATTAAAATTCTTGACAACTAATTTGGATTCCATTTCAATTAAAATTCTTGACAACTAAGTTGGATTCAAGTTCAATTGAAATTCTTCACAACTAATTTGGATTCCATTTCAATTGAAATTCTTCACAACTAAGTTGGATTCTATTTCAATTGAAATTCTTCACAACTAATTTGGATTCCATTTCAACTGAAATTCTTCACAACTAATTTGGATTCCATTTCAACTGAAATTCTTCACAACTAATTTGGATTCCATTTCAACTGAAATTCTTCACAACTAAGTTAAATTCAATTTCAATTAAAATTCTTCACAACTAATTTGGATTCCATTTCAATTGAAATTCTTCAAAACTAATTTGGATTCTATTTCAATTGCAATTTTGGACAACTAAGTTGGATTCAATTTCAATTGAAATTCTTCACACCTAATATGGATTCCATTTTAATTGAAATTGTTAACGACTAAGTTGGATTCAATTTTAATTTAAATTCTTCAAGCCTAATTTGGATTCAATTTCAATTGAAATTCTTCACAACTAATTTGTAATTCATTTCAATTGAAATTCTTGACAACTAAGTTAGATTCAATTTTAATTGAAATCCTTCACAACAAATTTGGATTTCATTTCAATTGAAATTCTTCACAATTAATTTGGATTCCATTTCAATTGAAATTCTTCACAACTAAATTGGATTTAATTTCAATTAAAATTCTTCACAACTAATTTGGATTTAATTTCAATTAAAATTCTTCACAACTAATTTAGATTCTATTTCTATTGAAATTCTTGACAACTAAGTTGAATTCAATTTCAATTGAAATTATTCACAACTAATTTGGATTTCACTTCAATTGAAATTCTTGACAACTAAGTTGGATTCAATTTCAATTGAAATTCTTCACAACTAATTTGGATTCCATTTTAATTTAAATTCTTCGCAACTAACTTGGATTCTATTTCAATTGAAATTATTCACAACTAATTTGGATTTCATTTCAATTGAAATTCTTCACAACTAAGTTGGATTCAATTTTAATTGAAATTCTTCAAAACTAATTTGAATTTCATTTTAATTGAAATTCTTCATAACTAATTTGATTCCATTTCAATTGAATTTTTTCACAACTAAGTTAGATTCTATTTTAATTGAAATTATTGACAACTAAGTTGGATTCAATTTTAATTGAAATTCTTCACAAATAATTTGGATTCCATTTCAATTGAAATTGTTGACAACTAAGTTGGATTCAATTTCAATTGAAATTCTTCTCAACTAATTTGGATTTCATTTCAATTGAAATTCTTCACAATTAATTTAGATTTCATTTCAATTAAAATTCTTCACAACTAATTTGGATGCAATTTCAATTGAAATTCTTGACAACTAAGTTGGATTCAATTTTAATTAAAATTCTTCACAACAAATTTGGATTTCATTTCAATTGAAATTCTTCACAACTAATTTGGATTTCATTTCAACTGAAATTCTTCACAACTAAGTTGGATTCCATTTCAACTGAAATTCTTCACAACTAAGTTGGATTCAATTTCAATTGAAATTCTTCACAACTAATTTGGATTCTATTTCAATTAAAATTCTTCATAACTAATTTGGATTCAATTTCAATTGAAATTATTGACAACTAATTTAGATTCCATTTCAATTACAATTCTTCACAACTAATTTAGATTCCATTTCAAGTAAAATTCTTGACAACTAAGTTGGATTCAATTTGAATTAAAATTATTCACAACAAATTTGGATTTTATTTCAATTGAAATTCTTCACAACTAATTTGGATTTCATTTCAATTGAAATTCTTCACAACTAATTTGGATTCCATTTCAATTGAAATTCTTCACAACTAAGTTGGATTCAATTTCAATTGAAATTCTTCACAGCTAATTTGGATTTTATTTCAATTGAAATTCTTCACACCTAATTTTTGATTCCATTTCAATTGAAATTCTTGACAACTAAGTTGGATTCAATGTCAAATGAAATTCTTCACAACTAATTTGGATTTAATTTCAATTGAAATTTTTCATAACTAATTTGGATTCTATTTCAATTGAAATTCTTCACAACTAATTTAGATTTCATTTTAATTGAAATTCTTCACAACTAAGTTGGATTCAATTTCAGTTGAAATTCTTCACAACTAATTTGGATTCCATTTCAATTGAAATTCTTCATAACTAATTTAGATTTCATTTTAACTGAAATTCTTCACAACTAATTTGGATTCCATTTCAATTGAAATTCTTTACAACTAATTTGGATTCCATTTCAATTGAAATTGTTCACAACCAATTTGGATTCCATTTTAATTGAAATCCTTTATAACTAATTTGGATTCCATTTCAATTGAAATTCTTGACAACTAAGTTGGATTCAATTTTAATTAAAATTCTTCACAACTAATTTAGATTCCATTTCAATTGAAATTCTTGACAACTAAGTTGGATTCAATTTTAATTGAAATTCTTCATAACTAATTTACACCATATAACAGATGGTTTCATTTCAGCCAATCACAGTAGGTACCAATAATTTACACCACATAACAGATGTTGTTCTAAGCTAAAGTATATACACAGTTGCCTCGAGTGCACCATTGCTAATGTGGAAATGAAAAGCATAAATTGTATCGACAACTATCTCGTGTGCTTGCAGAAAATGGTCAAAACTAGCCGTTAGGTAACAACGCCCATCTGTTTATTTGTGCACTGCAATTGGGACTGGTATGCCTCTTGCTACTATCACTTGGATCTCTGTGGTCTGTTGGTATAGGTGAGATGTGATGTATTTCACACAATACTCCCTTGAAAAGTATTGTTACAAATAAATGTTCTAGTAGCTAGTTAGTCGAGTCAAGTACATATAGTTAGGTATAGATGTTTGCAATTGTGACATGTGTAAAATGCTTACCATCATTTTTTTTCTTGATGGCTGACGGATTGATTGTGTAGATGTACAATTAAGTACCGGAGGATGTCGTAGCCGAGATGGCTTGAAGGCATTCATTCCTTTCGGCCATTAGATCTGTTGGATTACCAAAAAAACAGATGGTCTTCAGTTGGTCGGTGTCGCCTGCTTCTCTGGATTTCTATTACCACTTCTTCTTAGCTGGCTGTGTAGATCCAATAACGTCATCTGCCATTATAAAAAAAGCCGATAAGTACATATGCAAAATAGGCATGCATGTATAATAATTAATGTGAGTTTGTTATATATACCGCTATCACTTAAGTCCACTTTTATAGCTGGTGGGGCTTTCTCTTCGCCATAATTATTGAAAAGGTAGCCCTGGTGGACAGCGGGACTCCCATTGTTAGTACAACATAGTCCCCTTCTACTAGGCGGTCTCGGTAATAAAATTCACACCACCCTTTACCCAGACAGAAGGTGCTTTCATATTTTTCAACATCGATCATGTTGGTATAGCCATCCCTTGTTGATATCTCAAGAGTGTCACCCTCGTGCATGTTATAGAGATCGACGACGCTTTTTGGTTGAAACTAGAACAACGAGATAATATCACATCACTTTGTTATGATTTTGTTACCACATAAATAGAAAATGTAATGTATATACATACGATATGACGCCTTTGCCAATGACCGATTTTCAAAACGCAATCCCTCAGCTCATAAGCTGGCACCTAAAATAGGCAATTATCAAACCAATTTCACTTGAGATTGTACAAAAGATGACGAACTAATCCACATTGCATATTCATCCGTATTATGTCACTTGCATTTGTAAATTAAGCTAAGATGCATTGCATAACCGGTACTAAAGATGCAGTATTTCCATTGCATATTTGAGTGAGACGTACTGGTCGATCAGCGTAGAAATGAAATTAATAATATGTACATTGCAGTACTAAGATTATTGACAGGGATTACTACATCTATACATAGCATTTGCAGTACAGATCGACCAAATAACATCTCATAATATAGTATTCAATCAACCCTAAAATAGCCAAAATGAGAAAAACAACATACCCTGGTGGCAGCCGGCCTACTGCTAGAAGCACAATGTCTGGCGGCACCACTTGGGAGGCTTGGCATGTCATTTCCTGATCTAGATCGCCGATGAGCGGTTGGCTGGGCTAAACCCTAAACCCTAAACTGGTCGAACGAGCTGAAGAAGAACTGAAGAACAAAGGCAGAAATTAGGAATAGGATATTTTTGAGGATATCAGATACATTAGGAGAAATGTTTAGTACCAGTTCAGGATACCACCCGGTGCTAAAGTTATTAGCACCGGTTGGTGTGCCTATCCAGTACTAATGCGTAGGCTTGTAGTACCGGGTGGGTACCCCAACCGGTACTGATAAGTTTAGTACCAGGCGGTTTCCCCACCCGGTACTAAAACTCTTTATTAGTACTAGTTGCGGCTACCCACGACGTTCTTTCTCTTTTCTGACCGTTGCAGACGACTTTTGGTACCGGCTCCAGTTAGAATAGGTACTAAAAGGGATGGATGAAAAGGCACTTCTCTAGTAGTGAATGGAGCTAGCTACTTTTACTGGTCAGTTAAACTAGTGTTATTCTGGTAGGATAAGCCATTTGAGGACAATCAAATAAACTGCAATTTTCCTACCATGACATGTTATTTGAAGATATTTCATGAATAAAAAAGAGACAACTAATAAACTTATATCTCACATTTATTAAATGAAGAAAGCCTGCTTGGAACGCATGATTGTCCTTTTGCCCTGCACACATAGCTACAAGACCCCCCTCTTGAAATGCAAAATTGATTTAATAAAGCGATTTCCAGGGTGTTTCATTCACTTTTCCTATATATAGTGCACACAGAGTATGGCGGGGCTATCCCAAACACCCCCCGAAGTAATCTCTTATTTGACTGCAAAATCAGGATGTACTGAACCTAATCTAAATTATCATAAAAAATCTAGAGGAAAATACTTTAGGATCAACTGGACTCCACCCTAACCATGTTGTCGCCGATCTCAGACTCTCTCCTCCGTCACGCCATCGTCTCCAACTTGGACTCCTTGGCCTAAATCCTATAAATAGAACCCTTTGAGAACCCCCAAGATCTTCACCAATTCACCAAAGCTCAAGAACCCGTAGAACCCTAGCTCCGCTCATCGTCGTTTAGGACATCACCGAGACTAGCAACCATCACCGTTAGTTCTACAGGAATATGGAGATTCTCAGTCGCCATCTCCCCAAAATCGAAGATCGTTAGAACCTTGCTTTGTCAACAACCTGAAGAGAACTGCCACCAAGAGCTCGTCACCAGTTACTTTCCATGGCCATTTGCCACCATTGATTACCCCAGCAAGTCTAGAAGGTCATGCTCTCTCTTTTCGTAGTGGTTGTAGCTACCACTGGTTGCAAAAGACCATCGGCCCCTAAGCCATCTTGTATGTTTGATGAACTCGTTGAAGGTGTCATCTTGTCTATCTCATGAACGTGCCGAAAGTGCATCATATGGCGATCAGGGTAGCACTTGGATTATGGACAACTCGGTGATAGAGGCATATTGTCTATCTTACGAAGGTGCTAGAAGTGCATCGTATGGTGGCAGGGATTAAGCCTTGATTGTGTGGGTGAGCAACATGATATCTAATTGATGCGATAGAATAAATTGGCTGATAGCATCTTCGAGATATCTAATCCCCTTTGGTGTCGTAAGGTCAATCTCATGCATCATGTGATCTTCATTGATTTTACACACTTGTACTTTGGCACAGTTCGTCAGAATGTGCTCGCAATGGAACTGGTGACCTAACATTGATATGCTGGTTGCAACCTTCATTGCCCTATTACCTACCTTACCAATCAGAACATGCAACGAGTAGGGTGTATCCTCGATGATATTGTATGTCACATACTTTTGCATTGGTGCAGAGCCTACACTGCTAGAAATGAAGATGGGTGGTCTTGTATGTATGTACTATCAGTTGTGAATCCTCATCGACCACCACTTAATGCCTGAAATAGTTATGGTCTTTGATGAACTTCTTCAACATCTCATGTAGTTGTGCTTGTACTTCTTCCCTAATCTCTGATCTGATCTTATTGTAATGTCCTGTTTCTTGTAGCTACAAATGTCCTTAGGGAAGCCTTCTTTCCATCTAAACTTGACGGAGATGGCCTGAACTCAACTAGAGTGCCCTCGAGTACCTAGGGTTCTAGTGAGTTGGTTGTTCTCCATGTTGGGCTTGAATTTTTCATCTCTTTCCTTTGAGATGACTGACTTTAGGCACTTAGCCACCTGCTCGATCTCTAGTTGAGAGAAAACTGACTTCTCATCATCGGTCATGGTGGGGTTCTCACTCTAGACCCTGTTACTGCTTCAAACGTCACAAACTTCCAATGGGTATGGTTTCCTAGCCATCCTTCTCTGTTCTTCTAGCTTCCTCTATTTTGGGATCTTTGCGATGTAACCGCTTGAATGATGAGGAGGTCGACGATCACCACTTTGGTAATGTGTAAGGGTGATGCTTTTATGTATTCAAGTTGAGAATGTGGGTTCGCAGTGTGGTTTATAGAGTTTGAAAGAATATGGTTACTCTATTTAAATTTACATCGAGAGACAAAGAGCCATGATGGGTGGTTGTATTTCACTTAAATGCAATAGGAGACGATGATTCATATTGACCACTAGTGGTGCCAGGAGACAAAGGGCCATGTTGTTGATTGGATTTCCATAAGCGTTATTATCATTGTGTACGAATAACAGTTTACCACGGGGGTACCCGTGGTAAGGATATGGTTAGGTTTAGGGGAGTACTGTGGATGAATCTCGATGGTTATCTTAAGCTGTGAGACAGGGGATGTTTTTTAGACAGGTTCAGACCTCCCGGAGGATAATAACCCTACTCCTCTGTGTGTAGTATAAGCTTAAGGGCTAAAAACGGCTTTAAGCGTATGAATCAAGTCTTTCAGACCTCTTTTTTCATGTCCCCCCATAACAGGCTCCCCCTGGTCCCTTTATATGATAGGGGCTAGGGGTTACAATTTGCAGTTAATGTGTCCTACTAATGACCAATTATGAATATAAACGATCAGTTCATGGGTAATAACTCCTAACGATAACAGCCATATTAATTACACAATTATGCATCGTGGAGTTTAATGGGCGGCCTGATTCTTGATGGCGACCGTTCGAGTGCCTGCAGTCGGGAAGGCCTCCTGAGTGCTGGACTCGGGGAGT
>KE372912.1:246992-283455 GCA_000418225.1 Zizania latifolia
ACTCGGGAGGTAACCCGGGATCATATTCCTGACAGTTATGGAGAAAGATGTTATGACTAGGTGTTATGGAATTTATAGACACTACTCTATTACAAGCGTTTGGTATTACATGGCCACTTGTGGAAACCTGTCCATTTCTATAGACAGACGTCTTAAGACAACGCCTGTGGAAATATGAGGTTTCACAGGTAGTCAACATTACATGATCAACTGTGAAAATTTATGCATTTCCTAGTGAGACTACATTAATTGTTTGCCTATGAAAATATGTATTTTCACATGAAAATAAGTATTTTCACAGGCAATGACTTAAGACAACTGCTAGTGGAAATGACTTTATTTCCACAAGTGGTTATGTTATGCCGCCCACATGTGAAAACACTTTTCTACGGGTGGTCTATAACGGCTATAGTGGGTATAGATTTTCACTAGTGTATCATCTTTTCAACTGTCTATGTAGTGAAATGAGAGGTACCAACAAAAATCGTTTTTGTAGTAGTGTCTACTAGCGACACATTCTTTGATCGTCACTAAAGCCACGTCACTGTATGCTATTTCTGTAGTAGCGGATGCTTCACTTTATGTAACCGGAGAGCACATTCAACCAGTTTTTTAAATGGAAATTATTTCCTGCTCTAGAATAAGTTCATTTGACATCGAGTTTCACATGTTGTTTTGATTTTTGGCTCAATATGTATTACAACCTTGAATATCTAAAATGATTTAGTTTTAGGTGCTTACACATTACAAGACTCTGAAGCAGCATAAATTGAAACAGCTAATTGACAGCGCACACCACTTCCATTTTTTTTGCACAATAACAGCCAATTCACATTATACACTTCCATTTTGATAGCAGTAAAACAAACTGATATATAGAGAATTCACATTATGCACATCTCAGAAAGTATTACAAATCTGAATAGCATAACTCATCCACGGTTTATATTTTTGAAAGATTGGCAAGTGAGCTATTCGAATAATTTAATTCTGAAACATTGAACATAAGCAAAATCAAAAAATTGGCACTATCATGTGGTAGCCGAGGGGTGGGAGAAATTGGAGAGGAGAAGGCCAGCATGGGTGTGGCTCCAGAGGAGAAGGCAGAGATCAGGGAAGGGACAAGGAGAGGTGGTTGGGACAAACTTTTTTATTTGGGCATTGGATCAATCTTAAAACCCTCTTTTTTTTCTAAGGGCTCCTTAAGAATGAAGTATTTCAAAGGAATTTTAAATGATTTAGTTCAATTCATAAAAAAATCCTGTAAAATTCAGTGTTCCAAAAAGCCCTAAATATTGTGACAATAGCGCTAAGTAATAAAACTACTCTTTTATCATTAAATATCGTGACAATAGCAATAAGTAATAAGTTTAATGAGGTGCAGCCATATAATATCAACCAGGGAGTTGCTCATCTCTCACGATGGGTGTCTCCAGCGTTGACCGTGTGGTCTCCTTCTCCTATATGTCTACCATTTTTATTACTCCGTTGTTCATAATATTATGAACCGGATTTAATATTTTTATTAGCGTTTAGATTTATTATACTATAAAATATTAAATTCAGTTTTAGATTAGAATATTATGGGATGGAGGGAGTAGCTGTTTTCTCTATTAATAAATTCATGAGTAGATAGTTTAATTCACATATATATTCTAATACACATATATTACTTTAATAGGATAATTTTTGGGTTACAGATTGCCATCTTTGGCTCCGACGCCGCTGCTGACCTGCTGTCCTCTCGGAAAAAAAAGCGAAAGCGGGTAAGGCGATGAGCCGGCCCATGGGCGCGTGGCGGCACCACCAGGAGCACCGCGGCCGCATGTGGGCCGCCTCCCCTGCCTTCCGCAGGCAGCTCTTCCTGCTCCGCCTCCTCTCCCCTCCCTTCGTCCTCGTCCCCGGCGGCGGTGGCTGCTCCTCTTCTTCTTCCTCCTCCTCCTCGTCGGGCTACCTCCGTGCCCACGCGATGGCGGCCTCGGCGTCGGCGGGGCCGGTGTACGAGGCGGACGCGGAGGCGGTGGTCCGTCGTATCACGCCCCCGCTCGACCCCGCTCAGCACAAGGGACAGGCTGGTGAGCACCGCTGCGATTCTTGCTCTCTATTGCGCAGGCGGTGAAATTGGTTTTTCCCTTTTGGGCTGGCAATGATGACGCGCGCTCTGTGTTTGTGGGAATGCCTCCAGGAAGGCGATTGGGATTTTTTTCGATGCTGCGGGGCTAACGTCTTGACAGTGAATTGCCGCTGCCTGCTTGGGTAGGACGAATTGGGTTACTACTTAATTACTGAGTCGTGCTGCTCATCAGGGACACATAGAAATTGGTGGAAACTCAGGGTTTTGATCTGTTTGATAGGATGATGTTTGCATAATGTTGTTGGTATCCACCATAACTTTAGGTGCTTGAGTGCGAGACTATTCATTTTTTCTCATTTCGATAGTTGAAATGTTGAATTCCTGTGTGGTATGTGGAACTTTGAAACAAAGAAGACCACTTATAAAAGGTTTTCCCTCTTGTAGAACTATGATTAATCGTACTACGATTTTGCTCCCTAGTGTAGCTACTCAGGTAAGCAAAATTTATAGAGGAAAATGTCACAAAACAAGCTAGTATATTTTGTTTAAGATAATCCTTGATTCCTTGTTACTCTTTTTCATTATGGTGCTTTGTGTAGCTCGTAAGGACCTTTTTAGTGGAGTTTCATAGATTCAAAAAAGTTGAACCGATCGCTAAGAAGAGTTATAATATATAAGATAAGTGTGATACTGTCCATGTTCATATTCTAGTGTATAATCTATAAGATAAGTGTGATACTGTCCATGTGCTGGAAACTTCACATATTGTATGAAGACGCAAGCTGCACCATGTCGGTTTGTTGTGTTTTCAAAGAAAAATAGTTTCATGGCAACTTCCTGGATAGTTACTTACATAACAAAATATTTTTCAGGGAAAATAGCTGTAATCGGTGGATGTCGTGAATACACTGGTGCTCCTTATTTTGCAGCAATCTCTGCCTTGAAAATTGTCAGTGTCCTCTAAATGTTTTGTCACACAAGTTATACATCGATACAAATATTTCACACTATGTTATTCAGGGTGCAGATCTCTCCCATGTTTTCTGCACAAGAGACGCCGCAACAGTAATAAAGAGTTATAGCCCTGAACTGATTGTACATCCAATACTGGAAGAATCATACAGTGTAAGGTAACTTCAATGTTACTTATTTTGATGTTTATAATATATTTACAAGTCACAACTCACAACGATATCTTGGAAAACCTGACTTAGGATTTCTTTGACAGTGATGGTGAGAGGGAAACTATTTCCTCTAAAATTCTCATAGAAGTTGCAAAGTGGATGGAGCGCTTTGACTGCATCGTTGTTGGTCCTGGCCTTGGAAGGGACTCATTTCTTCTGGTCAGCTTACATACCTAACATCGTCTCTCGAGTACAACTAGTAACTCTGACCAGTTGAATTCATTTTCTTACTGTTACTGATTCTAACGTTACACTTTGCACATGTTAAGAGCAGTCAGTTAATTATTAGTCAACATTTCAAAGTTCAAACATCTTTGTTGTCATATTCTTGTTTGCTCTTCCTTTCAAATTAGTATATTTTGTTTCCGTTTTGAACCTTCAATCTAGTGTTGCAGCAACTGTGTACTTCCATTTCTAATTGTGTTCAGGTCAAGAATAAAGAATGGCTTGGCGTTGATAAAATTTTCTGGTATTTATGATGTACAAATTGCAATATGAGTTGTAGAATGGTAGGGACACTATGATTGAAGTGGTTAATGTGTCTATATAGATGACAGACCAAGTCTGATTTTTTTCCATCATAAGTTTGGTAGTCAAATTTCAAGCAGTACAGGATATTTAGTCATGCATAGTTTTTCAATGTAAATTTAAATTATGTATTTTCTTAATCCCCCATGTCAGATATTTCTCTAAATATTGTATATGTAGATCATGCCATCTTGGCCAAAGTACTGTGAGATAATATTCAATTTTACTCTCTTATGTTTGCTTCACATATCTTATTTGTAGGATTGTGTAAGTAATATCATAAGGCATGCAAGGAAGGCAAATATTCCAACAGTTGTTGACGGGGTACAATTCCATATTTTTAACTTTCTAATTTTAAAGAGTAGATTTTAGAAAACACTAGGTCTACAGCTGTTTATATCACCTGGCACCAGATTTAGTGATTTTTCACTTAACGACAGGGATAGGGACTAATGCAACACTTTACATCAGTTTTTAGATTCTAGGATGCTACTTAGGCAGATAATATCAACTTAACGTATGATGGGGGTCCATACTGAACATGCATACACATCTTCAGAATTGTAGCAATTTTCCTAATCTCCTGCTCAATTTTCTTCACGAACGCAATATCCATTGATTTCTATTGGTTTGTTGCTCACAAGTTACATAACTTAAATTACCAGAACTGAGTTAGTACAAGAGCATGGCTCCATTCCCCTTGACTTAGTACAAGAATTGATATCATGGGTATTGGGCTAGGCCCAGCCCATACGAATAGTATCCATGCGGGTACTGCAGCATGAACAGTACTCACGGGTACTGTAGCACGGATTAGGGATAAGAGTCATATTTAGGAATATTATCTTTAGGGATTAGATCTTCAAGAGTACTAAGTTGTATTTTCTTAAGAATAGCTAGTAGGTTATTTGGATGTATTATAAATATGCCTCCATGCAAGAAGAAATAAAGTATAGAAGATTAGATTAAAATAGGCCAGATTGGATCCCTACCTCGCCGGCGCGGAGGCTGCCACGCCGACGACGCTAGGGGCCAAGTCCAGCAGTGTCTTCAGTTCAAATCTTTAGGAAATACAATCTTTCTGTGACAATTTGGTATCAGAGGTCCCAGATTTTCGATCGCGAGGGAGGCCGACGTCAAGGAGACGCAGTAGGGGGCGTCGAGCTGCCGTCGTCCTGCGCAGATGGCTCCTCCACCTATTGTCGCTTTGCCAAAGCCGCCGTTGCACGGACTACCGCCGCCGAGCAGCCGCAGGGCCACCGCCGCTGTGCTGTTGCATATCAGGACACCGTTGCGTGGGCTACCACCCTAATTTTTAGATTGCTCAGGTTTTTCCCCATCTTCTGCATCAGATGACGTCGTCAAGGCCTTGGCTTCTTTGACTACTCAGGTGGAGTCGTTGTCCCGATGATTTTCAGTGCTAGAATCCTTGCCTAAACACCTGTACGGTCTGTCGGATAAGGTACAAGTGTTGCAAGCCTCTAATTATGAGAAAGTCAAGGAGGTTCGCACTCTGAACCTCGTTGTTCAGCGCAACAAGTCCCACTGCACCACCTCAGCCATCACCACCAATCATCACCCTTATGGCCACGGCTTCAACCCATGCAAGCAACAAACGCTCGGGTGAAGCAGCGCCTAAATCGTTGTTTGGGCTAGTCGGTTGGGTTAAAATTGGAAATATCTACATCTTTGACTAGGAACTTTGGCAACCATCTTAAGGAAATATCTAGGTTGCCGACTTGGTTTGGAGCTGCACTTTCTCTATGAGTTGCGGGATGGGGTTCCCCTCAAGCTAGGATTGGATTTATTTTTGTTCAGAATATTGTAGTAAGCCGAGGTGTAAAAGGCTTAAGTCATATTTATGTTAGACGTCGAGTTAGGATTAATGTCGCCCTGCAGCTCGAGGACGAGTTGCTAAAAAAAGAGGGGTGTAGTGTCATGGGTATTGGGCTAGGCCTGACCCATACAAACAGCATCATGGGTGTAGCACGGATTAGGGATAAGAGTTATATTTAGGAATATTATCTTTAGGGATTAGATCTTTAAGAGCTCTAAGTTGTATTTTCTTAAGAATAGCTAGTAGGATATTTGAATGTATTATAAATATGCCCCTAGGTAGGAAGACATAAAGTATCGAAGATTAGATTAAAACAGGCTGGATTGGATCCCTACCTCACCGACGCAGAGGCTGCCGCATCGATGAGGCCAGGGGCAAGTCTGACCATGTCTTCGGTCCAGATCTTTAGGAAATACAATCTGCCCGTGACAATTTGGACCTAAGACACTACCGGACTTGGCCCCTGGCCTCGTCGGCATGGTGGTCTTTGCGCCGACGAGGTAGGGTTCCAACCTGGTCTATTTTAATCTAATCTTCGATACTTTATTTTTTCTTGTCTGTGGACATATTTATAATACATCCAAATAACCTACTAGCTATTCTTAAGGAAATACAACTTAGGAGTCTTGAAGATATAATCCCTAAAGATAATATTTCTAAATATAACTCTTATCCCTAATCCGTCTTACAGTACCCATGGGTACTGTTTTGGGCCTGGCCCAATACCCATGACACTTTCTTCAAAAGAACACAAATTGTATGGCTTGAATTTTGTTCATTACAAGCACTTGAATTAGTACCTCTAATGTTATTGCTTCAACTTGCTTCTTCTCTTTCTCTCTAAAGCCTCAATGAGCAGTTCTCCAGTTAAATGAAATTCTGTCTCAAGCCTAAAACCTGCAGTGAGCTTCTCTGCAGTTTCCAGTTGCAATGGATTCCTCTGCAGCCTGTACCAGTATTGGGCTACTTGCTGCCAACCATCGCAGAAAATCCATAAAATCACAAATTTCCCTAATCAACCAATGTACCAAACCCTTAAAATACCAAATCCCCATGAATAACCAACCCTACCTATCAACTTGAATGGCCGCAATGCTCTGTGGTGCTTCACGGAGGGCTGTGTGGCCCTGTGCCTTTCAGCCATCGAGCTTGCTACAGGGTGCACTTGCTAGGGTTCCTCCATTCCACATGGCTGCGAGTGATTACACGATGAGAGGGATAACACACCAGGTGAAAGCGGTGTCAGTTTGCACACCTATGTTGCTGGCCACCATTGTTGCCCATCCGCTTGGCTCACACGCTGCCATCGCCACTTATCTCTAGGTCGCCACTTGCCATCTTGCATGGGCCCGGCCGAAGCAGACGGCACACACTGAATCCTCTGTCTGAGCCTGCCTAAACCACACTCAAGGGCCAAGGCCACCACCTGACATGTGGGTCCCAGCCAAAGTGCCAACCTAGTCCACATCATCGGCCTATGTGGCACTCCAAAGTCTAAAAACTGGCGTAAAGTGTACATTAGTCCATGCTGCTGGTGTTATGTAAAAAAAATCACTAAAATGAATGTAAAATGTCATAAATGGCACTAAACCTAGTGTTTTTTCAGTGTTTTCAATTTTAAATTATGAATCAGTCTTGATTTTTTTGTAATGACCTGCAGGATGGACTTTTCCTCATAACCAATAACCTTAGTCTTGTTGAACATAACTCGCTTGCCATCCTAACACCAAATGTATATGAGTACAAGCGTCTTGTCCAGAAGGTTCTTAACTGTGAAGTAAATGAGGAAAATGCTTCCGAGCAACTCATTGCACTATGCCAAAAGTACGAACATATCGCTGCAATCGTTTCTTCTTCACTGTTCAGTTTATGATGTTTTTAGTTCTTTTTTACAGTATAGGTGGCATAACCATCATGCGGAAAGGAAAGGCAGATCTAATCAGTGATGGCAAAACAGGTATATCAGAAGCTTTCTTTGGCTACTTAAAATTTTGTTGAAACTATATTTGACTATATATTTTGTATGTATGAACTGCTGGATATACTGTTCTATTCAGTAACACAAGTGAGTACCTTTGGTTCCCCAAGGAGATGTGGTGGTCAAGGCGATATTCTTTCTGGAAGGTATGCGGCCAATGTGGTGCTGACTATTCCCTTCTGTATTTATGTCTATTCCTTTTCTTTTGACTTTTACTTATTCCCATGGTAATTTCTATGGCTTCACATCATCATATGCCTCATTATAACCATTATGTTTTGCTACTTATTAACAAAATCAGTGCTTAAATTATGTTTTTATTTTGCTTTAGTTTATCTTAAAAAATGGAGGGTGCATAGAACTATGCTTCTGGTAGGGATGAGTGGAGGAAGAAGCAGCTTTGAGGGAGGACAATTTTATTTTGTTTGTTGGTGAAAAGAAAAGTAACATGGTATGGTGACATGAAAAAGCAACCTTCTATATCCCTTTTATAAGCTAGCCCATAAACTTCAAACTGAAAGACAACATTGAACCTAAACAAAGAGATAATGGCCTGGATCTGGTCTCAGAAATTTGTTCTAATAACAATCGATTGCCCCCTCCTTCAAATAAAATATGTGCCTGGAATTGTGCTAGCTTCTATTGTTTTTGTCATGTGCTATTCTGTAAATATGAACTAATTTGCTGCACTTGATATCTTGTGAACCATGGAACTCATCTTCATCATGTTCCTGAAATACCAGACTATTGTGATATTGTCAAATAACTATGTGATGATTAATCCAGTATGCAGTAAGGTTTTTTCTGATAACTATATTCCAACCATCTTTATTTACTATAAATATGTTCTGGGATTCAAATATTAATCATTCTTAAATATCATATAACTGTTGCCTGTTCCATGCAGGCAAAATTTTATTGAATCTGGGCTAAAATTGCATACATACCTTGCATAAAAGTTTGTGAAACATGACTGTCAAGCTCGAAATATATGTTTACCAGTGGTCATGAACTTCCTTATGGCAACTCTGCCTGATGTAATGGATTAGTTCCATTCTTGATGGATGCCATGGTACTCACCTTGTATATCTAGTATCAATATTTCAGTTGTGTGTTTTTTCCTTAAACATTCTTTTCTTCTTGGTCTCTTGGAATAATATTTGAGGTGCAATGTTAAATTGTGTTTTGTGCTGGTTTGTTAGCTTATCTGGTTTATTTGGTGGTAGTGTTGCAGTCTTTTCGTCATGGGCACAACACTTTCTCCTGTCGAATGAGCACCCTACAGAGAAGAGGTAATTCTCATTTACTGTCTCCCACTAATCTGAGTATAGTATTAAATAAGATTTGTGTTGGCTTTGTGCAATGCAGCGCAAATCCGATGATGCTTGGGTGCATTGCTGGTTCGCTACTGCTCAGAAAAGCTGCATCACTTGCTTTTGAGAAGAACAAGCGATCAACTGTCACCACTGACATCATTGAGTTCCTGGGCAAAAGGTGTGTGCGCTTGCACTACATTTTTCGACTTGTGTTGTATTTATTCGTTTTTCATACTCTGCACCTTTTCTATTGCAGCTTGGAAGAAATATGCCCTGCTGATCATTAGTATAGATGTTTACCACCTAAAGTTGCTACGGCACCTTAGTGCCTGTAAATTGTAATAATGGTAACCCTTGTATTTGGATACCTGTGTCTTCCTGCTTATCTACATGTTTGTCGACCATAAATATGGACATGTGGTGTTGCAATTCCTGGGTGTTAATCTCATATTTGTTCAGAAGTATTCCTCAGAACGAAATCCTGAATTCTTATATTCCGTCAATCTGTCAAATGGTGGCACAGACGTACAAAGCTGCTCCATATTCCGAACTTTCTTCAGAAGCTTCACTACATCCTGAAGCCTCCCCTCCGGCGTGAACAAGCTGAGCCATTCCGGGAACGAAAGTGCAGCCTTCCTCCGCCGCCACGGCGATTTGAGCCCGCTTTTGCATCCAAAGCATGTGGTTGTAACACAGCAAAGGAAAGGGAACATCATCGACGGTAACGACGAGCATGAGGCCAGTGACGGCCAGCCACGGGAGGAGGCGGCAACAGGCGGCGGCGGCAAGCGGAGGCGGCTGCAGGACTGTGGGCGGAGACGGTTTAGACAGATAGTCATAGACTTTAATTTCACGGTATACATGTAGTAGCTATGGCTGATTTTTATGTCTAGTACGAGTGATGGTTCGTAATTTCCGCCACTATAGTAGCTACTATGGCTGATTTTTATACCTAGTGTCAGTGAATATCAACCGCCACTGATAGTGGCACTATCGATGGTCGTTTTTATTACCAATGGTTACTGATATATCAGTAGTTTTTATTACAAACCGTAACTGATAGTATTTACAAACAGGTAATAATACACAAATTTAAAAACTTAGCGTCCTCGTGTTTACGAATCGATAGTGATATATTTTCACTAACGACTCAGACATAACCGGTAATAAAGGACCGCTACTTATAGCAGGTTTTGTGGCTAGTGTAACATGGCGGGTACCACCCGTTTCTAATGGCTCTTGCACAACAATTTTTGTACTAAACCTCCCTTTCTTGTAAACTCACCCCTTCTGATGACGTACCCTAGTTCCATCGTACTTCCATCCCTCGATCATTTGTTGAATGATTATACTCAGAAAATAATAGTGTTAACCAACTATTCATAAGAATAACCAGTGGCCTAACTCACGCAAAAACCTGAAATTCTATTAGAAAGTACCTACCGGTATGGATCCGAGCACTATATAATATATATGAGCTCGATTATTAAGCACCGGTAGGTCCATCGATCGGTTGCTAACTTATTATGCAAGACTTACAGCTTGTGCTCCAATGTCCATGCTTCAATATTGTCCTAAGTGTTGCCTTTGTATTTGATGTGTATATAGTGCTACAACTTGCAGCAAGTTGCAATCTTTGAATATGTTTTCCAGTTAATTAATTTACGCTGACTTAACGCAAAAGTTTCATGCGAATGTTTCATTTTGATCAGATCAGATCGGATCTGCCATGTGATAATTAGCGATGGCAACAGGGCTTATTCTCGACGGGACCTATTTCCTGTCCCTGATACCAAACTTACACAATTTCCATGAATCCTAGCCCAACCATGGTCTCAGGGTTTGGTTAACATCCATCCCCATTTCATCAGGTCTCAGCGGGAGGTGGGCCAATGGTAGTGGCAAACAGCGGTGTCTAGGGCCAGCGGGCGGTGGTAGGCGATGGCGAGGGCCGTCAGGAGGTGGCAGAAGTTGGTGTTGGGGGCCGCTAGGTGGCAGTAGACGTCAGCATTGGGGGTAGTAGGGCGGCTGTAGATGGCAATATAATGTCGGGGGCCATCGGGCTACGACAAACGTTGTCGTCAGGGGCTGTAGAGTAGTGGCGGTAGACGGTACTGTCAGGGACCTTCAGGTGGTGGCAGACGTCAACGTCAGGGCCACAGGGTGGCGGCAAGCTATAGTTAGCGATGTCGGGGTCTCTTGTGTCGTAGGGTGGGTGAGAGGTGGTGGTGTTTAGGGCTCAGGGCGGCGATAGGTGGTGGCGTTGGGGGGTGACGACAAGCGAGAGGTAGAGGCATTGAGGGCTAGCGGCAGGCGAGCGGTGATGACGTCAGTGGTAGTCGACAGGAGAGTGGAGGCATACGCTGGCGAGTGGAGTCATGACTCACGAGTGCCATTGGCTTGGGGGATTGTTGAGGTTTGGGTAGAGGACGGTGGAGAATTGGAGATTATGGTTTGCAGAATGAATCCACGTGTCAATTGGAGATTACGGTTTGCAGAATGAATCCACGTGTCAATTAATGAGTACCCATCGGTTAACAGGGACAGGGTTCTTCATCGTCTCTAAGCCCCGCATCCCTGAGGGGGATTGGTTTATGCCCATAAACCAGCCCTACAGGGAAAAAACATTAGATTCATCTCCTAATAGATGAATTCACCGCCGGGAGTTGATTTTTGAGGCTAGAGGCAGCTCATATGTGTTGGTTCAAGAACTGACATAAGTATGCACACCCGTTTATGTTGAGAACCAACATATATGATTTATGTGTCGGTTCTTAAGTTTGGACCCTAGCATGGATTGGGGTGGACAGCAAATGTCTAATATGTGCCGGATTTAAGGAAATTGATACATATGGTATCGTCTCCTACTTAGTGTTTTATACTAGTGACCGTAACCATCTAGGTCTATATATGTATATATCTCTATTTGATGTTTTGTGCTAGTGATTACAACATCTAGTCTAATATATGTATGTATGCGTCGGATCAGTTGGCTCCAACTCCGGTTTGAAATTATCATATTGGAGTATTCGTGTCCCTGTGTGCTGCTGCTTTTATAAACATTGTCATGGAGTTAATAAACATAATCATATCTGCACTAGGTATAGTTCATGCAGTGCCCAAGAAAGCTGGAGCAATAATCTAATGAGCATCACTTTGCTTTGTTAAAAAAAGTCGATAGCTAGGGTTCTGCAAGCACCTTAATTAGTTGGATTCTGCCTGTGCTAGTTAGTGCTGTCCTCAAGGATCAAGCAAGCAATAAGCCTATCCTGCTCCATTTTGCAGTGCAACTTTGCAGCGCACATTGAATCAAATTTGCCGACTTAAAGGAGAGCAATGTTAATATTTTATTTAAAAAGCTTAATAATTATATGGATAAGATGTATTCACATTTACTAACAAAATCATGAACATCGGGAGACGATTAATATTTGATAATGAAGCCTGTCATAAGAACTTCTCTGTATGAATTGAATGATGTTGTTTGTTGCATTGTACTTGTTTGATTGTTGCAGCGTTTGCCTGTTAGCTGCCAAAACCATCAAAGGAAGCGAAATCTAGGGTTTGCTGGCAACTTGATCATCAGTAGTGTCCCCATGCAAGGCACGACATCTTGATTGGTTGGAGTTTTCTAATTCCAAGTCGCCGTGTTAGTTATTAGTTTTATATTGGAAAAATAAATGGCTGTGGGAACAAGTCGTTGGTTAATTTAATTGGCCAGAAATGTTTGGATTAATTTTCTTTTAATTAACTTGGGCTATCTACAAAGTCATATTTCTGTTGAATAAATTAATTTGGAAGTCCTCTTGCAAAACTAGCCACATTTTAGTTGCTAGCGGGAGAATGATATAATAATATTGTGGCCTATAGGTGGGTATGAAACATCAGATGCTTAAAAAAAATCAAACTGCTTCATTGTTATATGAAACTAAATAATGTTTGTTTTGCTAAGATTTTGTTTGAACAAATGGTATGGAAACAAATAGTATTATGCATATAGGAAAAACTCAGAATAAGAAAAAACCAAATAAAAATAGTGCTTTTTCAAATTAATAACTGTATTGTAAATTAATATGGTCCCCTGTAGACAATTCCACTGCAAATTGCAAATACTTCGAATTTTGGTTTTGCAAGAGATCCCTACAAGTTAACTTGCAGCAGCAAGTTTCGTTGAAATTAAAGTCGCACAACAATTACTCCTATGTTTTTCCATAGAAAAAGAAGCATCCACTTTAGAATTTGGTGGAACGACTTCCCAACCGATAAAATTTACTTAGAAATCCTCCATCGATCTCATGACACATTCTATTTTCGATAGAACACGCGCTTTTTTACATTTCTTTCTATGAAACATGCATATGGAAGCACGAGAAATTTTTTTCTTCTTTAATTTGAATTGGTGTGGCTCATTAGAATACGGATAAGTTTGGTTCATAAAATAAGCTAAAACCCTAAAATCTAGACTTGGCTAGGCTCGAGTTAGTTCGTGAGATAGGCATTTGTCAGTGTATATTGCAAAATGTAAATTTAGGCATGCAGATTTAAATATAATATATTGATTTATTGTATACATTGAAATAAAAATGAGTAATTAATAACAAATAGGAAAAAGTCTAGATGACCCTAAATATTAAGATGTAGATGAGGATTTAGTGGGAGACGAGGTCCTGGGAGAGTGGGACTAATGGGGAGAGAGGAGGGGGTTTTAGGTTAGGGTTTGTTTCTTTTTTTTTGACTAGGCTTTAGTGGGTTTTTTATTTTGGCCCAATAGAAATAGTCGGGTATATGGGTAAATAGGTATGGGTATTATAGTCCCGTACCCGTACCTATTTACCCGACGGATATAACTTTTTACCCATTTACATATCTACGGGTATCAAATTTTTTTCATACCCGTTCCCTAATAGAACAATTACCCACGGGTAATTGGGTATTGGGTACCCATTGACATCCCTAATCGCTGCCGCCGACTCACCATTGGGACTTGTGGCGATTGCGTGGAGTGGATGGTTGAGAACAATTATGTTAATCCTTGGTGATAGGACGATGAACTAAGGGGTTGTTTGGATCAATGACTCATATTGCCACAATTTAAGTTAAGCATGGCACAACCAATTAGTCTATTATTTGTTATACTATCACACTTTAGGTTATCAAAGAAATTTTGACAGCTACCAAATGCTTTGTCATATCTTTTTATGCCAAACTTATGACGAGAAAATCGTTTGCCTCAGTATGACCGAAACTCAGATTTAGCTCAATTTGGTACCGACAAAAAATAGCTTAAAAGGCTCATGAGCTGAGCCAACTGTGCAGCCCTACCAAGGGTTAACAATTTCGACTGGGCACCGATTATCATTCGGACCCGGACGCGTGGTTAACCGGTCTAATTTGATCAAATTTCAGATTTTAAATTTTGAATTCAAATCGATTCAGCGAAAATGGTAACCGCGGTATAAAGCTTGGTAACCACTAGAGCGGTCGTACCAGCTCGGTAATTGGCTAGACATTTTTAGAAAAGTTTAAAAACTATAAAATTTTAGAAAATTGTTTTTCGAGATAAATTGGAAACTTACAATACTATAAAATTTATAAACTCACTACTTCACATACAAATTACAATACAACAGGGCTAATTGGTAATTCGAACATTTTCTACTCCGTTCAAACTGCAGTGATTTGTCATTCTTCATATAACATAGAATAAAACTGATGATTTTGTCATTCACATGCATACATAGTAGAAATAGCTTGTGGATTAAGATAAGGATAAAAATAAGAATGCGAATAAGGTTGGCTGGTAACTACTAACAAATAAGTGAAGTGAGGATCAAAAAACAACAATTGAAGAAGATTAAAAAGGTGAATTAATTTTACGTTTTATATTTTTATTTATCTTGCTTGATTCATAATCTTATGGTATTTCAGTATTTTTGAAAACTCACTGTTAACCCTACCGTTGGTGCGTAGAGCAGGTGGGAGTGAGAAAGTGTCCACTTCATGCTTCCACATGTATCGTGAGTCCGCGACCATCCCGCTCACGCCAACGTGTCAGCGTATATAAACCACCTCTTTCTTTTGTCCCCCTCCCTCGCCTCGACTCCATGCCATAGATGTTCAAATGGCCCGAGCCCGTTGGGCTAGCTCGAGGCATGGATTTTAGGCACGGCCCAAGCATGGCAGGGCCCATTGGTAAACGGGCCCAAGCTAGCCCTGCACGGAGCCTCGTGCCGTGCTTGGGTCGCCACCCCGGCACGATGGGCCGGCCTAGGAATGGCCCGTTTAATGGCCCGTTTAACGGCCAGGCCCATCTAGCCCGTTAACCCCAGCGACCCATATAAAATCCCCCCCGTCGCCACCCCCCCGAAACCTAACCCTAATCGCTCATTTCCTCGCGCCCCTCGGTCCCTCCACCTCCACCGCACTCCCACCGGCCACCGCCTCCTGCACGCCTGAGCGCCGCTCCCCGCTCTGCTCCTCACCCCCAATCACCCACCGCCAATCCACTGTCATCTGCTCCTCGCCCCCTTGCCCTCGTGACCTCGGACGTCGGCCGTAGGCCTCCGCTCGTCGGTTCGTCGGCTCATCGGCACTCGGCGGCGACACACCACGGCAGTAGCGTCTAGATCCAGCGGTCTCCGGCCTCCCTCGTCGGTCGACGTTCACCGGCCAGATCCAGAGGTCCGCCCACCAGATCTGCCATCTCTAGTCTCCCTCTCAGCCTCTCCGTTTCTGGCCAGTGCCTAGTGGCCGTCCGATTCGTGTACCTCTCCCCTCTCATCCTCCTCTAGTCGGCTAGTCCTCTGTAGCTTCAGTAGTTTGGTGAGCAGATCCATGATCCATGTGATAACCCTAGCGTTACCTGTTCTTGTGGTGTTACCCATTGCTGTCTCCTGGTTGATTGTTGCCGCCGGTGGAAGCAGGGCTCCGGCTGCACATGTTGTTGGGTTATGGGAAGGCTACGCTAGCGCTTAATTTCAAAATTTTACCCCGTTAGCCCAAGAACTATACGTGTAATAGGATCATGGATCATTATCTCAAACCACGAGAAGTGCTCGGGCAGCGGAAGTAGAGTCGATGAAGCATGTCCTTGAGCTGCTCCTTCAGCTCCGTTCGTTCGTCGGTGATCCGGCGATGAAGACGATGCGATCCTACGATCCGACGAACTCCTCGGATGGAAAACGAGCACCACTATTGGAGTAGTGCCTCTATGGTATCCACACGTCCGGGGACAGGATCATCTCGTGCCAGCGTGCTAGCACCACTCGTCAGAACCGGGAGATCGATCACAACCCTTGCAATCGAGGAGAGAGAAGAGGTGGCAGCTAGGTTTCTCAACTAGGAGCAATAGCAAGCAGCAGCCTTTTCGTGCTAGTCCCACCTCTCTTTATATAGTGCCCTCTCGTGGGCTTTTAATCAGTATTAAAGCCCAACAGATCTAATCTATTCGCCTGGACTCGGAACTTCCGGTCTTAACCGAAATTTCCAGAAATAACCTTCTGTATCAAATTTATTTCGATCCGGAACTTCCGGTCCTAACCGGAACTTTCGGCGCGTCTAGATTTCACTTTCAGATAGGCCCAGAACTTTCGATCCAACCAGAACTTCCGGCTCCTCCATAAACCAAAACTGGGGATGACCTAGAACTTCCGGTCTAACCGAAACTTCCGGATGCTCTAGAACCCAGAACTTCTGGCCTCAAGCCAGAACTTCCGGTTCCCCAAGAATTCTCTTGGGCATATTTCGATCAATCTCCCACTTGCACAAGAGCCAATTCTTGCAAGCTTTAAAATTCAATCTCCTTAAGCGTGCGACCCGATAGGTTCATATGCAAACGGCCGCTACCCGGAAACCCTTTCCGGATCGCTCATCAATAGCGGTACCTAGCAGCACATATTGACCCTCAAAAGCATACAAAGTCAAAATCATACTTTCTAAACCTTGATATACTCACGCACCAATCCCTTTATCACACGACATCAGTCAAGCTTAAGGCGAGATTCGTGCCACCCTTGTTGATAGCTCGACACTTCACTCGATCAAGTAGTGGATTCAATCATGATAAACTATTTGATCATAGTGTCATGGCCATGCATTTTCCAATCCGACTACCTCGAGGGACCTAGAGACATCTCTCCCGTTATATAGGAGGGGTAAATTCTATCTTGACCTTTCACATCTCACGACATGTTTCATAACACACCCGAAAGCAACCTTTATAGCTACCCTATTACGGAATAGCGTTTAGAAGCCCCTAAGTGTGCACTACACATGCTGGAATCAATGACGATCTCGAGTCTTAGGATTCTACAGGTACACCATTTGAGATGACAACTTATGGCACATATAAAATAATAATCCCAGCAGTATCTCAAAGTGGGTCTATCCAACTACATGTTCACTAACATGAGTCCACATCACTGATTCGACATCTCTATGTCTATGATCTGTGAAACTTGATCATCAATCAGACAGATGTGCTAATCTATAAATCATCACTGTCCCACATGACGATCTCAGATTAGGGATCATTTATAATAACATCGTAACACAAAGAGTCTCACAAACAAGTCACGTACTTGCTGATCAATGTAAAAGACATTTATTCAAGGAACAAGATAACCAATTATCCAAATGTACATCAGCATAGACAAAACAACTTCTTCTCACATACACTCGACTCACTCACGTAAGTATCTAATACCCATAGAGCTCAAGTGCGCCTCATGCTTGGGCTGTGAGAAAGGCTTCGTCAATGAATCTGTAATGTTCAAATCCGTGTGTACCTTGCATATCTTCACATCACCTCTACCTATAATCTCACGGATCAGGTGATATCGCCGAAGTATATGTTTAGACTTCTGGTGTGACCTAGACTTCTTAGCTTGCGTAATGGCATCACTATTATCATAATAGAGGTCCACCGGACTAGACGCACTAGGGATAACACCCAGCTAAGAAACAAACTTTTTGATCTAAACTGCCTCCTTCGCAGCTTCCGAAGCTACAATATACTCAACTTTTCGGGTAGCGGCCGTTTGCATATGAACCTATCGGATCGCACGCTTAAGGGGATTGGATTTTAAAGCTTGCAAGAATTGGCTCTTGTGCAAGTGGGAGATTGATGGAATTGTGCCCAAGAGAATTCTGGGGAAACTGGAAGTTCTGGCTAAGAGCTGAAAGTTCTGGGTTATAGAGCATCCGAAAGTTCCGGTTGGACCGGAAGTTCTAAGCTAGCCCTAGTTTTGGTTTTCTGGAGGAGCCGAAAGTTCCAGTTGGACCTGAAGTTCTAGGCCTACCTGGATGAACCGAAAGTTCTGGTTAGACCAGAAGTTCCGGGTTGAAATAAATTCGATACAGAAGGTTATTTTTGGAAGTTTCGGTCAGAACCGAAAGTTTCGGTTCAGGCGAACAGATTAGATCTATTAGGCCTTAATGCAGATTAAAGGCCTGTGACAGGGCACTATATAAAGAGAGGTGGGGCAAGCACGAAAAGGTTGCTGGTTGTTGCTGCTGTTTGATGTTGGTTTTTGACCAAACCCTAGTCGCCACCTCTCTCCTAGCTATAACGGTTGTAGCGACCTCTCCCTGGATCTCGCGAGTGGTGCTAGCACACCAGCGCGAGGTGATCCTGTCCCCGGACGTGTGGATACTGTGGAGGCACTACTCCAATAGTGGTGCTCGTATTCTTCCCGTGGAGATCACCGAATCGCTGACGAACGAACAGAACCGGGAGGAGCAACTCGAGGACGCGCTTCATCGACTCTACTTCCGCTGCCCGAGCGCGTCTCGAGGCTCAAGGTAACGATCCATGATCCCATTGCACGCATGATTCCTGGGCTAATGGGGTAAATTTTTAAAATTAAGCGCTAGCGTAGCCTCCCCATAACCCAACAATCTTACCAAATAAATAAGACTCACATGTATCAAACGATTCAAAATCAAATGACTCCGAAAGCCCATCTCTATGGAGCTTCTGCATGCGCTTCTCATTTATATGACCCAAACGACAATGCTAGACATAGGTAGGATTCAAATCATTGAGTCGAGGTTTCTTCGTATTAATGTTATAAACGTGTGTATCCTCAAGATTCAGAATATACAAGCCATTCAACAATGAACAAACACCATAGAGCATACCATTCAAAAATATCGAACAACACTTATTCTTTATTATGAATTTAAAACCGTCTTCCTCTAAACATGATGAAGAGATAATGTTTTTGTCCAAGGCGAGAATGAAATAACAATTATTCAGTTCCAAAACTAATCCTAAGGGTAGCGATAAACAATAAACACCGATGGCCAATGCAGCAACTTTTGCACCATTGCCGACGCAAACATCTAATTCGTCCCTTGTGCACTTCCTAGTCCTTTTCAGCCCTTGAAGCGGAAGTCATACTTTCCTTCTTTTTCTTTTGTTCTTCCAAGTACAACTTGCAATTCCTCCACCAATGGCCAGGCTTATGGCAGTGGTGGCAAGTGTCAGAGTTAACAGGAACCGACTTAGACTTTCCAGCCAAATTAGACTTGGAGCTCGAGATCGCATCTGGAGTTTTAGCCTTTCCCTTACGCTTTCTCTTCTTACTTTCTTTTTGAACCATCATCACATGACTAGGATTTTTCTTAAGGCTTTCCTCGGCTGTCTTGAGCATCCCATGCAATTCAGCCAATGTTTTCTTCATGCCATTCATATGAAAATTCATGATGAATGGCTTGAAGCTCGCAGGGAGTGACTGAAGAATCACATATGTGGCCAAATCTATATCAAGTTTAGATCTGAGTTTTTCTAGGTTCTCAATGTAACCAATCATCTTGATCACATGAGGACTTGCTAGACTGCCTTCCACCAACCTACATACAAACAAGGACTTTGAGACATTATACCTCTCGGTCCGTGCTTGGTTCTCAAACATGTCTTTGAGTCCCACGGTCATATCGTAGGCATCCCTGTCCTCATATTGCTTCTAAAGCTCAGAGGACATGCAGGCAAGCATGAGACAGCTGACATCAACTGAATTATTAGCGTGCTTCTCATAAGCCCGCCTATCAGCAATTGGTGTATCATCCGTCGGTTCATCAGGGTGGGGTTCCTTTAGAACATAGCTATTTTTCTCTTGCTTAAGAACAATTCTTAAGTTTCTGTACCAGTCAATAAAATTTGTTCCAAACAATTTCTCCCTCTCTAGGATAGATCACAAATAAAAAACGAAAGTGTTCTTTGCAGTAGGTGCTATGATCTATAACAAAATACAAGGTTCAGCACTATGCTATGTTGATCTTCTATCAAATAAAAGATGTACCACAATATGTAAAATGATCGTTTTTCCTCTAACGACACATTGTGGGACAAGATCCATATTCATCTAACTCCTTGTAAGCTTTGGTATCACTACTAGAAGATTAGTGACATAGGTAAACAACACTTGCTAATCACATCCTATGTGACTCTTGTTCATTGGGGTGGCATCCAATGCCCGACTCCCAACTCCATGCCCCAAAGCCTAAAACCGTTTTGATAGCTTTGTTAAGCAAACCAATACTATGCATGTGGTTATTCGACATCCACCCTAACTGGTCAAGATAAAAGACAGCACCCTGCTTTGGCAGACCCACCATCGATGATCGAGAACCTTGATAGGTGCAGCTATTGGAAAGAGCATCAATACTTAATTTTCTGAGGGAAACTATTCTAACATGGTAACGATGCCTACCACACACGGAACATGAAAGAATAGTATGACAGGAACATAAGTAAACATCACAGGGAATCATATTAACTGTGACATAGTATGGCCCTCTTGCATAGTGATCTCTATCTTTATGGTTCCTATCCTTCGGGTCATCAAGCTTTAGGCCTCCATAAACCTGTATCAGTCTATTACATCTAATAGCACTATACTAATTACATGAGCAGAAGCATCACATGTCGATGCGCAGGTCGTACAATATTTGAACAGCCTTGGGCTGCAATTAACCATGACACGCTGGCCATGAAAATTACATGTTTATATATCATTCATTGCAAGGCCATACCAGTCACAACATTCTCTGTAAAAACAAGTTAGACGTAGAATCTACACGTGACTGAAAAATATACCTAGAACTTCTAGCTCAGAGACCTGGAACTTCCGACTCAAGGCTGGAACTTTCGAAATCAACCTTCTGACTCGAATTTATTTTGTCCCGGAACTTCTGGGTCATACCCGGAACTTTCAAAAATAACCTTCTGTACGGAATTTATTTCTGTCCGGAACTTCCGGACCCGAAACTTCTGAAAATAATATTCTGTGTCGAAAATTATTTCGGCCCGGAACTTCTGGGTCACACCCAGAACTTATAAAAAATCCGACGAAAAATAATAGATCCAATCTATTTCCAACACATATCACCTATATGTGATCGATCCAGATCAAACACTACGCACGTAGGCTCTGATACCACTGTTGGGTTATGGGGAGGCTACGCTTGCGTTTAATTTTAAAATTTTACCCCGTTAACCTAGGAACCATGCGTGTAATGGGATCATGGATCGTTACCTTGAACCATGAGACGCGCTCGGGCAGTGGAAGTAGAGTCGATGAAGCGCATCCTCGAGCTGCTCCTCCCAGCTCCGTTCATTCGTCGGCGATCTAGCGATGAAGACAATGCGATACTATGATCCGATGAACTCCTCGGAAGGAAAACGAGCACCACTATTAGAGTAGTGTCTCTACGGTATCCACACGTTTGGAGATAGGATCACCTCGTGCTAGCGTGCTAACACCACTCGCGAGATCCGGGAGATCGATCACAACCCTTGCAATCGAGAAGAGATGAGAGGTGGCGGCTAGGTTTCTCAACTAGAAGCAACAGCAAGTAGCAGCCTTTTCGTGCTAGCCCCACCTCTCTTTATATAGTGCCCTCTCATGGGCCTTTAATCAGTATTAAAGCCCAACAGATCTAATATGTTCGTCTAGACCGGAACTTCTGGTCCCAACCGGAACTTCTAGAAATAACCTTCTGTATCGAATTTATTTCGATCGGGAACTTCTGGTCCTAACCAGAACTTCCGGTGCGTCCAGATTTCACTTTCAGGCAGGCCCAGAACTTCCAGTCCAACCGAAACTTCCGGCTCCTCCAGAAACTGAAACTAGGGCTGGCCTGGAACTTCCGGTCTAACCGGAACTTCCAGATGCTCCAGAACTCGGAACTTCTGGCCTCAAGCCAGAACTTCCGGTTCTCCCAGAATTCTCTTGTGCATATTTCCATCATAGGTTAGGGTTTTATGCACTGTTTTTGTAATATTTTTGTTTTGTATTGCACTGTTTAGTGTTTATAGTAGCTAGTATCTGCTTGCTTGTAGGACGTTGAGGAACCGTCGTGCCGGCTAGGCGGCGATGGAGCCTCGGGATGACCCGACCTCTATCAACCATGAGCTCAGGCTGTTGGGAGAGACCGAAGATGGTGACATGGGGCGTGATGATCTGTTCGACAGTACTGCCGGCAATGCTGACTCTGATGATTTGAACCTGAATTCGAATGTGGCTGAGGGTGCGGGAGAGGCTGGGTATGAACCAAGTCCAAATGTGACAGATTCTAGCTGGCCTGGCAGCAAAAAGAGAGCAAGGTCGTCCACCTCTTCTGTGTGGCTTGATTTTGAGCCATTATACCAAATGCAGGATAGTGTGAATGTTAGGTATGCTGCTAAGTGCCACCATTGTAAAGCTAAATTGTCTGCTAGTTCTGCTGGTGGTAATGGGCATTTGCTCCGGCACCAGAAAGCTTGCAAACTAAAGCATGCCTATTCGGCCATGGCTCAGTCCATGCTTCAGTTAAATCCTGATGGATCTATTCGTGGGTGGGATTATTGTCCAATCGTTGTTCGTACTCAATTGTGTAGGTTGATTGCTAGAGATGATCTTCCTATTTGGTTTGGTGAGTCTGATGCATTTATTGAGTATATAAAACTTACTCATAATCCTAGATTTACTACTGTATCTAGGCAAACCACTGCTAGAGACATTGCTAAGTACTTTATTGAACACCGTGGTAAGGTTATAGAATCTTTAACTTCTATTTCATCTGTTGCTTTTACATCTGACATTTGGTCTGGTAATGCTAAAAAAGATTATCTTAGTGTGGTAGCTCATTATATTAATAATTGTTAGCAATTAGAGAAGAGGATTATTGCTCTTAGGCTTATTGATTGCTCACACACTGGTGAAAACATTGCTGAGCGTGTTCATGCTGTGGTAGGCCTATGATGGCGTAGCAGATAGGTCCGATGCACACGCCTCAGACCCAATGTGGGTGATGCATAACTCACGACCGTCGGATGCGATCTAACGGTCACTAAGGTAGTGTTTGGTTACCTGTATCATTCCATTCTTGTATCATTTTGTCCTAGATCTAACGCTCTCAACGTGTTTGATTACTTGAACTGAACCATTTCATTTTATATGACATGGTACAGATTTTTACAATATTCCCGGGCAAGCCTGTACGGCCTGGTTCGGGCAAAATCGTCGGACGAAACCATCCCGGACGCGCAGGCTGCTTCAACCGCTGCTTCTCTCCAGCCGGGCTCCTTCCCGGCGGCATCGCTGGGCACCGACCTCCATCTCCCCTCTCCTGCCCACCGGCCAGATCTCGCCCTCTCACCTCTCCGGCTGGCCAGCGCTCGCCCACACCACTGAGCGCCAGATCCCATCCTCTCCCCTCTCTTGTTCGCCGGCCTGCCCAGTGTTCACCACGTCAGATCCCTCACACCGCATGCCGTAGACTCCCTCACACCCTGCAGTCGCACGGTCAGCCACACTGCGCACCGCCTCCCTGCTCGCCGGCGCCAGTCTCCTTGCCTAGTCTCCCTTCGTGCCAGATCTGCTGTCGGCACTCTTCTGCTGGCAGCAGGCTGTGTTCTTGCCGAGCTGCTCCTTGTCAGGTTGGTTCCGTTTTTCTTATGTTGACAGATCTGCAAGCTGTTAGGTTCCTTTGTTTAAATATGATGTCTCTATTGTTGCTCTAGTTTTGATTATCTTGCATTTGTTTTTGCTAGCCATTGTTTCCAGGGGAGAGTGCAATCGATCAATTTGTAGAGATAAAAGGTACTGCAAAACATGTCACGCAGTTCACATTTTGCTTCTGATATGATTATGGAATGTTCTTTATTAATCATCACTTTCATAATTATATATACACAAATATAAAATATTAAAAATATATCTGCATAGAAGCATTTTTCATGATAAATCCATAATATCATTTTGACATATCAGAACTTACTGTTTTTGTATTTATTAGTGAATTAAGATTTTGAGAATTGTCTGCATGCATTCTAGAACGTCATCTGTTTAAGAACAGAGGGAGTATGAAAGTTTCTTTTCTTGATTATCTTATTTTGTGTTGGTGTAAGTTGATTCCTTCTCAAATGGTTTCTTGAGCTCCTGTTCTCATTGTCTTCAACATATCCATGGATTGTTTAATTCTTGTTAAAGTTGCATCATACAAATTGGATTACTGCTGTTATCTTAAGACATTATTAACTGAGCTTTGTAAAAATTTGTCTGGGTTCTAAAGTTTTGAAAGATTTTAACATTCAAGATGAGGCCAGTGGTGTCCATCTTGTAATCACAAAAAGTTTGGAAAGAAAAGGAACGTGGGGGACTTTACTCTTCATAATTCTTTGTGTCTATCTGTATACTTCACACTCATATATGAGCTTCTTCTTACTTGCTAGTGTTGAGTTAGCATCCCCATTTCTGTTTATTATGATGACCATTTCTGTTTATGGTAATGCAAAATGGATACATCTAAAAATGTGTTAACTTTCTTATGCATGTGAAATGGTGACGGGAGTACACATGATAGCACTAGGCCATAAAAATCTGCAAAGGCCATCCGGCCATGGCTACTGAGACACATGAATTGCTTGCCGTGCACGGAGACAAAAAAAAAAGATTGCATCTTGTTTATTCCTCCCGCAACTGCAAACATTTATTCTCTGTGATAGTAGGCAAGCATGGATGGATACGTAGCACTAATAATCTATACACTGAGCCACCAGCTAGCCCCTTGCATCCCACTGAAACTCACAGTGCTTGATAAGCTTCAGGTTTCGTTCAGAATACTCTTGAATCCACCAACCCATGTTTTGTAATCTGTATGGTATCCCTCATCCTGTATGAGTGTTGTTTGGTTTAGTTGAATTGGCCGAGAGAACCATGTAAGGAGATATCTGAAAATGTAGCGCGGAAGGCGACCAACAGCCTAAAACATTTCTGAATAGTCGCAAGGAAACGCTACCTCATCGTGCTATTTACAAAGTGCTGAGTGGAGGAGGTGACTATATTCATCCGATTCAACCAACCAAACATAAACTTGTATCATCCCGTATTATTTCATACAAGTAACCAAACAAAATCATATACCATGTCATACAAGCAACCAAACACTCTACTTGTACCATTCCATCAAGGACTATCCTATTCAGGTGAGCCATCGTATACAGGTTCAACTTGATACAAGCAACCAAACACTACCTAAAGGATCCCAATGCCCATATAAAAGACCAAAATCTAGAAGCCCTAAACTTATTCACCATTTCTCACCCGCCTCCCCTTTCTCTCACCCACTCGAGCGGCGCGGCGGTAGCTACGGATTGAGCAGCGCAAGCGGGAGCGGCCGGGCACATGAGCAACGGTGGCGGCGTGGCCTCGCCGGCAAGGTCGCGTGGCGGGTTGGCGCGTGCCTCTCCATCGAGGCGACTCACCGCGTCGTTTCGGCAGAAGAGCGGCGGTGCGTGCGCATGGTCCCTGGTCAAGCGGCAGTGAGGCGCGGCGATGCCGACGTCATCTGGGAGCGTGGTAGAAGCTTATGCCGCACTAGAAGATGACCCCGCGCCGGAGCCGACGCGACGACCACGCGTGACATCGAAGAAATCCGGCGAGGTAAACCAATTCACAAGGCATAAGCCACCTAAAAAGGTTTTGCCGTTGCCGTTAGACCAAAGAAATCTCCTTCTGATTTTGTCTATCTGCTTAACAAGCCAAACGTTCTCTTGGAACACTGATAGATAGAAGATTGGTATTGCTGAAAGCATCGATTTTAAGCAAGGTTAGTCTCCCTGCTTTGGAGAGTAGTTTGCCCTTCCAGCAAGCTAGTTTGTTTGTGGTCTTGTCTATAAGAGGTTGGAGATGGGATTTTTTTGTCCTGACAAGATGAAGCGGCATCCCAAGGTATTTGCACGGGAAAGACGCGTGTTTGGCAGGAAAGGAGAGCTTTATCTCATCAAGGTCAGTTCCTTCACAATTAATGGGGTAAAGCTCCGTCTTATCAAAAAAATTTCTTAGTCCCGATGCCTGCTCAAAGATGTCTAGGATAGCCCTCATACTCAATGCTTTCGAGGGGCATGCGTTTAAGAAGAAGATGACATCATCCACAAAGAAAGATGCTCGTAGCCTAATATTAGAGTGACCCAAGGGCTGCAGGATCCCATGGCGCTTGACCAGGCCAAAGAGCCTTTAGAGAGGGTCCATCGCCAGAAGGAAAAGCATTGGTGAGGTCGGATCGCCTTGCCGAACACCCTGTCCATGATTGAACTTATTTCCCTGGGTGCCGTTGAGGATAATGGAGGAGGAAGAGGAGAAGAGGAGTTGAGTCATCTATCTCGTCCAATTCAGGCCAAAGCCCCGGCGATTGAGCACTTCAAGGAGGAAAGGCTAGCTAATCAGGTCAAAAGCTTTAGAGATGTCAAGCTTGACAAAGAGGGCAAGAGTTTTTGATTGCTTAAGGCAGCACAAACTTCCCTAGACAAGCGAGAAATTGTCATGAAGCCCTCTTTTTCAGATGAAAGCCAATTGGTTGTGATCAATCAGATCGTTAAGTAAAGGAGCCAACCAATTTGCAAGAAGTTTTGTGACAATTTTGGCGAAACTATGCATCAGGCTTATTGGCCGGAAGGCATCTGGTGAGCTTGCATTAGGACCTTTTGGTAGCAGAATTATATGGGTAGTGTTTAGCCAGCCAAGAAACTAGGAGCCATATTTCAGCAAATGATACACCGCGGACCACAGATCAACCTTGAGGATCTGCCAGCATTTCTTGTAGAAGTTGTTGATGAACCCATCAGGCCCTAGTGCTTTATCGTTTGGTAGGGATTTTATGGCATTGTGAAGCTCTTCCATGGTGACATCTTGTTCTAGGCTTTGGAGGTCATGCTGTGTTGGGTAGATGGTGTCCCAAGTCAACGAGCGTGACCGTGGAGCGTGGCAGCCAAGACGAGAAATGAAGATTTTTTTCAAGAATGTCAGCCTTGGCTGAGTGATCAAACTGTATAGTCCCATTATCTTGAAGAAATGGGATGAAGCTGGTAGATCTGCGATTGTTCATTTTCACGTGGAAAAATTTCATGTTTGCATCACCAAGTTTGAGCCATGTCAATTTAGAACGCTGGCGCATTCTGATCTTTTGGATGGTCACCAATCCCAGCAGGAGCTTGCGCAAGTCGAAGTGTAGGTCTCTTTCCACAGGGGATAGGTGCCGGACCTCCTGTGCAAAGTCTAGCAAGCAGATGACCTCCGTTACGATGCAAAATCTTAGCTTTATGTCCCCAACCTTCTTGGAGCTCCATTGTTTGAGATCAATGGCGAGCCACTTTAGTTTCATATGAAACGCTAGAATGGGTTCCGGTTGGGCCAATGGAGCCTACCATGATGGAGCTACAACATGTAAGAAGTCTTCCTGCTAGAGCCAAAAGCTTTCAAAGCGGTATCTTGTGGGGCATTTCGGTCTTGGCAAGTGGCAGAGGAGGAGGGGCATGGTCTAAGCTCGCCGATGCCATGGCAGTGAGGTGCGAGCTAGGGTTTGAAACAATCCAACATGGGGAGGCAAAGACATGATCGATTTTAGATAAAGTGGGGTTTGCTGTGTTGTTGCTCCAAGTATACTTTCTGTTGTAAGGTTTCAACTCCTTGAGTAAAAGCTTGTTAACCGTTCTCTGGAAGCTAGTAATTAACCTCCTATTAATACTTGAGTTGTTCTTGTCGCCGGCTTTGTACAGCAAGTTAAAGTCCCCTAAGAGGAGCCAACTATCTAATGTGGCATGCTGTAGGTCTTCAAGCTCAGCCAAGAAGGCAAGTTTAAGACTGTTCACGTGTGGTCCATAAACCCCCGTGAGACTCTAGGTGTTATCGTTCCATTTATTTCACAGGGTTGCTGTGAGCGAGTAGGTGCCCATAATGGCCAGAGTTAAATCGAAGAGATGATGACGATCATCCACCGACAGCAAGATCCCGCCACTAGTGTTTGTGGTCGGTAGGTAGGTAAAAGTTCTAGCAAAAATTTGCTGGGCATAAATAACCAACCCTGACCTAAATACCACACCTAAGCATAAAAATGGCTTGCTACATCTCGCATAGTGGACATCAATGACATAGTTAGGAACTAGACAAATCCTTACAGTATGGTATGAAAATACAAATCATACTTGATTTGCTTTATATATAAGAAATGCTCATCATATATATATATATATGTTGGTGACTCTATTAGTAGTGGTTTGTAATATGAACCGCCACTAAAAGTCATGGACTATCAGTTCTGACTAATTAGTGGTGGTTCAAAACCTACCATTGATGGCGATGTTGAACCATCGCTAATAGTGGTTCCTATAGTAGTGACTGCTTCACGTCCATGCGATATCAGATACCTTGACTATGGCATAAAGGGTTATCATCATTTAGTACTCTTATCGCTATCTTCTCTAGTCTAAACGTCTAGTTTGCTCACAAAGCTTGGACCGCGGGGATGCTAGACTATAGGAACCTAGACTATATGATATGTTACAATATATGGTAATTGAGCATATTAGGTAGGTTCAGATTTGTTTGTAGTGCTTCATTACCTATAGACCTCTTACCTAATTTTTCTACGCATGTACTATTATGTATATGGTGCTCGATGCTCAATACATCATCAACCAATATTCACATTAAATCTCCTCTCTCACAATTCAATAATTATTGTTGGTTCATAAACATGAGGATGCTAAGTTTTTGAATTTTACTATTACTGTCAGTTCGTAAACACTATCAGTGACGGTTGGCATTATGAACTGTCACTGATAGTGCCACTATCAGTGGTGGTTCGTAATACTGTAACGACCCGTCCTAGAATCAGGATTATCGTCAAAACGGGACGAGCCGGTACTTATCGAAGATGAATGAAATATCGTAGTTGACCTTGTTCCATTGGGCAGTAGTACATTGCAGAAAAGATTATTACAACAATTAACTATTACAAAAGCTGCTAAAGAGGCATACCTCGCAGCAACAATCATTACAAAAGCCCAGCGGAAGTATTACAACACTCAAGCATGCACTACTGTCTAAACTCCACTTGAGGACTAGGCCCAAAACCCTAATCTTCAATGTCTTCATCAGCAACATCTTCACTTTCATCTTCAAAGTTCTCCTCATCTTCGGGAAAAATTAGCTAACTCTGGAGGGGGTGAAAAAAACAAGGTTGAGTACTCGAGAGTATTCAACAAGTCTTGGGAAGAAATATAGATGACGGATACAAAGAGCGGCAATGGTTCTCAAAAGAAATACAGTTTAAAACTTCTAAGTGCTTATACCCGTGGATAGAGGTCTCGACCTCTAACCGCTCCCACATATAGCAATATAATTCAATAGCTAAACCAAATCTCACATTTTCATCAACCCAGGATTGCTTTGCAACAAATCCCAACATGTTCTTCATCAATTCAACTTATCACGATTCATCATCTCAACATCACATCTCTTATGCCGTTTCTCGGTACTAGCTTGCCCATCTATCGGAGAAGTTGTTCCCATTATTATTATAATCTTAACCCAAATCTAGTTTTATCGCTCAACTAGTTTTAACTTCTCACATCTCTCTCTTTGAAGTCTTTCGACTTCCCGCTCTACATAGGAACGTTGCCAACCACGTATACCCCGAGGGTATACTCTGGTAACGCCTCATCCCTCCCAATAATAGTTGAAAAACAAGTGGAAACACTACGCAAGGGAAATCATCAAGACACGCGCCCATATCCATGGGCATGGCTGTTCGAACAGGTTTTACTTCAGCTGAAGGCGTACACTTTATCCTTGCGACACGAACTTACTCTTTGCTAGCTAGGCAAGGTGGTTCGGGACAAGGCCTTTCTGAAGCCGACCTAGGATAACCCACTACCACCTAGACAGGTCCTTAACCAAAGATCGGAAAGCCGCGCTTCCTTCTTCTCCCTTGAAATTCTGTGGGTGCTCCACTACCAACTCCTCAAACTCAATCATTGGCTTTAGAAAAATTTTGGTTCTAGAATAGAGTCATTTAGAGCTAAAATGGATTTTCAGGATTTTCTAAAGTTTATTTTATTTTTAGAAAACAGAAAAGGCACTATACATAATAGGCTGATTCAGAAATTATTTTGAAAATAATAAATGGCATTGTGTGGCCTAGGACGGGCAATTCGGCCCGGTGGGCCGATCGGTCTAGCCTGCTCAGCCAGGCCGAGAGCGCGGTGAGGGGGCGCGTGCATGCGCGAGGCCGCGCTGCTGGCCGTGCTGGCGCGCGCTGTGGTCGGCACGTGGGCCCAGCGTGTCGGTGGCTAGCGCACTCACGTGCCACGTGACCCTGGCGCCAGCGCTGGCTGAGAGTAGGTCCGACGCACGGTTACGCAGGCTGCGGCGTAGGAGCGTAGCATGGCACCAGCGATGGATGGTGGGTCCGGAAAGTCAAAGATGCAGAGTGAATAGCTGTGCAGAAGCGAGCTTTCTGGTGGGACCCATGCGTTAGTGAAACAGAACAGAGTAAAGAGGACTCCGGCTGGAGGTTGAAGACGATAATGGACAGCCGAGACTTCTCTGGCCTAGATCTCCTCCGATACAACTTCGATTGACATGAAATTTCAACAGAAGGTCCTAGAGGCTATGATAAACATATCCTACGGATGGATCGACAAGAAAGTACTCAGTTTCTCTAGAAATCAAAAAGGGGCAAATGTGCAGAGGATCAGCAAGGAAAATGACAGCGAGGCTAGCGACCAACGGCGGCACTTCTCACGGGATTAACACAACCAAGGACCCAGTTGTAGCCTCTGATCGAGTCACAGGGGTCTGCATCGTGCTAGACCGTGCTCTGGGCAGAACGGTGCCGGCAAGCTATGACGATGCTCGGGCCTAGCTACCCGATGGAACATGATCTAAGGTGATGGAATTGTGCTCAAGAGAATTCTGGGGGAACCGGAAGTTCTGGCTGAGGGCGGGAAGTTCCGGGTTCTAGAGCATCCAGAAGTTTTAGTTAGACCGGAAGTTTCGGGCTAGCCCCAGTTTTGGTTTCTGGAGAAGCCGAAAGTTCCCGTTGGACTGGAAGTTCTGGGCCTGCCTAGACAAACCGGAAATTCCGGTTAGACCGGAAGTTCCGGGTCAAAATAAATTCGATACAGAAGGTTATTTTCGAAAGTTCTGGTCCGGGCGAACGGATTAGATCTGTTGGCTTTAATACTGATTAAAGGCCCGTAATATGGCACTATATAAAGAGAGGAGGGGCTAGCATGAAAAGTTATTGCCATTGCTGCTGCTGCTCTTGGTTGAGAACCCTAGACGTCACCTCTCTTCTCTCCTCGATTGCAAATGTTGTGATCGATCTCTCCGAATCTCGTGAGTGGTGCTAGCATGCCGGCGCGAGGTGATCCTGTCCCCGGACGTGTGGATACCGTGGAGGCACTACTCCAATAGTGGTGCTCGTCTTCTTTCCGTGGAGTTCACTGGATCGATGGATCGCGTCATCTTCATCGCCAGATCGCTGACGGACGAACAGAACCGGGAGGAGCAGCTGGAGGACGCGCTTCATCGACTCTACTTTCGCTGCCCGAGCGTGTCTCGAGGCTCAAGGTAACGATCCATGATCCCATTACATGCATGGTTCCTAGGCTAACGAGGTAAATTTTTTGAAATTAAGCGCTAGCGTAGCCTTCCCATAACCCAACAGTGGTATCAGAGCCTACGTGCACAGTGTTTGATCTAGATCAATCACATATGGTGATATGTGATGGAAATAGATTAGATCTATTGTTTTTGTCATCGGATTTTTTGAAAGTTCCGGTTGGACCGGAAGTTCTGGGCCAAAATAATTTTGATACAGAATGTTATTTTTGGTTGGACCGAAAGTTCCGGGTCTAGAAGTTCCGGTTGGACCGGAAGTTCCAGACAGAAATAAATTCCGTATAGAAGGTTATTTTCAGATTCTGGGTGTGACTCAGAACTTCCGGGCCAAAATAAATTCGAGTCAGAAGGTTGATTTCAGAAGTTCCAGCCCTGAGTCGGAAGTTTCGGTCCTCTGAGCCAGAAGTTTCGGGTTTGGTTCTGTCACGTCTAGATTCCGCCTGACTTGTTTTTGCAGGAAATGTTGTGACTGGTATGGCCTTGCAAAGTATATGATACTAGCTTGTACTAACATGGCCTACGTGTCATGGTTGATTACAGCCCAAGGCTGTTCAAATATTGTACGACCTGTACGTCAACATGTGATGCTTCTACTCATGTAATTAGTATAGTGCTATTAGATGTATTAGGCTGATACAAGTTCATGGAGGCCTGAAGCGTGATGACCCGATGGACAGGAACCATGGAGATGGAGATCACCATGCGAGAGGGCCATACTATGTCACAGTTAATATGATTGCCTGCGATTTTAATTTATGTTCCTGTCATACTATTATTTTATGTTCTGTGTACGGTAGGCATCATTACCATGTTAGAATAGTTTTTCTCAGAAAATTAAGTATTGACGCTCTTTTCAATAGCTGCACCTGCTAAGGTTCTCAATCATCGATGGTGGGTCTGCCAAAGCAGGGTGCCATCTTTTATCTTGACCAGTTAGGGTGAATGTCGGACAACCACATGCATAGTATTGGTTTGCTTAACAAAGCTATCAAAATAGTTTTGGGCTTTGGGGCATGGAGTTGGGAGTCGGGCATTGGATGCTACCCTAACGAACAAGAGTCACATATGATGTGATTAGTAAGTGTTGCTTACCTATGTCACTAATCTTCTAGCAGTGATGCCAAAGCTCACTAGGAGTTAGATGAATATGGATCTTGTCCCACAATGTGTCATTAGAGGGAAAGCGATCATTTTACATAATGTGGCACATCTTTTATTTGATAGAAGATTAATATAGCATAGTGCTGAACCTTGCATTATTGTTGTAGATCTTTGCACCTACTGCTAGTAACACTTCTAGTTTTAATTTGTGATCGATTCTTTGTGGAACAAACTTTATTGATTGGTATAGAAGTTTAAGAATGGTTCTCAAACAAGAGAAAAAGGAATATGTTCTAGAGGAGCCACATCCTAATGAACCAGCTAATAATGCATCTGCAGCTGATCGGAGGGCTTATGAGAAGCTCACCAATGATTCGCTCGATGTTAGCTGTCTCATGCATGCCAGTGTGTCCTCTGAGCTTCGGAAGCAAGATAAGAACAAGGATGCCCATAATATGATTATGGGACTCCGAGGCATGTTTGAGAACCAAGCTCGGGCCAAGAGGTACGGTACCTCAAAGTCCTTGTTTATGTATAGAACTGGTCATTGGCAAAGGAACTGTAAGTAGTACTTGGAAGAACTCAAGAAGAAGAAGGAAAGTGAGACTTTCGCTTCTACTTCAAGTATAAATTTTGTTAAAATTAATCTTGCCACTCGTCCAAGTGATTCATGCGTATTTGATACCGGATCAATGATTCACACTTACAAATCGTTGCAGGGGCTGAAAAGGACTAGGAAGTGCGCAAGTGGCGAATTGGATGTTCGCGTTGGCAATGGTGCAAAAGTTGCTGCGTTGGCCGTCGACGTTTATTTTTTGTCGCTACCCTCAGGATTAGTTTTGGAACTGAATAATTGTTATTTTATTCCCGCCTTGGGCAAAAACATTATCTCTTCGTCATGTTTAGAGGAAGACGGTTTTGAATTCATAATAAAGAACAAGTGTTGTTCGATATTTTCGAATGGTATGCTCTATGGTGTTTGTCCATTGTTAAATGACTTATATGTTCTGAATCTTGAGGATACATATGTCTATAACATTAATACGAAGAAACCTCGACTCAATGATTTGAATCCTACCTATGTCTGACATTGTCGTTTGAGTCATATAAATGAGAAGCGCGTGCAGAAGCTCCATAGAGATTGGCTTTTGGAGTCATTTGATTTTGAATCGTTTGACACATGTGAGTCTTGTTTACTTGGCAAGATGACTAAGACGCCTTTCATTGGTCAAAGTGAGAGGGCAAACGAGCTATTGGCCATTGTACATATTGATGTTTGTAGGCCAATGAGTTCTACAGCCGAAGGTGATTTTTAGTACTTTATAACTTTTATCGACGACTTTAGTAGATATGGTTACATCTACTTAATGAGGTATAAGTCGGAATCCTTTGAAAAGTTCAAGGAGTTCCAGAATGAGATACAAAATCATACAGGCAAGACAATCAAATTTCTATAATCAGATCGTGGAGGTGAATATTTGAGCCATGGGTTTAATGATCATCTGAAGCAGTGTGGAATTATTCCACAGCTGACTCCACCTGGTACACCTCAGTGGAATGGAGTGTCCGAGTGGAGGAACCGAACTTTGTTGGACTTGGTCCGGTCGATGATGAGTCAAACTGATCTTCCATTATCTTTCTAGGGATTTGCTTTAGAAACTGCTGCTTTCACACTAAACAGAGCTCCATCTAAATCTGTAGAGAAGACACCATATGAGATATGGACTGGGAAGCGTCCCGGGTTGTCTTTTCTAAAGATCTGGGGTTGTGAGGCCTATGTAAAGCGTTTGACGTCTGATAAGCTAACTCCCAAATCTGATAAATGCTTCTTTGTAGGGTATCCTAGGAAAACCAAAGGATATTACTTTTATAACCGGGAAGAGGGCAAAGTGGTTGTCGCCTAGAACGGTGTTTTTCTAGAGAAAGAGTTTCTCTCGAAAGGGGTTAGTGAGAGCACGGTGCGACTCGAAGAAGTTCGAGAACCGCTAGAAAGTGTTTCAGCTTCTACTGAACCACAACTCGACATGCAAGATGTTGCAGAGCCTGTTGTCGAGACACCAGCCCCATGTCGGTCGGAGAAGTTAAGTCGTGCGCCCGAGCGGTTAGCGTTTTTAACCACTGGGCAGCGCGACGTATTATTATTGGACAATAATGAACCTAAGACCTATTCGAAAGCAGTGATGGGACCAGACTCTGAGAAATGGCTTGAAGCCATAAGATCCGAGTTAGAATCCATGCGAGAGAATCAAGTTTGAAACTTTGTCGATCCACCTGATGGTGTTAAAACTATCGAGTGTAAATAAATTTTTAAGAAAAAGATAGACGTTGATGGAAATGTTCACATCTATAAGGCACAATTGGTGGTGAAAGGTTTTAGGCAGATTCAAGGTGTTGATTATGATGAAACGTTTTCGCCCGTCGCTATGCTGAAGTCTATCCGGATCATCCTAGCAATTACCGCATTTTATAACTATGAGATATGGCAAATGGATGTCAAGACGGCTTTCCTTAACGGAAACCTAAGTGAGGATGTGTACATGACACAGCCTGAAGGTCTTGATGATCCAAAAAATGCTGAGAAAGTTTGTAAGCTACAAAGGTCCATTTATAGGCTGAAGCAGGCTTCTCGGAGTTGGAACCTTCGTTTTGATGAGGTAGTCAAAGGGTTTGGCTTCATCGAGAACAAAGAAGAGCCTTATATTTACAAAAAGGCTAGTCAGAGCTCACTTGTGTTTCTGGTCTTATATGTGGATGACATATTGTTGATCGGAAATGATATTCCTATGCTAGATGCTATCAAGTCTTCGTTGAGAAAAAGTTTCTTAATGAAAGATCTTGGAGAGGCAGCATACATCTTAGACATAAAGATCTATAGAGATAGATCGAGAAGGTTAATTGGATTAAGCCAAAGTATGTACATTGACAAGGTATTGAAACGGTTCAATATGCAGAATTTTAAGAAAGGTTTTCTGCCAATATCACATGGTGTTTCTCTCAGCAAGAGTCAGTATCCCTCGACACCTGATGAGCTGGAGAAGATGAGTGCGATCCCGTATGCCTCCGTAATCAGATCCATCATGTATGCCATGCTTTGTACACGTCCAGATGTTTCTTATGCTCTATGTGTTACGAGCAGATATCAGTCAAACCCGGGTGAAAGTCACTAGGCGGTGGTAAAGAGCATCCTTAAGTACTTAAGAAGGACTGATGATATGTTCCTGGTGTGTGGAGGTGAGGAGGAGCTCGTTGTAAATGGTTACACCGATGCTAGCTTCCAAACCGACAAAGATGATTCGCGATCGTAGTCTGGATTTGTATTCTGCCTCAAGGGAGACACAGTGAGTTGGAAGAGTTCCAAGCAAGAAATGGTTGCAAATTCAACAACAGAGGCCGAGTATATTATAGCTTCGGAAGCTGCGAAGGAGGCAGTTTGGATCAGAAAGTTTGTTTCTGAGGAGTCATGGTATGAACCATGAGGTGATGAGTGCTTGTCAAC
>KE372912.1:303632-314288 GCA_000418225.1 Zizania latifolia
GGTGGCCGCCGTCATCGAGGCGAGAAGGAAGAACACGGCAGCTGACCGCGGCCTCCTCTCCGCCGCTGCCGGCACCACGGCGGCGAAGGCGAAGATCCCGATGTCCGTCTTCTGGCTGACGCCGCAGTTCTTCTTCCTCGGCGTGGTCGACGTCACCTCCTTTGTGGGGCTCCTCGAGTTCTTCTCCAGCGAGGCCTCCGACGGGATGAAGTCCATTGGGAGCTCCATCTTCTACTGCATGCTGGGGTTGGCGGCATGGTTCGCCACCATGCTGATCGAGCTCGTGAACCACGTCACGAGGCGCGGAGACGACGGCCGCGGAGGCAGCGGCGGGTGGCTGGATGGAGCAGACTTGAACAGCAGCAGACTTGATCTCTTCTACTGGTTGGTTTGTGCCATTGAGCTGGTGTCCTTCATGGCCTACCTGTTCTTTGCATGCAGGTATGTGTACAGGAATGACCAGAGAGTTGCTTCTCCAGAAGAAAATAAGTCTCCATCTGCTGGTTGTTTGGGTGAAATCTAGCTTTTTTCTTAGAAAATGGAATAGATCGAAGTGATCCCAACCCCTGCATCACATGATACATGCATGGAAGTAATCTAGCTAATTTACATTGTGTGTGTTAAAAAATGTATCGTGGTCAATAAGTTGTTAATGGGCTAGAATAGATGTTTGTCAAGGATATGCAGGTGCACTGTAAAAAGGCTCGGAAAAGCACCGTTCCAACTAGTAGGCCGGTGTGGACATTCGGTCGAATCGAAAATTCGGTCCTGTTATTTTAATCCGGAGAAATTTTAGTCATTTTAGATTGCTACCTGAATTTGTACCTAAATTTTTGGATACCCAAATTTCGGTCCGGTATTCAGTCATGACCGATGCAAGCAAAGTGCTTTACCGTGATAGCACTATAGGTCCAATTTCGGTGGAGCAGTCTATCTGACTTTGTAGCGTCTTATCTTGATAGATTTTTACTGACAATTTATATCAAAGTATACAGTTACTTTTCCATATCAAATAGAATATTGAATTTGATATTCTTCCAATAAGACAAGACTGTAGGTACTCTTAACAAACATCACTACACACTACTGCTTAGGGGCTTGGCTGGAAACCTATACTTCTTCAAAGTCTTGAAGAAATAGCGGCTCTAGGAATTTTTTCCTGGGTATTCCTACTTAATATTTCAAAATTTCGTAAGATTGTAAACTTAAAATGCAATACAGTTTTTGTTCCAAAATATGTCATAAATTGAGCTTCTTCATCAACCATCACAATTTTCTTCGCCTTTGTTTCATGTTTCGAAAATAATGAAGCAATATCCCCATTCCGCTTCATACTTACTAATCTCACATATACCAAAACACAACGTAAGAGTCAAAAACTATATCAAATATGTAAATCGGTGAAAATTTGCTTGTGATTTCAGTGCATACAAAATAGTTGAGGGAAATACGGGCATGGTGGCCGCTGCTCCCTACTCGCACCCTGTAGGCAACAAGCTAGAGGGTGGTAGGTTCCACTGATGAACGTGGCTGGCCTGCTGGCCGCCACTCGCTGGCCAGAAGGCAGGAGTCGTTGGGGGTTCTGATTCATGCTTGCAACTGTTTCTTGGGCTTGTAGCTTGACTTTACTTAAGGCAGACGTGAGAACATCTTCCGTGTACTTCTGGATTTCTTCAACCTGTAGGTGAGATGAGTCCTTGCTTGAATCTTCACAGGTACGCTAACGCTTGAAGGATGGATAACACTTGACTCGATCCGACTGTAAGCTCAACGACTTCGTCTTCAATTCTTCTACTTCTCTTTCTAACTCCAAAATTCTCTTGCGACGGGCTACCGACTGTTTTGTGGTCTTCTTTCGATATTCATCATTTGCAGCGTCGGTTGCTTCTTGGATCTTTACCAAATCAGCAAACGTGCTCTTCATCTATAAGTTGAAATGATGGGGAATCAAATAAAATTTGCAACTAGAATAGATGAGCGCATAAAGAAGGAAATAAGCAAAGAGTTTTTTTTACAAATTGTTTTTTCACAAACTTAGTCCTCAAGGGTTTGACCATTTGACTTATTCTACAGTCAAGACTTGCTCTGATACCAACTTGTCGCGCTCGGAATTTCATAAAATTTCAAACAATGTATATTAATCCATGTCTTAGGAAATACATGGTATACATTAATAAAGTTGATAACGGAACAATGATATAAACGATAAATACAAAATTTAATACAGAGGCATATAAAGCCTTACACTCAAAAGCAACGATAGCAGTGGAAAACAAGCAAAGCCTACGGCACCATCTTCACAGGCTCTTGAGTACGGACAAACCAGGCCTTCCAACCCTTTCTTCTTTCTGCTAGCTTCTGAAGGGGGGAAAAGACTGAGTACAGAGCACTCAACAAGCCATAGAAATGCACATAATGCAAGGTATTGTCAAGGAGGGGTAAAGGGGTTCATTTGCATAAAACCAATTTTAACTTTAAAACATGAATAACATTTAAAATGAGTAAATAACATAAATAAACAGGTTCTTGTTTAACAAAAGCCTCGAGTAGTGCATGAGCACTCACTCGCCCTCTTGCCTGGACCAACCTACGCCTTAGCATTGATCCCACACTAGTATACCAATGAACTATCAAAGCCGTAGTCGTCCGGCACAAGGCCATAACCCAAAGTTCCATTCAAAACAGATATTGATAAACAAAGCTAACCGCGAAGAACACCACTTGGCATGCCCATAACCGAGGACGCGTCTATTCGAATAGTTTATACTCTGATCAGAGGTGTACAACTTTACCCTACAAGGCATAGCCTCGGTATATGCCAAAGTACCACCACGATACCTTGACCCGAGTCTATGCCAAAGCCCTTAGTACAGCCCGCTCAACATAAGGACAACCACACTAGATTTCGTCGACGCTCCCTTAGAGTCCGATCTAGAAAGAATAGATAGGACCTCCATTGCGACGCTTGACCCCCATTGGTGCCACGCAAACAAGACCACCCGAGGCAGCCCTCAACAATGAATCTACACTACAAGGTACATTTCCCCTTGGGTTGGCAATCATGATGATCTCGCCCCCTCGCCTCGGCGCCCTCACGTCAAACGAACCATACAACGGACTAGGACTTACCCGCTAGCCTTATGGTTTGTACGAGAAAGGATTTCATGATAGATCTTATGGACCAGTCCTTATAGTGCCCTGGGTACGACCAACCATCCACTAGCTTGCACCCAGAACCCACCCATTCAACACTTCAATCTTTTAACAACAATGCGACTCTTTTGGACAGGCAGCCAAAAGAACGCCCTTTTGAATACCATAGATGAGATCAAAATGATAGTGATAAGTCCCCTTTTAAAGAAAACTTATTGTTTGATTATAAGCATGGCTAAGCGTATTCTTCAACTAGCAGCACACAAAGGAGTAGCACTACTAGTTGGACCAAAGCTAGGTTCATCAAAGATTCATAAGCTCAATCATCAATTGCTATATTACAAAGGACATGGCATAGTATATATAGTAAACCTCTATTATATATGAGTGAAAGCATGCATATATAATTGAAATTCAAGTAGTTTGGCAAACTAGGATCAATATGTTCAAGGTAAACGTGACTTGCCTCTTGCGCTTCTGATTAACCTTTTAACTCTTGCACGGAGACTTTCGGGTCTTACGCGAGATCCTTCAAATCTTCGGGAGCACGGGGATCTACATGATTCGCAAAACAAGATAAAAACTCTAAGAAAAACCAAATAAACAACATAACAAAATATTATTATTAGTTAGAGTATTGCTTAAGGAGAATTACGCAACATGAACGGAGTGAAACAGGATTAGGATGCAAAAGATATAAAATTTGGAAGTTCACATAAAATGATAAGACGCTTCTTATGAATTTCCTCGGAATTGGACGGGGCGTCCTCGAATGGCGTACGAGCAGTATGGACCAAGTACACATTCGAGTAGAACATGATTTTAGATGAATTTAGAATGTTGAACAGATCAATTCAGAGTTAAAACGGAAAAGATATTAATTTTATAAGTTTGAATTCATTCATGATAGAATTCACAAAAAAAGGGAGCTGATCGCAAGATTATTCCTTCTGATTAAGTGAGATGGTCGATATATGATCGTGTTAGATTACGATTGTGGAATGAACACGTTCATTTAGATAGAATGAAATGGAATGATTGAACTTGGGTTGAGCCATGGATGGATCGACTCAAGTCACAGTCGACGAACGACACTTTCATTCGACCAATGAATAAAAGGTTAACCGAACACGACGAACGACCGATAACAAAAGGGGATGGATGAACTTAGTCAAATGACCGAGATAGGCTACGGTCATCGAACGGACTAGCTCATTCGAGATTTCGAATAGAGCGACGATCGACTAATGGTATGCGCATAGGTTTAGCCGATTGAACCTTGGTGACCATGACTAAGGATTTAGATGGGATTGACAAGATTCGATGACGAATGGCAATGAATGACGAACAACCGACGTTCGATGACGACCATCGACGAACGTCACACATTCAACCACCGAACATCAATTAAATCATGACTGATGAATTAGATCAAATAAAAGAGAGCAGGGTGGCATTCAACCACGATGAACGATGATGAACAAGAACTCCAGTTTATAAAACCAAACAACAGTGAATGATGGCACGTGGGAACTACAAACTACGGGGCAAAACGTAGCGGAACGAAGGGAGCACCGCATGTTCTAGGAATAGAGGGTTTCATTCTCGCTATTTGATGGATACAAAAGAGACTACGACATAGACTAGATCCGATGAACAAGATGGTATATGACAATCAAGGCACACACCAGAACAAAGAAAGAGAATGGTGGCGAGGAAGATGAAGAGGAACAGCGGCAAGCTGCAGCTTCTTCTCTAATTCTCTGATTTTCTGCCTGCTGTTTTCTTGATGAAGTTGGACAGGGGCAGGCGGGGTTGATGCAGCGATGGCAAGACTTCTCTGATCAGGGGAAAGTGCGGCCGGCGGCGAAGGATAAAATGAACAGGAACTTGCGAGCTGCAGTTTCACTGGTTTGCTTTCGTCTGTTTTCTTCTGTTTTTTTTTTCTGGTTAGGGGCCGTGCAGCAAGCAGCAATATGCAGGGAGCAGAGGGAGAGGCAGCAGGCTCAGCAGGAAGTAGGAAAAAGAGGAGGGAAAATGGAAACGTTCCATGCAGCAACTAATGAGAGAAATGGCGTGCAAATGCTTTGATGAAGGCATGGAGCAATATCAACGAACGATAACCAACCACATGACATGATAGGTCGGAATGAAACGATGAACAGAACGAACTTCGACGATTAAGACATACACAAAACAAATCAATAATGAATAACATGATGATAACAAGGAATAGGATTGGTGAACAGGATTGGTGAACGATAGCTAATCAACACTGACCGATCAGAATGGAAGAACAATGATACGATACAACGAAATAGACTTATGAACAAATGCTAAGATATTTATTTCAAAAAAAATGCTAAGATACGATACAGAATTCAGGAAAAACAGGTTCTCACAGCGGGGCGAAGAGGAGATGATAAAGCGGAGATCAGGCGGAATACGATGAAGAAGCCGGTCAACCAAGAAGAAGAGTGCACTGATCCATGCTTTTTAATTCTGCAGTTTTCTCTTCCTGTTTCTTCACTGCAGTTCTGTTTTTCTAGGTTGGCAGGGAGAGCACGTAGGAGCAGGAGGTGCTACGCTGGGGCGCACGGGGAGATGGGGCGGTGCACGGCCAGCGGCAGGGCGGCGGTGGTGGTGGTGCAGCGACGGCGGCGTCTGGGTGCTACAGCCCGGAGAGGTGGCGAGCAGCGCCGGAGAGAGGAGGAGAATGGCCAGCAGGGAAATGGAGAGGGCAACGGGAGGATGGGAAGGGGAGGAAAAATGGCAGCATTAAGCAGGGGATTAATGGGGGATTGATTGGGGAATAAATGGTTGCATGCAGCGATTAAGGGGAGGGAAGGGAGATGCGCCAGGGAGAAGAGAGGAGGCACTGGGAGAGAGAGGGCAGCAGCCTGGAGCAGGAGCTGATGCACGCAGGGAAGAAGAAAGGAATGGAGGAAAAATAAATAAGGGAAAAGGAAGGGGGAGAAAGAAGAAGGAAAAGAGATAAAAGAAAGGAAAAGCAGAACTTTTCCGCAAAATTCTCTCAATTCAACTTTTGGATTTTCGGACGAATTTCAGGGTTTAAAAGATTTCAAAAGAATGCCAAAGAATATATTTGGAATATTCATTTGTTCGAAGAAATTAATAGTTTTTGTATTCGTATCGAAATTAGGAATTCCAATCTCAAACACAAAATTATTAATTTGGATTCTCCACGAGGTTTTCAAAAGAAAGGTGAAATCTTTCGAAAGAGATTTCGAAAGATTTTGGAATTTGAAAACTTACGACGAAATTCAAATTTCACCATTGAATTAAAATTTTGCGAACAAAAATAGATAATTGATTTTTCCCGGATTTACAACGGAAAAGGGGGCTTTGGGCCGAAGAAGATGATCAGATTCAACCCAAAAGAGAAAGGATTTTAAATTGATTCTCATATTAAAATTATTTACTAAAATATTATTAGTTTACTATTCTAGTTGGAAAGCCTTAATAAAATAAAATCAAAAGCTAAATTGTTTTGAGGCAGGAGAAATTTATTTAAAAATTTCTCTAGCCAAATTTGACTTAGTTTTACATTATTTTTAATTGAAATGATTTATCATACATTTTATTCATACAAGAATTCTATTGAAATGTATTTTATTAATTTACATTAGACTTTGCGATGAAATGATATTAGTTGTATTTATTATTTCCTTTGTGCCAAAAATTCCTGAAAATTTTTGGGACACAATTTGGAGCAAGGAGAATTTTAAGAAAAATACTCTCGCTATGATTTATTTTTAAAAGAAATTTTTAAGCCCGTATTTTAGATTCCTTGTTTAACGCTTTATACTGAATCATTTTCTTGAAATTCATTTATTGATTATTTTATTTTATTTTAACGCTTGACGAAAATCAGGCAGTTATAGGATGGAAGGCGGAGGCGGGCCAACGCACGCGATAAGGGGACAAAGGGCAGATCTGGCGAAGTCACGCTAGTGCAGAGGGGCGAAGGGTGGAGGCGGAGGCGGAGGCGGAGGCGGCGGCGTCGTGTGGGTCGGGCTCGGGCGCAAGTCTGACTGTCTAGCTAGGTCTAGCGAGACAATAGGCCAATTTTGAATATTTAGGAGTCTGTTGGGCCAAATTAGAGGGTAGTTCACTATCCTATAGAACCGCCCTTGGACTTGAAGAAGATGGGAAGCGTGCACTGGGAGATACAAAGAGAGAAGAACGGATGGGTTGGGCCAAAACCATACAAAAAAAGCAATTGGTTTCTTATTAAAAATAATTATGAAATATTGTTTGATTTACTACTCTCATTAGAGCAGCCCTGAAAATTCTGGAAATTTCCCTAAATTATTTTGAGGCATGAAGAATTTATTAAAAATTTCTCTAGCTCTATTTGAATTAGTTTTCAAATAGATTTTTAATTTGAGAGATTTTCATTCATTTATTTATTCAAACATTAATTTCTGGAATTCTTTTTATTTAATAAATTTAAAACTTAGGGTGTTATAAAACTACCCACTTAAAAATAATCTCATCCTAGATTTAGAGTCGCTTTCAAACAGTTGGGGATGCGTGGCCTTCGACACGTCTTGCAATCTTGCAATCCCTTGTTTCTAGGCAAAGTGATTGCTCCATTGGACCAGGCGAAATCGGACCACTCTATTCCCAGTGGTTCTTTCTATAATGTCTAGTATATGTACGGGCTTTTTCACGTAGGTTAAATCTTCCACTCTATTCAGCTGCGACACATGGAAGATACTGTGCACTCTTGGTAATGGTGGTGCTAGCTCTAGTTGATAGGTGACTCCTCCTCATCAACTAAGAATCTTCAATGGTCCTATATATCTTGGCACAAGCTTTCCTTTCATATTGAACCTCCTCATTCCATGAAGTGGCATGATTTAGATGGATGAAGTCTCCTTCAAACACCAGTCCTCTTCGTTGGGTATTAGTGTAGCTCTTTTGATGGGACTAGACAATCTTTAGTCTTTCTTGAATGATTTTGATCTTCTCTTTAGCATCTCTTACAGTGTCTGTTCCGAAGACTTGGCATTATGTGATCTGATCCCAAAGAAGCGGGGTTCGATACTTTCATTTGTACAAAGCTTCAAATGAGCTATTTGGAGACTAGTTTGGTAGTTATTGTTATAGGAGAACTCTGGGTAGGGAAGGCCCTTGTCCCAATTTCCTCTAAAGTCTAGAGCGTAAGCTCAACATATCTTCCACGATTTGGTTGACTCTTTCTGTATGTCTACCCATCAGTCTTAGTCTGGTCTAGAGTTAAAATCGCGGTCAGACTCAGAGCTAAATTCAATTATCTCGTCTGAGTCGAGGCCGTATGAGAGGACTCCAACCATCTATTCTAGATCCCACTTAGGATGAGGTGAAGGTATCGGGGACAAGCCCTCAACATTGTCAATGGTGAAGTCATGGCTGTCGAACTATAAAAGTGTTCTTCAATTACAATATAAGGTGTGTTGTCAGTAATATGATGTATATTGTTGTGGTGAATTTTATGTGACTGGTCATTTTTTTTATGTTTTTGCACTGTAAAATGATGGCTGTCAAATTCGCACTTTGATTTAGGATGTAGCCTAATAAATATTATTTTATATAATATGGTCTTTATATTACTGACGGGTATAAATAAATACTTATCACTATTACATGTATTAATGATGGGCATAAATAATTACCCGTTGCAAAAGATAGAACTATAGTGACGAGTATACATGTTGACCAGTCACTAGTATTCAAACCCTGAGTAACGGGTCAACATATGCACCAACCTATAGTGACGGATTGACATATACACCCGCCATATACTATAGGTAGATTAGTAGTGATGGCCAAGTGTACATGTTTTGAGCAAGCTGGTGTATGAAATTACAAGAATTAATTGTTTGATGTCCCGATGTCCGTATAAGATTCAATCTAGCTTGAGATTGAGATGCGATGACTTTGGGGATACTCTGGTTTCACCTTATACATGTGGGAGCGAGGGTTTAAATTGATCAAATCGGTTAAGGTATTTCTAAACTATAGAAGATAACTCATCTATCATAAAGAATTTGGTAATACATTTGATTATATCTCCAAACAAATATTTAAACTATTGTGTTCCAAGTATAAATTAAATGCACACGCTGCGCTGCCTGCTAGCTGGCCGCATGCCCGCGCTATTTGGTTCTTTCCTTGGTCGACTGGAAATACTTTGCCCACACATGAAGGGTCGATAGGTTCTATTGACGATTCAACAATCGACCTCTCTAGTTTTATAATTTTCTATATATGTGGTTTTGTTCACCAACAGTCGACCTCTGATAATATTTAAAGTATCAATAGAAATCTAGTTTTACAATTTTCTATATACAAGGTTTTGTTCACCAACAGTCAGAATTCAGATGGAGGCCTATATCTGACAGCCATGTCGCTGCTGTCCTTTGCCAACAGTGTGAATGTTGGACAAGTTGGGTTTCGGACTGATTTCTAAATCCAATCATATCCACCGTTTTATGGCACTGTCGGCCATGCTGCTGCCATGTAATTTATATTTTTCCTTTCCAAAAATACTAGTCAATTGTTTTTTATTAATGAAATTAATGACTATTTTGTTATTTTGATCAATGGATTGAGATATATATGGACGACATGGTTTGTATATGAATTTTGGGTTGTGAAATGTTTGAAGTCAAGCTCCATTTTCTCTAGAAAAGATACAAATCAGGGACAGAAATCAACTGCACAGATTAGGTATTCTGAGTCGTGTCATTTGGGAAGCTGCATCTTGGTGATGAACGGACATATGCACGGTAAACAAATCGATTAGTTGGAGATTTAACTAGATGCTATGTATGAAGAGATTAAGGGCTGCAAGCCTGCAAGCTGGTTACGTTCCGTCTTGCTGAAAGCCTGAAATTACATGCACTCTTGGGAACACGACGTCGACGGATCAGCATCTGCTATGCATATTGAACCGTAAGAGCAATTACAACGCTACACACGCTCGAGCTTTGCCTCGTCCGCTACACACGCTCGAGCTTTGACTCGTCTCTCCACGTTGGATCGCAGTGTCCACATCAGCTCGGTCTATGGTTCCACGTGAGGGAACGTGGTTTGTAGAAGCTACGGTAGTCTCCACTGAAAAAGTGCCACAGCTCGAAGCTTTTAGCGCGTTGGAGTATCCATCGCCCTGCTCCGTGGTCCCGCTGCACCCTCCGACCTTGTCCGTCACCCCTGCCTCCCACCGCCGTCGGCTCCGCCCGAGCTTCCTCCGTCGTTTTCCGCTCCCGTCGCCGCCAGCCTCCGTCCCCGCTCCCTCCGCCCTCGCCGTCCTCGGTCGTCACCCCCACTTCCACCGCCGGTGGCCTTCGCCCCCGCCGTCACCGGCCTCCCAGGTTCAAACGTGTGACTATTCTGCCGGTAATTTGTGGATAATTATGAGGAATGCAGTAATTTGTGAATTTTGAGGATTTTTAGTATTTAGTGTTAGTTGAGATCTCCACTGGAGAGGGGACT
>KE372912.1:319902-335693 GCA_000418225.1 Zizania latifolia
AGTATTATACTCCCATAACAATAAGAAGAGTGTTGCTGCCAAACACATCAATATTAAGTACTATGTTGTTAAGGAGAAAATCCAAGATCAGACCATAAGTCTAGAGCATATAAGTACCAAGCGAATGCTTGCGAATCCGCTCACTAAAGGCTTACCACCCAGTGTGTTCAGAGAATACTTAGCCGGCATGGGTTTAAAGGAAAGCCTATGATCATTGGATTTCTAAGGGGCCCAAAATAAGATGAGCATCTGTTTCAGAATGGAAAGATGTATTGTAGTTGTTGAGTCATGTAGTACGTAATTGACTATTGTGATGAAACATACTCTATGCATTGATCTGTGACAGAACATGTATTTTGGTTAAGTTTAGTTTAAGAATTAAGTTAAGATCTAGGAGGAGAATGTTAGTTGAGATCTCTACTGGAGAGGGGACTGAGTCCCTCTCCCGTGCGTCCCCTGGATCCAGCGCCCTGATCGGGGGCGCCCCAACCGAATTCGGTTAGGGGCCCCCGTCGCGCAGCGCCACATAAAAGGGGAAGAGGCCGCGGTGTGTAGGGTCCGATCTCTGTTGCGCTAACTCTCGATCCCAAAATTTCTAAGCCTACCCGATCTGTTTCGGCGCTAAGAGCGACGGGAAGCCTCTGCCTCCTCGCCAGTCACAGTCGAACTCAGCCGGACTCCGACGCCGACGACCACCAAGGCCATGGCGTCCTCATCGTCCTCCCAGTCGAAACCAGAAGATACTCGCCAACTAGCTCTAACCCTCGTGGTCATTAATACTAAGTATCTATCATTTAGCTTACTTGATGGAAGAAAATAAAGATGATGAATGTTTTGACTCCCTGTTCATTTGCTTGTATTTTTCCCTAGTATTTCGCTTGTATGTATCTGCATCCCCACCATTCATAAGGCTTTTGTATTCATATGTTCCGAGCAAGAGTCATTTGCTGGATGTTTCAAACAAAAAAGGGACATTTGCTTCAGATCAAAAACATGGTTATAGGCTAGCTGGTTGCTTGAACAATCGACTTCAAGGTTGATACTTGATACTGCATCTCAGTTTTTTATGCCCGGTCATGAACGTTGTGTTCTTCTTTCTTCTGAACTTTTAACTGATATATGTTCATCTAAACCAGAAATCAAGTCATAGCAACTTCTTTCTTTCAGAAAATAGCAGGAGAGCAATTTTAATGTTATTTTTGCAGCAAATCTGGTTGTCATTGGTGTGATTTTGGGTTGTTGAGCAAATCTGTCCTTGGAAGATCAGTCTGAATTTTTGGTAGTTGAGGAGCAATTTTTGGTGTCCTTGTCGTTCAGTCTGAATTTTTGGTAGTTGATGTCTTTGGTTGGAAAGAACACTATGCGAAATGTAATAGATAGGCTCTATATAAGCTGTTTTGGTCTTTGTAGAACCTGTAAACCAAGTGACTACTTGTATTAAGCTATTCTGGGCATACCAATTTTCTGAAATTGAGACAATGGGACTATGATCTGGTTCTTATATTATTTTGTGCTTTTTCTAATCTTATGAACTTCTCAGCAGGTATGCTTGTGATCTATACATATAGCTTATTGTAAAATTGTGGGTGATTCTACTTTAGATGTTACTGTTATACATTCTGAATATTGCTTGTAACACGTCTTGTCTTCTAATATAATTGAATGCAGCTCTCATGCATTCTTTCAAACAAAACAGTCACTGCTTCAGTTCTTGCATGCTCCCTCTGTTTCTTATTGGCATTTGGCAACTTTTTTATTTTTTCTTCAGTGTAGTTCTGGGCTGATTCTTCAGCCTCAATAAAATGCAGAAATAAAAAATGGATTGTTAGTCCATGTATACATACAAAGCTACATGAGAGTGGTCTAGCATTGTAGGCTTCGGTGGCTTCAGTCGTGGCTCTAGATTTATCCGGGCCTATCTCAAGTAGTGGCTTCGATTGTGGGTTGAACTAGGAGTTGCTTAAGGTGTGGCTCTCCTACGTGGCACGTTGCTTTTTACGAGACCACATGTATGAAGCCACTATGCATTGTAATTGCTCTAAATTCATCGGCGCCGATGATGACGACATATCAGCAGCTGCGTCGTCAACTGTTTGCCACTGATGCCTCGGTTGCCAGGGGCAAACAGTATTGGAGGATGAAATTTTCCTGTAGGTTTAAAATCGTTAGGGAGATAACAAAAATCGATAGAAAAATAGAAACATCAATTTATCTGTCGGTGTGTTGACGAGACATAACCGTCAGGCCTATAGCGATAGGAAAATTGAACTTGCTTGATAGCTAACCGTTAGAAACGATTTTTTTATGATTTGTGACTGACAGAGAATTCAATGTCATTAGTTCTAGATTTCTATATCTCTATGGTATTATGCCGACAGAGAAATTCTTTTTTACCATCAGTGGAAATATTTTCTTAATGGGCTACAGTCATTTTTTCCTATTGGGTTGTGGATGTTTTAATTTTCATGTCGAGAAGTTGCCGTCATGATTTAGGACAAATTCCCTATCTTGTTGCGTACTGTCAAGGCACGATCCCATTTTCCTATCGGTTTGATTTTCGTGTCATAACATTAATTTCATACAGGGCTTAAAACAAAATTTTATACAAGGATCAAAACAAAATTTCATACAGGTTTTATCACAACATTCATCACAAAATTCAAAACACAAATTCAACATGATTCTAATCATAGAGCTCACATTCACTTCAAGAAATCTCAATCAACAATCCCCACACAAGATGTCTCATACTTGGCATTAATATGGCATAAGCACAAAAGTCACCTCCCTCATGAAAGTTTGCATCAATATGCCATAAACACAAAAATCACCTCCCTCACAAAAGCTATTATCAGTTTCTCCTATCAACCAATTCTCCTAGCTAGCCACCTAAAGTTCTACTTCTACACTCATTTATATGCAAGGCACACCACTTCAAAAGATGAAAGTAACATGTACCAATCTGTTCAAGCGATTGACATATTCATGCAAGATCGAAATTTTTTTATCTAGATCCGATCTAGAAGTCTATCAAATCAAACAACCCATATCTGACTAGGATGTCGGATCTTAGCATGCTCATACTTGAAAGCTCTGTCAGTACTGCATTTAGCTGTCGATAGCACTGCTGGTAAGGGCTGCTGTGGCCAAAGCTGCAGATGATTTGTTTGACATACTTCTTTTCTTTAGCATGTTGAGGGCTGCCCAAACTGTCAAAAGATTTTATTTTTTATTTCTACTGTTGTGTTGGCGGGGATTAACTTTCTGTCATTCTGTTCATGGCCACTCTTTATATATTTATCACGTGAAAGAAAAACATTTCTTAATTTATCATTTCAGTCCTACATAGTTGCCAAATTAGCATAATAATATAGCATGACAAAAGAAACTGACTCTCTTATCACTAAGCCAGCACAAAATTTGGTTAGCCATATTAATTGGTTGGTACACATTGAAAACTGATCGGCCTGTTGGTATTTACTTCAAGGCTGTTGGCTAAAACTGCAGATGGTTTGTTTGACATTACCTCTTTTCTTTAGCACGGTGAAGGATGTCCAACTGTCAAATGATTTTATTTTTATTTCTGCTATTGTGTTAACATTGCCAATAAAATGAGGGTATCACATAAACTAAAATACAAATTTTATAGAATAACAATTAGACATGTAATGTTGTATGGTGTAGAATGTTGGTCTATAAATAAATGGTATGTTCAACAATTAAATGTTACATAAATACATATGGTGCATTAGATTTATAGGCGCACAAGAATAAATCGACATCAAAACGATGATATATATGATAAGCTAAGGGTAGAACCAATTGAAGAAAAGTTTATTCAACACCGGTTGGGATGGTTTAGATATATCTCTAGAAGCACTAGTGCATAATAGAATCATAAGATAAGACAATAGTACGAGAACAATCAGGAAAAGACTGAAATTGACATGGGATAAAATAATAAAAAGAAACTTAAAAGGATGTAATATTTTTTTAAAGATTTGGTCTTAAATATGAGTCCATGCTATTCTTGTCGGATTCTACGGACGCCTAGCCCCAGAAATCAATAAAAAACATGTGCTTAACCTTAATTAATAACCCTCGTTATGTTTTAATTTTAGTCTATCCTAATTTATTTGAGATTATTGTTGGTTTGTTTTGGATGTTGAAGCCAAGGATATCAAATATTTCCTACTATTAGAAAGAAAACCGTAATGCTGAGAACTTTCAACCCATGTTTATTGATTTCAACAAAAAAAAACTCCGTTTATCCTCAAAACATACGAATGTTTAATTAATCTTTCCGTATTCATTTAGTAATATTTTACAACTTAAAATATGGGTGCCAATTTTTTTCATACCAAATTAGAATTAACTCCCGCGAGGAGAAAAAAAAACAAATCGTAATTAATCGGATTCATCTGACCGCTGGAATCACAGATTCAATTCACAGCAGCGCGATTCCCGGCTGCAGTTTCGCATCGAACTAGAAAATTAATTAATTAATTAAGCACGCATGGAACGCGTGGTGTACCATGAATGATGCTGCGTTTGCCCCCACTAATTTTTTACAGCCAAATCGTCCATATAAGATTTGGCGAGCCTTACGTGTGATTGGAGGCAGGTGTGTAATGTCACATTTTTACACGCGGGTGGGTACTGCTAAGTACGAATCTTGTTTTAAAAAGAAAATTTGATCGTATAATCTCTTATTAAATAAAAATTCAGAATTTATTCTTTATATTTCACTAATACGTAGTCCTCTCAAACCAATTATATATAGACCAAAGAGTACGTAAACTCCTAATTCTATCTAAATAGATGATATATGATTAGTTCTTTCTTTTTAAAAATAATGATTTTTGTAGATTGTTCACCACATGCATGGATATATAGTTTTTTTAACCAAGTTTTATATTTACTGTTTTTAGAAATTGAACCCACGATTTCAGGTCTCGCGTAAAGTCATAGTATCATCCGACCTCTCTCACTAATAGATGATAACACCAAACAATTTATTCTTTATTTTTTAGCCTAATACTCCAGCGAATATTTAAAGCCGTAAACTATTTAAAATGAAAAATCTTTCAACTACAAAGTTTTAAATCTCATCGAGATTTATAATTTTTATTTAATGTTTGTTCCCATCCGACTCAATAAAAAAATAGTTACTAATTTTTAAATGAAATAATTGTTGTTTTTACAAGTGGTTATTTAGGTGAACTGCTAGTGTAAAATCACTATTTCCATTTGTGGTTTTTTTAAGTAACCGTCTTTAATGATTTTTATACAAGGTCTCTTCTCAGCCAGCTTTTCAAATAAATTTGTGGCTTCCTAAACTATCTTAAATAAAAAAATTCAACAATAAAGCTGTACAATTTTCGTATAAAGGTTGTCCCTATCTAACTTCATAAGAAATTATTATGATTTTTCCATCACCGATTTCTTATGTAAATAACTGTGGAAACAAAAATATTTTCGCGGACTGTTCTATTAACGAATCACCTTTAAAAATTATGTTTTTTTACAAAAGGACTCTTTAAGCGACCATATATAGGAAAATAAGCTTATTTTCTCAAGCAGTTGTCTTAAACTATTTATAAAAATAGTGGCTTTATATATATACAGTTTCTTAAGCCAACCGACTATCAAGATGAGATAATTTATACATACGGTTTTATTAAGGTTTTATTAAGTGAACCTCATACAAAAGGGAAATGTCTGAAAAAACATTTTTGACTAGTGCCCACAAATATGCATTTTCAATGTTTTCGCACTTGTTATCCAATTATATATCCATGAAGTATACACGGATACACCAGTACAACACTGAAATCAATTAGCAAATCCAACTACACTTAAGTGAATGTGAGCCTTATGATTGGAATTATATTGAATTTGTGTTCTGAATGTTGTGATGAATTTTGGGATAAATGTTGTGATGAAATCTGTATGAAATTCCATTTTAATCCCTGTATAAAATTATGTTTAGAATCCTGTATTAAATTAATTGTGTGACAAAAAAATACGTTTTCCTGTCAGTTCTAGCCCACAGGATACTGAGTCCTATTTCCTGTCTGTTTGATTCAAGCCGACAGAAAAATTCGGGCTAAATCCTCATGGTAGCATCCGACAGGAAAAAACGTCCATGTCCGACAGGAAAAAAGCCTCCACCTGTCAAGAAAAATGTTTTTACTGACGGTAAAAGTAAATTTTCCTGTCGGCGTAACTTCACAGAGATAGAAATCTAAACCTGACGATGCCAAATTTTCCTGTCGGGCACTGTCGGGGATATGACCCCGGGGTACTTCCCGAAAACATTTATGATGATCGGAATGAATATGGGGTCGGGAAGACGAAGCATTAAAGACGACTTAGAATGGGTCGGACCAGCGCGCATCCCAGAAGCGGTTAGCCAAAGGGAGGAGTCCCGAGTCCGCACTCGGGAGGACATCCTGACCGCTAGGACTCGGGAGGCTAGTTCAACGGTCGGTCCACACCATCAATAACCATAAACTTCAGGACGTAACAATTAAATTAATATAGCAAATAATGCTTTACTTATTAGCCCATGATCCCTGATGATTTAAACCGCTGTAAAGGGGATTAATAGGGCTGTTAAGGCCTAAAAGGTAACCTCCTGATCCCTGCAGTATATAAAGGGATCGAGGGTACCTCATACAGGCTACGTTGTTCACACAGACGCACACACAAGCTTAAGGCCATTTTTAGACTCTTTAGCTCATACTTCAACACACAAGACTGGGGTTATTATCCTCCGGGAGGCCCGAACTTGTCTAAAACTTTCTGTCTCGCATTCTTAGAGGCAACCATAGAATTCTGAACACAGAGATCCCCTCATACCTAATTAAAACACCTCTGTGGGTAACCCTATCGAGAACTGCCATACTTACACAGCGACAGTTAGCGCGCCAGGTAGAGCGGTTTCTGTGAATTTTCATTCGGATTCCATGGCCGTTGTTTACAAAATCAACACCAAGGTTCCCGTTGGCTCTTCATTACCTTTGGGAGCTTTACTTTTGTTGGTGACTCTATGCGCCAACTCGTCCTCCCCAATGCCTCCGTCGCCCAGGAGAGGACGTCGCGCACACCTACTGTGCGCCCAGCCGCTCAGAGCGTGGCCTGCCACTACAACAAGGTGGCTCCAGCACTCAAGCGTGCAGCTCCGCCGACCCCTCGCCGACCCAACTCCATCGACTCCCCCACCGACTTCATCATCTTCTTCACCTCGAGTGGGCGTACGGTTCAGCGACGCCAATTCACCAAGGTCATCTCAGCATGATCCAAGAAAAGGAGCGCGCCGATCAAGCCAATAGCTCCACCACCGAACGCTATCATGGTAATGACGGCGCCCGTCTCTGACGATGAACCCTCCAACGCCACTGAGTTAAGCACCCATCGGCAGGAACGCCGACAGCGGAACGCAAACCGCTCCACTCCTCGCCGAGGCAGGGCTTCTTGGGCTAGAGGCTCCCACCTCAATAACCAGGAAGACTTCACGGTGGAATTTAAAGGTCACGTCGTGTATCGCACGCTGACGGCGAATCTTGTTGCCATTGAGAGAGCACTCTCTATCCTCCCCGAGACGCCTGAGCTCCAAAGAGCCCAGGCGATGTCTCAGGCCGCCGTCGTCCAAATTCTCGACGTGGCGCCCCCCAAGCGGTCACCCTTCTCCGATCGCGACACTCCCCGACTATCCAGTCGGTCATGACGTTCCTGATCGAGTAAGCGCCATGGAAGCTCTTACTCGGGAGATGCTTGGGAGATCATTAATCAAGTACGCGATGCACGCAACGTCATTTCTCACCGCCGTGGAGAACGCGAGCGTGACGAGATTCACCGCCGGGAATGGTTTGACTAGAGCCACGGCACTCCGTGGACCGACCGGCAAGACGACATTGATGCTAGCCACAATGGGTTTTTGGCCTTCACCGAGCGACTTCGTCGTGTTGTCTGGCCTAGAGGTTTTCGCCTGTTGGGCATTGAGCCCTATGACGGCAAGACCGATCCTTCCCAGTGGCTACGGCTATATTACACGGTCATCCGAGTAGTAAATGGGGATCATAACATGATGGCAAATTATCTTTCCGTCATGCTCCCACTGGCTGTCATCAGTTGGTTAGCCGAACTCCCGGAGAACTCTATCGACTCTTAGGATTAGCTGTGCGATGTCTTTATCGCCAATTATCAAGGAACATGGCAAAGGCCAGCCTCTTGGCATGACCTGCGCCAAATACGCTAAAAGAGTGACAAGTCCCTCCGGGACTATATTCACCGATTCTCCAAACACCGGAACACCGTCGCCAGCATCTCTAACGCCGACATCATCTCCATCTTCCAGGATGGACTGCGGAAGCCGTCAGAGTTATTTCGCCATCGGGTGATGAACGAACCGGCGACGCTGGGCGAAATCATCACCATCGCCGAGTAGTACGCCAACATCGAGGACGCCGAGTGCGAGCAGATGCACCCGACCACTTGGGAGTCTCGCAAAGACAAGAAGCGCTCGGACGAAGATCGCCGATCACCTCGGCGCGCTGACCGTGACAAGCTCGAGTCCTCCCGATCTAGAAGCCGGAAGAGGAAATCCGAGCACGTCATGGTTATGGAGGGAAGCCCAAGTCCAAAGGTAGAGGGCACTCGATGAAGCAATAGATGCTGGACAAGCCCTGCATCTTCTATCCAAACAGCAGCCACACCACCCGCAGGTGTTATCAACTGCAAAATCAGATGCTCAAAGAAGCAGAAGAAAACCTCTAGCAAGATAAGTGACGCTGGGATGATAAAAAGAAGAAGTCTCACAGAGAAGACAAAGAGGCCGACTGCCAGTCAGAAATGATTTCTAGGAGCACGCTCGGACGGTCTCCATGATCTTCAGCGGAGCGATCGCCATGGAGTCCAAGCGCCAGCAGAAGCTCCTTGCCCGCCGCGTTAATGCCATCAGTGGGAAGGAGCCCGGGCGCTTCCACTGGTCAGAAGTCCCGATCACTTTCAGTCAGGATGATCAGTGGACGGACATCCCTAAGCCAGGTCGGTTCCCTCTGGTGGTGGTCCTGTTGATTCTCAAGGTACGCCTGAAGAGGGTGCTCATCGATGGGGGAAGTGGCCTCAACGTGCTGTTCAAAGAGACCCTCTCGGTGCTCGGCGTCGATATCAAGGCACTGGAGAAGACTAACACTCCCTTCTATGGGATCGTTCTGGGGAAGGCATCCATCCCGCTCGGCACGCTCACCCTCCCGGTGACGTTTGGCACTCGGGACAATTACAGGACCGAGCATGTCAAGTTCTACGTTGACGACTTCGAGACTGCCTACCACGCCGTGCTCAGTCGGCCATCTCTCACCAAGTTCATGGCCGTCCCCCACTACACGTACCTGGTCCTTAAAATTCTGGGACCAGAGGATGCCTTTTCAGTCAAGGGGGATGTTGCTACCTCTCACGCCTACGAACATGACAGTCTCGCCGTAGGAGAGGCGGTGGACATATCCGTTCGGATGGAGGAGACCATCCAAGCGGCTAAGACTACGCCGAAATCCTGACCGCCACGCCATCAACATCTGGCATATCACCCTCGCTGGTTCAGTACAAAGCTATTCAGCTATCGGACGCCGACCCCTCTAAGACAGCACTGATCGGGACAGCACTGGATATAAAATAGGAAAGCACTCTCATCAGCATCCTCCGTGCCAACACCGATATCTTTGCCTGGCATTCCTCTGACATGCCGAGTGTACCAAGGAAGCTAATCGAGCATGAACTCCATGTATATCTGACCGCCAAGCCGGTCAAGCAAAAGATGCGTCGATTCGCTCAAGAGCGTAAAGTGGCCATCAAAGAAGAAGTCACCTAACTGCTAGCGGCCGGGTTTATTAAAGAAATATATCATCTCGACTGGGTAGCAAACCTAGTCCTTGTAAAAAAGAAGAATAGAAAATAGAGAATGTGCATTGACTACACCGATCTCAATAAGCAATGCCCGAAAGATCCTTTCCCATTGCCACCCATTGACCAGGTGGTTGACTCCACTGCCGACAGTTCTATCCTCTGCTTCCTGGATTGCTATTCGGGATATCATTAAATCAGTCTGAAGGAGGAAGATCAAGAGAAGACGCCATTTATCACTCCATTCGGCGCCTATTGTTATACATCAATGCCTTTTGGGCTCAAGAATACCGGGGCTACATACCAATGTGCCATACAACGTTGTCTTGCTGACCAGATTGGACGCAACGTGGAGGCTTATGTGGATGATGTCATCATCAAATCCAGGCATATGGAAGATTTAATTCCTGACATCCAGGAAACTATCAACAACCTCTGAAAATTCAGATGGAGGCTCAACCCAGAAAAATATGTATTCAGGGTGCTGACCGGGAAGCTACTCAGTTTTGTTGTCAACAGTCGAGGAATCGAAGCCAATCCTGATAAGATCTCGTTGATTATAAACATGGCCAAGCCGACCAGCGTGAAGAATATTTAACATCTCATGGGTTGCATGACTATACTCGAGCATTTTATCTCCCGACTCGGTAAACGGGGGATGCCATTCTTTATGTTGCTGAAAAAGGAAGGCAATTTCATTTGGACTCCGGAAGCAGATCAGGCGTTCATTGACCTCAAAAAATTTCTCACCACGCCTCCTGTTCTGGTTGCGCTGACCTCTGGAGAAACTCTGCTCCTCTATATCTCCACCACGACCCACGTGGTCAGTAGTGCCATAATCGCCGAGCGCCCAGAGGAAAGCCACACCTACCCAGTTCAATGATCGGTGTATTTTATATCTGGGGTACTTGGGCCATCAAAAGTCTGATACCCTCAGATTCAGAAGCTCCTTTACGTCGTGCTCATCACTGCTCGAAAGCTCAAACACTACTTCTAGGCGCACTCAGTGGACGTCATCACTGCATATCCACTCGGTGATATTCTTCATAATCAAGACACCACTGGTCAGATTGTCAAATGGGCCATTGAATTGGAAGAATATATCCTCGACTTCAAGCCCCGAACAGCCATCAAGTCTCAAGCTCTCAACGATTTCATTGTCGAATGGACAGAGATTCAACTCCCGCCGATAGCCGAGACCTCGGAGCACTGGGATATGTATTTTGATGGCTCCCTCGACATTGATGGAGCAGGTGCTAGAGTTCTTTTGATCTCCCCACAAGGTGAACGCCTGAAATACACCCTTTAACTTTTGTTAATGGCATCGAATAATGCAACCAAGTATGAAGTACTCATCAATGGCTTGTGAATTTCCATTTCCCTTGGAGTTAAGCGCATGATGGTTTATGGAGACTCATAGTTGATCATTAGCCAAGTAAACAAAGGCTGGTCATGTACCAGCGATAAAATAGATGCATATTGCAAAGAGGTCCGAAAGTTAGAAGGAAAATTCTATGGCCTTGAGTTCCACCACGTCCTCCGAGACGAGAACTCGGCCGCCGACCTCCTCACCAAGCTGAGATCTTCTTGAGCTCCAGTGCCAAAAGGCGTATTTCTCCAAGAGCTCCACAAACTGTCGCTCCAGGCTGAAGAAGTGCAATCCTTAAACGCCAAGGAGACACCTTCCATCTTGATTATCACAGATGATGCCAAAGATTGGCGCTGACCCTTAATCGACTTCATCCTCACAGCTAAAGCTTCTAAAGACAAGGACTCAACTATTCGTCTCGCCCACAGAAGCAAGTAGTACATCGTCGTCGGGATGGAATTATACAAAAGGGCTACATCAACTCGAGTGCTCCTAAAATGTGTTAGCCGATCCGAGGGGTTGGTCATATTAAAAAAAGTGCACTCGGGAGTGTGCGGAAATCATGCTGTAGCTCGAACTTTGGTGGGTAAAGCTTTTCGGTTAGGCTTTTATTGGCTGACTGCCAACGAGGATGTCAGGCTAATTGTCAGAAGCTGTCAGGGATGCCAATTTTTCACCAAACAAAATCATCTCCCTGCACAAGCCCTTCAAATAATTCCACCTTCGTGGCCGTTTGCAAGCTGGGGGCTTGACATGGTCGACCCATTTCAGAAGGCCCCTCAGGGATATGATCGCCTCTTCGTCGCCATCGACAAGTTTACCAAATGGATTGAAGTCATGCCACTAAGAACCTACAACACCAAAAAAGCCACAGAATTCATCCAAGGAATAATTTATCGCTATGGCGTCCCCAATCAGATCATCACTGATCTCGGGATTCGGTTCACTGCCAATGATTTCTTAGAATTCTATGAAGACCGGTGCATCGAGGTCAAATATGCATCAGTAGCACATCCAAGGACAAATGGTCAATGTGAACGAGCCAACTGCATGATTCTCCAAGGCTTGAAGGCCAGAGTTTTCGACCCCCCCAACAAATATGGTGGTCGATGAATGAAAGAACTACCGGCTGTTTTATAGGGACTCCGTACTCAGCCGAGCTGAGCAACCGATCAGACTCCTTTTTTCCTGGTATATGGGTCGGAGGCCATTTTACCGGTAGATATGCTCCACGAGTCTCCAAGAGTTCAACATTATGAAGAGGGAGCCATCGAACAAACAAGAGAAGAGGACATTGACAGCCTCGAAGAAGCTCGATTGGCCATAGCAATTCAATCCGATCGGTACCAGCAAGTACTTCGTCGATACCATGATCGCAATGTTCACGGTCGGTCATTCCAAGTCAGGAATTTGATCCTTCGCTGAGTACAATCTGCAGTCGGCACCCATAAGTTATCGGCTCCATGGGAAGGACCATTCATCATCGCAGAAGTCACCCGGCCAGGATCCTATCGGTTGACCTGAGAAGACGGTCAACGTGTTCCTAACTCTTGGAACATCGAGCACCTTCGCCGATTTTACCCATGATGTTACAAGCTACGCACTTTTATCTTGGGTTAATAACAATATTTTTTCTCTAATTTTTTCTCCAATATTTCGTCACTCTCGACCCCGAGTGCTTGCCCTTTCTATCACTTTGCCCCAGAGTCTATGACTCGCTCTAGCTCTGGAGATTGGTCGAATGATGCTTCGACCAGTCATCTCGAGTTAATATTTGTTCCGCTCTACGGGGAGGTATCGTTTGTTACATTTGTTGCACACTCGGGGGCTCGCCAAACTCGCCTGATATTTCCCCCATGCTTATTGCCCGACCTCTTTTATTATCTTTTCTGATTACTTATGAAGCTGGTCGTTCAATACACGTGTATGTGGCTCAGTTTCTCTATGCTATGAACTAAGGCTATACCAATCACTCGAAAAATAAATAAAGACGGTCGGACAGAGCACAATTAAACTCCAAATAATACTGCATTAAAAATTGAAAGTATCATCTTTACATTACTTTCTTTTTATACATATCTACACTAGTCGACAGGATTTTTAGGAAATGCGTCCAAGTCTTGGATGAGCATGCCGGCTGTCTCCTCCACTTTCGAGTAGTATCTCTCCACGTCGGACACTTCAACAGTCATCGACCACCCCTCTCGGATGCGTTCCAACCGAGTATACGGGTGTAGCGCTCGAACAACCCCGAGCGCATGTGTCGCTGTTGACTGCATCTACTCCCGAGCTATACTGTGGAGGCATGTGGGCACGCCACGAAGCCGCTCAAAAAACTCTCCCTTCGACCAGTCGGCGCTAGGTGACTCGTTATCGATCATCTTCACGAGCGCTTCTGCACCGGCGTGGCAAAAGACGAAGTCCGCCTAAACACTGCTCAGGCGAGCCTCCAAATCAGCAAATTGGGCGTTTACACGTCGGTGCAGTTCTGCAAACACAACAGGAGTTTAAAAATGCAAACTTCAGCATGAAGAACAAAACAAGCAGTCGGCCATCATCGAGCAGCGGTGCCGACGCACTGACAAAGAAGCAAAGGTTTAAACCCATAACATACATGGTGTTTATCAAATTTGCCAAAACATAACCTTACCAGGAGAACTTCCGGAACGCACTCCTCTTCACCCCGGGATATTTACCCGATGGGCCTCCTGATGGCGGAGGAGGAGGAGAAGGCGGTGGTGGGGTGAGGGCGATGATGATAACGACGCCATCACTGCCGCCCCAACAGCCGGCCCAGCATCGGATGTCTCCAAGTCAGCACCGGCCTCTCCAGGAAATGACGATGGCACCTTGGGTTTCCCCTGAGATGCCATCGCCGTGCGTGACTTCTTCACCGCAGGAGGACAAACGTCTTTGTCCTTCCTCTTCTTCATTCCGATCGGCCCGATCGGCCGATCAATGTCCTTTTGCCTGATCGCACAGGGCTGCTCGGGCAAAGGAGCCAGAGAGTAGTATGCTTCTCGCCCCTGCAATGAGGACACAGTGAGCACCCGATAGGTAATATTATCAAGCATCAACGCAAAAACAAAAACCAAGATAATAACAAGGTCTTATCGTCGATTGAGGATTGATCAACTTGTAAGAGTGCGGCCCATCCTCGTTGCCGACCACTGTCTTGGGGGTGAGGAGGTCCAGCACTCGCTTTGTGCCTTCTTCCATGGTCAGGGGCTCCGGGGACTCCCGAGAAGGGTATGATCGCTCCGCATACTCATACCCCTTCCGCGCTCGGCTCTTACTGGGCTGAACACGGCGGAGCAAGAAGTTCAGTACCACATGGATCCCTGATAGCTTCTGTTTACAAAGCTCGCCGATCTCTCAGACAAGCTCGTTCACTAGATCTTGGTCCTCTGACCCGTAGCGGTCTGACTAGGTCAGCGCTGGGGTCGGCATGCGGTCGGTTTCTGGAGAAAGGGCCGGCTCATGGTTCCCGACGTAGGACCACTGAGAGTGCCAGCCCTTGTTGGATGTCGGAAGGGGGACGGTGATGTACTCGGCTGCCTTGCCGTCGCGAAGCTGAAGTCCAGCCCCACCGATGACCTTCTTGTTGAGAGCTCACAGAGAGAAGAAATAGCGAAAAAGATTGAAGTGGAGATCGATGTCTAGATAGGCTTTGTAGAGATGGATGAAGATAGATATGTGAAGAATAGAGTTGGGGTTAAGATTGCAAAGAGATATGTCGTAGTGGTGGAGAAGACCTTGAAAAAAGGATGGGCCGACAAACCGAGCCCGTGTTGAAGAAACGACTCGAACACCACCAACTCGTTGGTGTTCGGAGTCAGAAAATGCTCACCCACTGCCGGACGCCACAAGGACAGTGCCCTCACCGGGAGAACTCCAGTCTTCTCCAGAAGCTCAATCCACCGCTCCGAAGTACTGGACTTCATGAACTCCTTCGAGCGGTCGACGCCGGTGCTAGAGTCGGTGGTCGCCATTGGAATGGTGCACAGCGGAGTGTGGGGTTTCAGGTTGAAAAGACGGCGGGCCTTGCAAAAGCACACCACGCATTGGCAATGGCGGCTAGGGCGACGAGGTGCCAGCATGAAGGGATTGGACGCAAGGAAGAAGATGAACAGCGAGAGCGACATCGTGCGGCGGATGAAGCGCAAAAGAGGCAATTTATAGCCGACAACGCGATGGTTTGGGCCCCCACTCCGCCGCAATCATCTCGGGACACGTTTGGAAAGCAAAACTACGTCATTATCCCGCCGGTCAAACTGCCACGATGACTCGATCTGGCCACTCAAAGCGAATCGGACGGTTGCGCGAGGGAGCCGAACCTACGCCCACTACTCCAACTAACATCTGCCTACCGAAGCGCCTGGGAACTCGCGTGTCTTTGCACATCAGTTGAATCCAACAGACGTCAGTCCTCTCCGCCAGACGCCTCTTTGCGAAAATCACTGTGGACCCCACGTACTCCATTACTCTGACAGACGCCAGTCCTCTCCGCCAGACGCCT
>KE372912.1:347672-378746 GCA_000418225.1 Zizania latifolia
CCATCCGTGTACCTGAGTCGCACGCGAACTCCGTCACGGTCAAGTCTCTTCATCTCTACTCTTCTTCACCCCGTTGACAATCACTCATCATCCCCATGGTATACACTATGGCTCCTCATATGACACCCAACAAATTGTTGGGTTATGGGGAGGCTACGCTAGCGCTTAATTTCAAAAATTTATCCCGTTAACCCAGGAATCATGCATGTAATGGGATCATGGATCATTACATCGAACCACGAGACGTGCTCGAGCAGCGGAAGTAGAGTCAATGAAGCGCACCCTCCAACTGCTCCTCACGTTTTCGTCCGTTCGTCGGTGATGAAGACGACATAATCCGGCGATCTCCAAGGGAGAAGATCAGTACCGATGTAGCAGCGGTGCCTCTACGACGTACAAGGACGGGATCATCTCTCACCGGTATGCTAGTACCGTGCAGGAGATTAGGGGAGAGATCGCTACAACCGGTGTAAATAGAAGAGAGGTGGCGGTTAGAGTTTAGTCAAACCAATATCAAGCAGCAGCCTTTCATGCTCACCTCACCTCTCTTTATATAATGCCCCATCACGGGCCTTTAATCTGTATTAAAGCCTAACAGATCTAATCTGTTCGCCTGGTCTGGAACATCCGGTTCTAACCGGAACTTCTGAAAATAATATTTTGTATCGAATTTATTTCGACCTAGAACTTTCGGTCTAACCGAAACTTTCGGTTCATCCAAGTCTGGAACTTTCGGGTCTCACCCGGAACTTCTGGTTCGTCCAAGCAGGTCCAGAACTTCTGGTCCAACTGAAACTTCTGGATCCTCCAGAAACCAAAACTGGGACTGGCCCAGAACTTTCGGTCTGACCGAAACTTCCAGATGCTGTAGAACCCGAAAGTTCCGGCCCTAGGCCAGAACTTTCGGTTCCCCCAGAATTCTCTTCGACACAATTCCATTAATCTCCCACTTGCACAAGAGCCAATTCTTGTAAGTATTAAATCCAGTCCCCTTAAGCGTGTGACCCGATAGGTTCATATGCAAACGGCCGCTACCCGAAAACCCTTTCTAAATCGCCGATCAATAATGGTACCTAGCAGCACATATTGACCCCCGAAAGCATACAAAGTCAAAATCATACTTTCTGAACCTTGATGTACTCACGCACCAATCCTTTTACCACATGACATCAGTCAAGCTCAAGGCGAGATTCATGCCACCCTTGTTGATAGCTCAACACTTCACTCGATCAAGTAGTGGATTCAATCATGATCAACTCTTTGATCATAGTGGCATGGCCATGTACTTTCTAATCCGACTGCCTCGAGGGGTCCAGAGACGTCTCTCCCGTTACTAGGAGGGGCAAATTCCATCTTAACCGCTAACATCCCACGACATGTTTCATAACACACCCGAAAGCAACCTTTATAACTACCCTATTACGGAATAACGTTTGGAAGCCCCTAAGTGTGCACTACACATTCTGGAATCAATGACAATCTCAGGTCTAAGGATTCTGCAGGTACACCATTTGAGATGACAATTGATGGCACTTTTAAAATAACAATCTCAGCAGTATCTCAAAGTGGGTCTATCAAACTCTATATTCACCAACATGAGTCCACATCACTGATTTGACATCTTTATGTCTATGATCTGTGAAACATGATCATCAATTAGATAGATGTGCTAATCTATAAATCATCACTGTCCCACATGACGATCTTAGATTAGGGATCATTTAGAATAACATCTTAACACAAAGAGTCTCACAAACAAGACATATACTTGCTGATCAATGTAAAAGATATTTATTCAAGGAACAAGATAACCAATTATTCAAATGTACATCAGTATAGGCAAAACAACTTCTTCTTACATACACTCAACTCACTCACATAAGTATCTAATACCCATAGATCTCAAGTGCGTCTCATGCTTGGGCTGTGAGAGAGGCTTCATCAATGGATCTGCAATGTTTAAATCCATGTGCACCTTGCATATCTTCACATCACCTCTATCTATAATCTCACGGATGAGGTGATAGCGCCACAGTATGTGCTTGGACTTCTGGTGCGACCTAGGCTCCTAGGCTTGCGCAATGGCACCACTATTATCACAATAGAGGTCCACTAGACTGGACGCACTAGGGATAACACCCAGCTCAGAAACAAACGTTTTGATCCAAACTGCCTCCTTCACAGCTTTAGAAGCTACAATATACTCGGCCTCCGTTGTTGAATCTACAACCATTTCTTGCTTGAAACTCTTCCAACTCACTACGTCTCCATTAAGGCAGAACACAAATCCAGGCTACGATCGTGAATCGTCCTTGTCAGTTTGGAAGCTGGTATCAGTGTAACCATTAACAACGAGCTCCTCCTCACCTCCATAGACCAGGAACATATCCTCAGTTCTTCTCAAGTACTTAAGGATACTCTTTACTACCGCCTAGTCACTTTCTTCCGGGTTTGACTGATAGCTGCTCGTAACACTTAGAGCATAAGAAACATCTGGACGTGTACAAAGCATGGCATACATGATAGATCCGATCACGGAGGCATACAGTATCGCACTCATCTTCTCTAGCTCATCAAGTGTCGAAGGACACTAACTCTTGCTGAGAGAAATACCATGTGACATTGGCAGAAAATCTTTCTTGGAATTCTGCATATTGAACCGTTTCAATACCTTGTCAATGTACATGCTTTGGCTTAATCCAATTAGCCTTCTCGACCTATCTCTATAGATCTTTATGCCTAAAATGTATGCTGCCTCTCTAAGATCTTTCATTGAGAAAGTTTTCCTCAATAAAGAGTTGACAGCATCTAGCATAGGAATATCATTTCTGATCAACAATATGTCATCTACATATAAGACCAGAAATACAAGTGAGCTCCCACTAGCCCTTTTGTAAATACAAGGCTCTTTTTCGTTCTTGATGAAGCCAAACCCTTTGACTACCTCATCAAAGAGAAGATTTCAACTCCGAGAAGCCTGCTTCAGCCCATAAATGGACCTTTGCAGCTTGCAAACTTTTCTAGCATTCTCTGGATCATCAAGACCTTTAGGCTTGTTATGTATACATCCTCACTTAGGTTTCCGTTAAGGAAAGCCGTATTGACATCCATTTACCATATCTCATAGTCATAGAATGCGGCAATTGCTAGGATGATCTGGATAGACTTTAGCATAGCGACGGGCAAAAACGTTTCATCATAATCAACACCTTGAATCTGCCTAAAACCTTTCACCACTAATCGTGCTTTATAGATGTGAATATTTTCATCAACGTCTACCTTTTTCTTAAAAATACATTTACACTCGATAGTTTTAACACCATCAGGTGGATCGACCAAATTCCAATCTTGATTCTCTCGTATGGATTCTAACTCGGATCTTATGGCTCTAAGCCATTTCTCAGAGTCTGGCCCCATCACCGCTTTCAGATAGGTCTTAGGTCCATCATTGTCCAACAATAATACGTCGCGCTGCCCAGTGATTAAAAACGCAAACTGCTCGAGCACACGACTCAACCTCTTTGACCGACGTGGGGCTGGTGTCTCGGCAATAGGCTCTGCAACATCTTGCATGTCGAGTTGCGGATCAGTGGGAGCTGAAACACTTTGTGGTAGTTATCGAACCTCTTCGAGTTACACCGTGCTCTCACTAACCCATTTCGAGAGAAACTCTTTCTCAAGAAAGACACCATTCTGGGTGACAAATACTTTGCCCTCTTCTCGGTTATAGAAGTAATATCCTTTGGTTTCCCTAGATACCCCACAAAGAAGCATTTGTCAGATTTGGGAGTGGGCTTATCAGACGTTAAATATTTTACATAGGCTCACAACCCCATATCTTTAAAAAAGACAACCCAGGATGCTTCCCACTCTATATCTCATATGGTGTTCTCTCTATAGATTTAGATGAAACTCTGTTTAGTGTGAAAGTAGCAGTTTCTAAAGTGAATCCCTAGAAAGACAATGGAAGATCAGTTTGACTCATCATCGATCGGACCATGTCTAACAAAGTTCAGTTCCTCCACTCAGACACCCCATTCTATTGGGGCATGCTAAGTGGAGTCTAGACCAGAACTTTCGGTCCCCCCAGAATTCTCTTGGGCATAATTCCATCACAAATTATGCTCAGTGGAGAATAATTAACGCTGCATTTCGATGGTTTGATAAATATTGCAGAACTATTAGATTTGCCATAGGTACGAATGACAAAAACCTCTTTGGTAACATGAGCAGTGTGCACAACACGTGGCCAATGTTATTATCTATATACAACCTTCCACCCTGGTTTTGTAAGAAGTGCAAATATATTATGTTGTTGATCTTAATATGTGGTCCTAGACAACCTGGCAATAATATCGACGTATATCTTAAACTTTTGGTGGATGATCTGAATACTCTATGGCGTGTAGGTGTTAAGGTTTGGGACTAGTACTTGTGAGAGTACTTCCAGCTGCACGCCTTGTTGTTTGTCACCATAAATGATTTGCCAACTCAACATAACTTGTCTAGACAAAGCAAAAAGAAAAGATGGATCTTGCCCATAGTGCTTGAAAGAAACATCAAGCATATGGTTGAACCATTCTAATAAAACGGTGTACATGAGTCATCGATATTTCCTTCTAATGAAACACCCATAGAGGAAAATAAAGACGGAGTTCTGAAAGTTGCCTAGAGGAGGGTGAATAGGCAATGTAAAAATTCTCAACTAAACTTGTTAGTTTAAACTTCTAGGGCCCGGATTATCTGGGCTTAGTCAGACATTCTGGGAAATGGATGAAAAATAAATCGTCCGAGGTCCGGATGATCCAGGTTTAACTGGATGATCCGGGCACTACAGATCTGAAACAATATCAATTGCACAAATGATCTAGCCAATGAACTTCTAAGATATGAATTCAATAAAACTTATACTTGCTAGTTAATAAATAGATCAACAGTAAATAACAGCTAGCAAAGGTAAATATTGACACTATTGGATTTTTCTCCAAAGTTCGAATCCAACGATCCTACGTCTCCGTCGAGAAAACCCCAAAGGGTTGGGTCTTTTTCAACCCTAATCCTCACCAAGCGCTCACCACTACAAGCTTTGGTTTTCCACTATGTTACCTCTTTAAAGCCGAGGCGAGGCCATGTATAAACTTGTCCGGTCACCCACAATCCTTAGGTGCTCACGGATCGATGCCTAGCCGTCTAGGAGAGATTATCTCCAAGAGTAATGAACCTACTGACGTGATCCAAAGCCATGTACTCAAGAATAAACCAAAGATCAAGACGCACATGCCACACAACTCCCAAGAAGATGGATCAACAAGGAACTCGAGGAGATTTATGGAGAACTCTTAATCCAACTCTCAAAGATCCAAACAAGATCAAGCACTAGAGAGAAAGAGGGTAATATGGCAAGGCTGCTAGGGTCTAGAAAACGTGCCTTGATTTTGAGAGAGAGGAGGTATTTATACCCCCCTGATTATGAGAGAAAGAGGGTAATATGGCAAGGCTGTTAGGGCAAAAAATCACGCACTATTCATTCTGATGATTCGGGTTTAACCGGATGTTCTGGACTAGAAAATAATTGAAACAGAACAGTTGTTTCAGACAGCTCGGCTTTTGTCTGGATATTCCATGCCAAAAATAAATTCAAACAGAAAGGTGTTTTCGGATCATCCGACCAAGGTCCGGATGCTCCGGGCCACGGAATAAAATCTAACAGAAAGCGATTTTCGGATCATCCGGCCAGAATCCAGATGTTTCAACTCACAAAATAAATTCAACAGAACAATATTCTCGGATTATCCGGATAGCTCCGGATGTTTTGAGCTTCAAAGAAAATCCAAACAGAAACATGTTTTTGGATTATCCGGCTTGAACCGAGATACTCCGACTTACAAAATAAATCCAACAGAAACATGTTTTTGGATTATCCGGCTTGAACCTGGATACTGTGACTTGCAAAATAAATCCAATAGAAACATGTTTTTGGATAGTCCGGACATGTCTAGATTATTCGGCTTCGTTGGAAAAACCAAATTCAACTGAGAAAATCTCAAAAACTTTTCAAGAAGATTTTTCCTTGAGCACAAATTTTGGAACACAACTCAACGCATCCCTCTTGATAGTACGGCATACCTAGACTCAAGATTATATGAAATATAAGCGATTTGCACATATGAGCCCAAAGTGTACTAAAAGAGGCGATTTCTCCAAACTTGATTGAAATGCAAAGCCACTTTGATTTTCGATATCTGCATTCATCTTAGCAACAATGTTAATAGATTTTGAACGCTATTGTCATTAATACACCAAAACAAATTAGGAGCCTAAATACATTAAGATGCACTTTCAATCTCCCTATTTTTGGTGATTGATGACAATATGATCAAAGAAGTGATAATGATTGCGAACAAGATGAATATTAACATTGAAGCTCCCCCTAAATGCATGCATCATTATAAGATAGTTAAAACGCATTTAGGACATTAAAGTGAAATGAACATAATTAAACATAAAACATAGATAGCATTGTTCATTACATCCAGACTACACTATGGTAAGAAGCCTCACCAACGAGCACGGTTTTCTTCACTTTATTATAAGTTGAACATTTAACATATGATTAATTACAATGCTTTCAGTACTGATGGTCCATCTGACGCAATGGAGCGCTAACAGTTTATGCGTAGAACAACAATGCCAGTAAGTCTTTACATGTTTGTGCTATCCAATTAAATGTGTCTTTCTCATTAATCATGTATTTTTACAATAGTGTTGCACTCAAACTCCTAGCAACTAATGTGGGTTTGATGTTGTGTACCATATGATGTTGGCCTTAAAGGCAAACCCATCTACAGTCACCGGAAGTAAGATACTACATCGAACTATTTAATTATTGTTTTGCATTTAATTGTCCCTTATGTAAACATCGACTAGTGAAAAATACTCATTCCACACGAATTCAGTATACCCGAAGCTTCTCAAGGAGACTGACTTGCACAACATTCATGCCAGAATAGTGACGTTCAAAATGGTAGAAGACATTTCTCCGAAGAGAGAATTCTATTGTAGAGACAACGCTTAATTTTTCTTTGTTGCAATGTGCACGAATTGTAACAATTATGTGAACGGCTAAACTTGATGTGATATCTCATTTCTGCGATGTTTTTGCAATATAAATTATGTTATGAGTGATATGATGTGGTGAATTTAATCTAATATCTCATTTCTATGATGTTTTTGCACTATAAAATGATGGATGCTAAATCTTGCATTTGATTCAAAATACAGCCTAATAAATATTATTTTTTATAATGTGGTCTTCATATTACTTACGGGCATAAATAAAAACCCATCACTATTATTTATATTATTGACAAGTTTAAATATTTAACTTATTATAAAAGATGGTACATTAGTGACGGGTTTACATGTTAACCCATCACTAGTGTTCGAATCTTGAGTGATGAGTGATGGGTTAAGATTTACACCCGTCAGGCCGTCACTATAAGTGGTCCTATAGTGGTTGGTCAACATGTGCACCTGTCACTATGGGACTACCTATAGTGACTGGTATACAAGTTCACCTGTCACTACAGGACTACCTACAGTGATGTTTATCCGTTACTGTTGATCGGTTTTACTAACGCGATAAAAATGACGAAATTTATATCCGTCACTAATAACTCTTATTACTCGTCACTAAATATAAATATAGTTTCTAGGTAGCGAGAACACTACCCATATGTCACGATAAGATAATTAACTAATTAACGGCGCAGTGGTGTGTCATGCATGGACTGTTCATGCGTTTACGTACCCCACACATTGGCGATTTCAATATTTTTATACTCTGCTACATATATCCGATTATCCATCAATCCATGAGATGCACATTAGTATATATACAAAATAAGAAATCAGTTAGCAAATCTATGTCATATTGTCAAGTTCAGTTTTTTATTTACACGCAGGACACGAGTGACATGCAACTACATGGCCCTGTCGACCACAGAGGCTCATCAGGCTATTTAATGGCCGGTCACACCCATGTTAACAAGCAAAGTAATTACAGGGAGCAATCTATACAGCTATAGCTATGGCAGCTGAAGCTCCGGTAGTGTTGGCACCAACCGATGATGAGCTACTGCAAGCGCAAGCGGACCTTTGGCGCCACGGTCTCTGCTACCTCACATCCATGGGGCTCCGGTGCGCCGTTAAGCTCGGAATCGCCACCGCCATCCACCGTGCCGGCGGGGCCTCGTCACTGCCTGACCTGATCACCATTCTGTCCCTCCCCGCATCTAAGCTACCCTTCCTCCGGCGCCTTATGCGGCTGTTGGTCTACTCTGGCATTTTCGCCGCCGACGACGCCGCCGCCATGACAGGAACGTACCGTCTCACGCCACTGTCCTGCCTCCTGGTGGATGAGGCTGTCGTTGACAGCCACCCCAGCCAGGTTCCTGTAGTGCACTCCATGACATCGAGGCACTGTCTCGAGGCTGCGATGGGCCTCGCGGAGTGGTTCAAGAAAGATCATTTGCCGTCTTCGTCGGCGGCGGCGCCGCCGCCATCACCGTTCGAGGAGGTTCATGGTGTGTCCCCCTTTGATGGAAGTATGGCGAACCTTGACCCAGAGGCCGACATAATGTTCAATGAAGCTCTAGCGGCGCATGACAACTCAGGGTTCTCTACGGTTGTACGGGAGTGCCGCGACGTGTTTGAGGGGCTACAGTCACTGACCGACTGCTGCGGCGGCGATGGCGCTGCAGCGAACGCCATTGTGGAGGCTTTTCCGCACATCAAATGCACCGTGCTGGACAACAATCCACGGCTGGTTGCCATTGGCAACAAACGATCTGGGGGTGTTGTTCACTATGTAGAAGGAGACATGTTCCACATCATCCCACCTGCTCAGGCTGTGATGCTCAAGGTAATACAACACACACACACATTTCACAACCGGAGAAACTCTTCTATACCTACAATGAATTGAGACTGGTGATAACTTGTAATAATAAATTGATTTAGGAGTGAAAGTGTTTTTAAAGCAATGATTTTTTTCATACATAAGTATAATTAATTCCCAATTAAATATTATTACAGTTAGAATAAAATATTTATTAATATGTATTACCTCTATTTCATATTATAAGTCGTTTGTTTCTTAAAAAAATAAACTTCTCTAACTTTGATCAAATTTAAATAAAATATATTAATATTTATATTATCAAATAATACACCATTAAGATATAGTTTATGATTGATTTAATAAAACTAATTTGATGTTATAATTGTTAGTTTGTTTGTTTTAAATTGGTCAAATTTAAAGAAATTTGTCTTGTCAAAAAGTCAGACTTATAATCCGTAATTGAGGGAGTAATATATTTAAAAATATTCAATATATATTGTTCAGATATAATTCCCAATGAAGATTTTAATAAATATATGTTGTACAAATGTACAGTAGCCCCTCCAATGCACGGGTCATTAATGACTAGTACTGCAAAATGTGTGTAATTCAAAGCTGTGAATTGGTTGTTTTTTATGTGATCTTGTCTACGACACAGCTTGTGCTGCACCACTGGAGTGATGAGGAATGTGTGAAGATCCTAGCTCAATGCAAGAAGGCTATCCCAACACGAGAAGCAGGAGGGAAGGTGATCATCATTGATATAGTAATTGGCTCTGCTTCAGGACCTATGCTGGAAGCCGAGCTCCTCATGGATGTGGGCATGATGTTGGTCACCAAAGGCCGACAGCGAGACGAAAATGATTGGCGTGATCTCTTCAAGAAAGCAGGCTTCAGTGACTACAAGATTGTAAAGAAACTGGGAGCTCGTGGTGTCTTTGAGGTCTATCGTTAGCACCACACCACTCTCGATCTCTCAGACAGTCGCAGAAACAACCCAGGGCTAGGGCGTGCGTCCCCCATATGCCGGCCAGAACCCTAGTAGTATTGTCCTTGGATATATATTATGATTGTGTGTGAGGTTTGTCGTTCAGTTATTTGCTCTCTTTAAATTTTTGATCGTCTAAAAGCGACACTGCTCTCAGGTACCAGTCCTACTTGGTTTCAGTTCATCATATCCATGATGTGGACTAGGTCAATAAATTAAGGACCGCTTACTTTCTGCAATAAGTTTCGTGTGGGGCTGTTATGCCAAGCTTGGTTGTGTATTTCATATCTGTAAAACTCTCTGAAATAAAGTTTCATGTGTGCTCGTATTTCCAATTAAGCTTGGTTGCTACTGGCACACGGCCTCTGGGTCTCATATATATTCACAACGACGATTATAATTAGTCTGTTAATGATCAACTCTTGATTTCTCCTGTTCTCACGAAATCGCCTGGAGCAAGATGCTCCGCCGCCTGGTTCTTTCTTAAGCCAAAAGCATTATGTTCTGTTACAAGCCACGCTTAGAGCATCTCTAATATTTAAAAATTCACTTCCAATATTATCATACAGGGTGGACCCTATTTAACAAATCTCTTTTATTTTATTTTATTTATATCTCTTATTTCACTAGAAGAGAATAAAGAAAGATTTTAGAGATTTCTAAAAATTAGAAACTAAATATAAAAGTTGGAGTGGAGACGTCAGCACCTAGCACCTGGTTCCAGTCCCATTAGAACTCCAGTTGAGCGTGCTGGGGTGAGAGCAGTACTAGGATGGACTAGGATGGGTGACTCTGGAAAGTCCTCGTATCACATTCCCGTCACATGTTTTTCAAACAAAGTATATATAAAAGTCACATGTTTTTCAAACAAAGTATATATAAAAGTTGGAGAGATATTTTAGACTAAAATCTCTAATAATAGAGATAGAGAGTTATATCAAATATCTCTTAAAGAATCTCCTTTATACTCTCTCACGAATACAATTATAGTGCACGGGACGGATTACATCATTTTGCCACACTCCGGCCCACTTACGCGTGCATTGGGCCTTTTAATTCTCTGCAGCTCTGAGCTCTGCTTCACGCTGCTGCTTCCATCTGCATCATCGGCGTTGCTGTTCTCTGGAGCTGACATGTGGGGACCATATGTCAGAATCGTCTCCCACCTCTAGTCCAAGTCCGAGTACCGCCACATGCCTATTGCTCTCCGAAATCCAATGCCAACGCTTGCTATCACAATGTAAAAAAATCATTTTATAATGCATTTTTAGAAAGGAAATAAAACCAAAAGAAAGGTTTGAGAAAAATCTATCATAATTTTTAACATAAAATTGTGCTAAATAAAGTTTGTTAAATACTTGGAGTACTCTAGTATTTTCTAGATTTTTATGGGAATTATTTTTCATAAATGGAAAATCATTTCAGAAATTTTTTTAATGGAATTTTTTTCTAAAATTCTCTCCCAGAGATTGGGCCGAAAGCCAAACCGGCCCAGCTCCCTCATGTCGTTCGTTGTCGCAATAGGTGGGGCCACCTTCGGGTTTATCTTTTTTTTTTTGAAAAGGCAAAAGCGAGACAATCGCTGTGCTATATTAAGATGAGAGGTGCCAAATAAAGAACGGCGAGTTCACAGGTTCACAGGATGAAAAATGTAGAGGGGTTTGCAGAGAGATAGGTTACAACCGAAAGAGAAAGAGATGGAGAAGAGAAAATTACACCCGAAGAGACCTAGACAACGAAAACGAATCGACATCGTCAAAAAGCGCCTGAGCCACCGAAGAGATAGAGTTCACGAACGAGCTGAAGGTGCGTCGGTTATGCTCTTTCCAGACGTGCCACCAAGTGAAGATGATTAGTCCGTTGAAGAATTTGCGCTGGAAACTATGGACTGCACGGACGGCTTGCTGGAAACTATGGACTGCACGGACGGCTTGCAGCCACCAGTCTTGAATCAGCCCCTGAGACGGCAAGGGGGAAACTCCAGGGAGATTGAAGTGTTGCAGTGCTAGGCTCTACACTTGCTTGGTGAAGGGGCAAGTGCAGGCGAGGTGGAAAGGGGTTTCCAGGGTTTGCAGGCAGAGGCTGCAGAAGGCATTGAAGTTCCAACCTCACGCGAGAAGTTTGTCGACGGTGAGTATCTTGCACTTGATCAAAGTCTAAGCGAAAAATTTGCACTTCGTTACCGCTTGCGCCTTCCAAAGATCCGTCGATAGTGGGGCTTGATGTGGCCGGCAAACTGCACTAGGTAGGCGGATTGGCACTGTAATCCATCGCTTGTCCAGCGCCAGGCGATATCATCCGCCGAGTGGGTGCAGAGCACAGTGTTTGCAACCATTGCTGCTACTTGGATGAATTGCCGCATCTGATCCTCGGACGAGATATGCCGGACATCGCGAACCCAACGGCTGTCGGCGAGAGCGTCCTTTACCGATCTGTTCTTCCTGGTGCAGATCGCAAAGAGGTCCGGCGCTGTGTCCTTGACGGGGGAGACCGAGCCATTGGTCGTACCAAAAGGAGACGAAATCCCCGATTCCGAGAAGAATTGTCGTGGAGGCTTTAAAGAGGTCGGAGTCTTTAGGAGAACAGGGAGGTGGCTGGCAAGAGTGTCCATGGTCGTTCGGGTTCATCTTCCACCGGCGTCCGATTCCGAACGCCGCTCGACGTCGTTCGCTCGTGAAATCTGCCGTCACCATCGCCAATCTCACCGAATCGACTACGACATCTTCATCCCCTTGACCTCCTCTACCTTCCGCTAGAAAAAATCTGGGCGAAGATGCTTTGGGATTGTTGCTGGTTCAAACCTAACCGAGCACCAAGAATTCTAGAGCTTCTTCGCCTCCACACCATTGAATCTGTCGTGGACTCTCATCATTGAGCCTATAAACAGGAGCCTTAGTATATAATCAAGCTATCAGGGCCGTTGGTTGGGGAAGAGTGAAAGAAGCACTTGTTCAGAGCCTCCAAAACTAAAATATTTCACAAGCCTATTGTAGCAAAATGGTTAAGCTCTTTGAGAATGAATTTTTGCTCATTTTCGGCGCAGTGTGCGGCGCGCGCTGTTGCATGGGCAAGGCCGGACCGGCCGGCCCATTATTAGCGGTTACCGCTGATTTCTAATTTTTTAAAACAAAACATTTCAAAAATATTAGCAATTTTAAAAGCACTGCTGATTTTTAATTTTCTAAAAACAAACCACTTTAAAAATTTGTATAAAAATCATTTTAAATCTTTTGTCTAAGTTTTAAATTTTTAGAGCTTAGATTTTAAGGTCTATCACGTGTTTCGTTTTGGGCACGGCGCTGCAAGCTACCCGTGAACAAGTGAAGCTCTAAGTGCCTCCAAAAAACACGGATGCTGCTTCCTTTGTTTGTTGGTGTTGTGTACTGTTTCAATTTCTATAGAGATGCGTATCAAGAGACCGGTGGTGGAAATAGAATTTGATGTATTTTTATAAGCTAGCGGTCGATTTTACATAAGTACCTGTAAAAATATGTATTTTCACATGAGCATATTTCCTCGTAAGGTCATGCTATGCTACCAACAGGTAAAAACCCTTTTCCACGGGATTCATAATGGGCTCACAATGGTGAGATTTACACAAACAGTTTATCTATTCAACTGCATACACAGAAATGGTAGTCAAATGCAAAATTCGTTTTTAAGTAGCGTGGCATTAAAGTGGTGGCTCTTTTCGACATTTTCATAATGATAATAATTAACTAATAATATAGCATACAGATACATGAATATAATAAATTATTGCTCAATTATTGTTCATCGTACGTGTCTTAATTCTAAACAACTGCCTCATTTTTTTCATTAGAGGCAATCAATTTGCAAAATACCGGATAAATTATGCAAACTTTGTAAATTATAATCATAAAGAATGAATTGGACTGCATGGATCCACCATTCCACGTATGCGTTTTCTTTCACGCCTCGAAGCTGATCTCCCACCCGTCGTCCTCCTCTACCATGAGCAAATGCGATCCTCTGTCTATCACTTTCTTCCCGTTCTCCGTCGCCCTGCTCAGGTGCTCGCATGGGCTCACCTCAAACCCAACGCGCACCTTCTCGCCGGCCTTCACATGCTGGCTCTGGAACCCGACTAGCTGGCTCGTTGGCCGGCTTACGCCCGTCGTTGCGTTCGGCCATCGAAGGAACATGAGCACCGAGTGCTTGCCGTCCATGGGGCCATGGTTCTGCACTTCGACCACGGTCGGGAACTTGAGCTGTTCGCACCCCTCGGCGCCGATCTCCTCTACGTGGTAGCTCGCGCCGCCGTCGGCTGTTGGATTCGCTGTTAGGCCGGCGAGGAGGTTCGTGTTGGGGCGGCCGGGTTTTGTACCGGAGACTAGCCGGCGGGAGAACTTGGAGTAGCTGAGGCCGTAGCCGAACTTGTAGACGGGCTTGCCCTGGTAGAAGCGGTAGCTCCGGCCGGGGTAGCCGGTGGCCGGGTCGGCGCGCATCCGCATGTCCGTCATGGGCACCTTGGTGAACTCCTCCGGGTACCACGTCACCGGCAGCCTCCCGCTTGGGTTGTGGTCGCCAAAGAGCACCTTAGCTATGGCTAGCCCGCCGGCCTGTCCGGGGTAGCCGGCCCATAGGATGGCCCCGATCTTGGGGTTGTTCTTCGCGAACGTGATGTCCACTGGGCCGCCGGTGAGGAGGACGAGGATCACCGGCCGCTTCGCCGCGCTGGCGACGGCGGTGATGAGGTTCTGCTGCATGCCGGGGAGCAACAGGCTCGTCCGGTCGAGCCCCTCCTTCTCCTGCTCCTGGCTTAGCCCCATGAACAGGATCACGTGATCCGACGAGCTCGCCAGCGCCACAGCCTGGCCAGTGGCAGCGAACACGCATGCCGCCGAGCTGCACCCGGCGAGGAACCTGACGCCTTTGACGTAACTCTGGATCGCCTGCAGTGGCGTCGTCGTCTCGCACGGCGGGCCGAAGTAGTTGCCGTTGAGCGCGAAGGGGTCGTTGGCGTTGGGTCCGATGACGGCGGCGGAGGCCACCGCCGAACGGTCGAGCGGGAGGATGCCGGCGTCGTTCTTGAGCAGGACGATGCCGTCCTGCGCCGCCTCGAGGGCGAGATCCTTGTGCGCCTTCGTGCACACGTCGGCGGCGCCGAGGTGGCCGTACACGCCGTTGCTCCTCGGGTCGCCGTCGAAGTGGCCGAGCCGCATGCGGACGGTGAAGAGGTTGGTGAGTGCCTTGTCGACGTCCTTCTCAGTCATCTTCCCCTGCTGGATCGCCGCCATGCCGTGCACCTGTGTGTAGTTCCCGCAATTCAAATCCAAGCCTGAAATTAAATTGTAATAACCTTCCTGTTAATCTCATTTTGGCCTTCTCAATTTCATCAAATTATGTGCCCAACATTACCAAGCATTGAAGCAATTTCATCAATTTTTGTCAAATTAAGTTTCCAATTTATACTAACCAGCCTTGATTGCAACTGCAACTGTGTCTTCAGGTGTTGGCGCGTAACGCTGCGCATCACGCATGATGGCCACTGCGTCGCAGTCTGAAGAAACGTACCTGAGTATACGCAGAAAATCAAATTAAGCTTGGATCCTAGAGAAAGAGAACACAATTCCAATGTGTGATTATGTTTTCTTCTTTTTTCTACTTAGTATATCTTTTATATGGTTTTACATTTAATTTGAAATATAAATTTCTGAAACTGATATTTAAATGATCAGATTTATGTACTGGGACCATAAAATTTCAATATAAATTTGAATTGTTAAATTTTAAATTCAAAATTCCAACTTCGATTCGTAACATCTGAAAATTCTCGTTTTAAAAATTCATTCTTTTTATAAACTGGCACTCGAATTTGCTTGTAATATGTATTACCCTTCTAATCCCCACTCACCCCTCACAGTTTTTGTGAGGAGGTCGGAGTCGGCACATGCAGGGACGCCGTTGATGCTGGTGTACGCACACATGATGCATGTCGCCTTCCCATCCACCACACAACTCTTGAATGGTGGATTATACGTGTCCGCCAAATCCTGTGCCGTCACCTGCATAAATAACATCTCCAATGGTTAGTCCAATGACACAGCTGACTGTCCGTGTCACAAGGCAAAAATGCCACTAATCTACACGGTCGTCGAAATCTCACCTTTGCATTGAAGTTATACCGTGCGACCCCGTTCCAGTCCTCGAGGTCGTACGCGGTGGCGTGCTTGCAGCATGCGGAGGTTCGCAGCGCCGCCGGCGAGCTGCCCTGCAGGCCCCGGACGAAGGCGACGGCGTACTTGCTGGCCGTGGCGGGGTCCTCGCCGGGAGTCTCCTGCCCCCGGCCCCACCGCGGGTCCCTGAAGATGTTCACGTTGGGAGACCAGATGGTCAGCCCCTCCGCCTGCCCCAGGTTGTACAGCGCCCGAGCCTCCGTGCCGATCGCCTGCATGCACAGATTATATATTGGAAACGATCACCTCATCGATCAACTACATATTACATCTCCGAATTTTTGTCACAAATTGATTAAACTAGCTAGTTTGAGATCCTGTCCATTTATTTTTCACAAGTTGATCGATCGGACCGATCAGTTTGAGATTCTTCTTCTCTGGTTTTTTTTAGACAGACTGACCACAAGAGTTGTAAGTAACAGTGAGTCGAAAGGGAAACGTATACCTCCAGTTTCATAATTCACAACGTTTTGAATATGTTATATATCAAGAAGCAATTTACTAGTGTATATATTTCCTATTTTGTTTATATTAAATATGATTATATTCTATTTATAGCTAATGAGTTTGTACGTACACCAGAATACATAATAAGTTTAAAGTGGTCTCTTAATTACTAAAACATAAACATTTAACATTTAAAAACTACAAATCTAAAAGTGAATAAATATAGAACCGGAGGGTAGCTGTGCTACCAACTGATAGGACGACATGTTGACATGCTTGGAGTGCACGCGCGTTTGGTGGCTCACTAACAAACCATGTTTGCATGCACATGGAAAGCTAGGGTCACTTTTCGCACGAACTATACCTAACCACCAATAGTTATGAGCTGCACACTGTAGCTTTAATTTGTGATACGATCCAGCGACGATCATGGAGGCCAGCCACTTGATCGACCACTGTTTACTGTCGTAACAAACGACAGAGACAGCGACCTGTGGTCTTGTGCACTCACTCAATCAAACTATCATCAAAGCATATCCGTCATCGTGTGAATGTACGACGACAGCTCAATCACGATCTTAAGTCGTTAACAACAACTTCCATAGTTACTTGTGAAGACAAGTTTGACAGGCTGCATATATACGCATCAAGATCGACTTAATTAACCAATGTCTAACAAGATCTATATCGTGCATGTTATTTAATTAACGTAGAATATTGATCATTACTTATTTTTAGTATATATATTATCAACACTACTATTAAGATAACATCATATAAAATCACTTCAAAATATTAATTTAATTATGTGACATTGAAAATACAGACCTAAATATTTTTAACTTAATTATTAGTAAAAGTTTAAATATTGGCTTTAAAAAACATCAGCGTGAGTCTTATATTTTAAAATAAAGTTAGTATATACATGCGTGCCATAAGATTAGGCAACTGCTACCAACACATAAGAGTAAGCAACTGCTACGAGCAGCTCTAGTTAGTTAATGAACTGCTACGAGCAGCTATCAAAGGTCGGACAGTGATAATGAACGTACATATAGTAGCCCGGTCGTTGGGCACAAAAAAGTTAGTTTTGTAGCCGGCTGGCCTAGGCCAGATCTATCTGTCATCTATTCTACCTACATGTTCGTCCATTAGTGTACCGTTCCAGTCGATTGGAAGGTAGATGCAGCAGTTAACGTCTCAGGTCGTGTAGCTACCTCTTTCAGTCTTTCATTATAAAATATATAGTAAGTTTTAGGTTTGTTTAGAGTGATTTTAGCAGCCACAATTACTCCTACTCCCGAAATAATTTAAACTATAATTTTAAGTTGTGAAACTCAACTATCAAACTATAATTATCAGTTTTTTTAATTCTCACCAGTTGGGACACTCCCCAAAAGAGACTTAGACATATATATTAAAGATATGAGTAAAAAACTATGTTATCCTTCTTAAAATGGATTATTATAGGTCTCATAGTGAACGGGTGGAATAATAAGTAACAGATAATATTAGTATTTTAAAGATAAAAATTAATATTTATAAAAATTAAATTTACATATTTTTAACTTTAAGACTTATTAAATCCTTGTAGGGAGAGAGTAGGCCATGTAACAACCAGACATTCTGCTGTTGCTGCCTTGTTGCTACGGAATCTAGTTCACAAGTCACATCTGAACAATCAATCATTCAGATATTTGCGCGTTTGTGCTTTGTATATATGCACCTGCTGGCCTATTTATGCAGTGCATGCAACAGGTTGTACAGTGTTCTGATTCTCATGCCGTCCTGGCTCTCTCACTTTGATTGCAAACGGTGTGTGTTTTTTTGATTCTTGCCGATGCGTGAGGTCGAAAGAACGGTGAGCTAGCTTTAGCCACATTTTTACCCTATCCACAAACCCTAATTTATTCTATTCGCGTTATCATGCAGTTGAAATTTCTAGCTTTACTGTTCTCGTTTGCTTTGTTACCATCGGTAGCCATTCAAAATTTTTGAAATAATTACAAAATTTAGTAGGACAACACACCAAACATAACCTAGCCAGTATAATCCTACCAAATATTGTCAATTCTAAAAGTTTCTCCTCATGAAAATAATATCAAAGCCTCAAATCAAACATTACATATAGGCATGCTCCAATTATAACCTTACAAAGCTAAACTAGAATATTGGAAAAAATACAAATCATATCTATGCATGTTTGCCATGCATGTCGATCCACCTTTTTAAGTGTGCATCTAGACAAGTATCACAAAAACACTAAGATATCCACCTTTTGATTATAGAAAGATATATTTCCTATCAATATGTCGCTATTACTATCACATATGCATGGAATAATAAATGGCCTGCAGGTACGCATGCTTGACAACTTTATCTCGACCAATTCACAAAAATGGTGCTAATTGATTTACCATCTTCATAAAAATTATTTATAATTAATTGTATTCTGAATATATTCTCGCCTTCTTAATTTGGAATATAAATAAATTTAATTTATTGCCTGCTAAAGTAAACTTAATGAAGATATATATATAATATTAATATAACTTTCTGAGAATATATTTTCGGAGTATTAGAATAAGTTTTATACATGTTAAGACGGTGGCAATAATAATATGTATTTGCTCTACAATTCAGGAGAATTTTCTCATCAACTAACCTTGTCATGGTACGTACATGCACCGTTTATACGGATTAATTAAGGACTCCTTTTCTGCAAGTGTACGGATCAAATGACCTTTCTTTAGTCGTAGTACTGGTACCTAGACGTTTGTCAATATCCAGAGTGCATAATATTGACTTCATTTTCGCCAACAACGAACGTTCATGAAATATTTTGGCTAATCCAAAAGTGGGCCCAGCAAAGCATGCATATATGCTCATTCTGTCATTCATTCTCTTTTCTTTATTTCCTTAGTATTCGTATAGATTAAATCTTATATAAGTTTATATGTACTTGTATATATATGTTTGCCAAGTATATATACGTGTGTATATATATATATACACGTATAAATACATTCGTCATCGTGGAGAGGAGGCGAGACGTTTACCTGGGCGATGCGGAACCAGAGCTGGTCGTCGAAGGAGGCGGCGGTGAGGAGCACCTGCGGGAAGCTGGTGATGCCGCGAATGCTGCCGTCGAAGTGCATGCCGTGTCCCCAGTAGGAGAGCCCGTGAAGCCCCTCGGACCACCACTTGTACGGCGGCACCCCGAGCCGGGGAACCCCGCTGGCCTCGTCCCCGAGCTGCGCCACCTTCTCCGCTACCGTCAGCCTCGCCACCAGGTCCGCCGCGCGCCGCGACGCCGGCAGCCTCGCGTCACAGAACGCGTACCCCTGCGCCAGCGACGCCGACCGCGGCCCGCACGAGTACGGTGGCTCGCCGGCCTCCGCCTGACGGAACAATGCAGCCTGCATCATCACCGCCGTCGTCGTCATCAGCAGCGGCAGCAGCAGTATTCCCGCTGTGGCCGCCATGGCGCGGCGAGCTAGAGCTCGACTGCTCGATCCACGTGGAAAGGGGGAGGAGGGGACGTGAATGATAAGGTTTGAGGCTGAGGAGTGTGTGTCCTTAAATAAGAGCCCATAATGAATCGCTAGGTGTAATGAGACGTTAGTGGCGGTCTAAAGGGTAATAATAGATATTAGTGGTGAGTATGTTATTTTTGTTGTCTCAGTAAAACTCAGTCACTAGTGTATTTTGAGTTACTCAGCAAATATTTTGTCAGATTGTATATGGCTTTCGTGGCGCAAGCATGTGTAATCTAGTAATTATTTGTCGAGTGTATGCTTTTGGGGCACTCGACAAACATCCGAAAGTTTGCCGAGTGTGTAGACACTCGGCAAACGTTTGAAACCAGAGGTGCTCTGGGAGTGCCACATGTCCTTGGGTTTGCCACGAGTGTATATCTTGGGCACTCACAAATTAAAGCGGCCGTTATGGGCCTGGTGTTGTTAGGGTGCTTTTGTTTGACGAGTGTCGGGTTGGACTCTCGATAAACATGTTTACTGAGTGCGTGACAAAAAACAATCGGCAAACAGTTGTTCGTTGATACTGTATACATCAAGTGTTGTTTGCTGAATTTTACGCTTGACAAATGTTTTGCAGAGTGTTTTTAGGCTGTTAGCGTGTGCCTACGGCAAAGTGTTGAAATCCGGTAGTGAGTGACGGCACTAAATTTTTGGTGAGCAAGTCACCTCAGATGCATGGAGCTATACATGTTCTATTGATGCTTCTAAATAAGAAAACAGTAATCGATAGGATAAGCTAGCTTGATAGTGATAATGCTTTTTATAATTTTTATCTAAAATCAATCAAATCGCATAACAATTTAGGCGTGCTTATATTAATTAATGCACTAAATCTTCCTCCATTTAAAGTGTCCAATAATCGGTAAGAGTTTGACCGGCTACCAACTCTGGATCTATCTGATTTGGTGCTGAATTGGAGGACATTAAGAAAGCGTTTTAACTTTTCAAAATGTTATTGCAAACGTGGAAGAGACAGAGAGATGGACAGTGCGCAGCGCAAGCACAAACGGTGCCAGGCTGATCAATGTATATTCAAGGTGTATCGGTGAATACAGGGAAAGGAAAACAAAGATGGTAGGCGATACAATTACTTGCCATACATATCCCTGTTACCAAATACTAAATGAACATACTATCTTTGACACCCCTCCGCAGTTGAAGCATCGGGCTCTCGGACGCAAAGACTGGACCGAAAATCCATAAAGAGCTGAACTAGAAGTCCTTTGGTCATGATATCGGCGAACTGATGAGACGACGGAACATGCAGGACGTGGACTTGGCCAAGAGCAACCTTTTATCGAACAAAATGGATGTCGATCTTGATGTGCTTTGTAAGGTTTGTGTTGCACGGGGTTGGCAGCCATGTAGACAGCGCTGACGTTGTCACATAAGACGACTGTAACCGTGCGGAGGGGAACATGAAGTTCACCAAGGAGCTACCGTAACCAAAAGCACTCGGCGACGGCATGAGCAACGGCGCGGTATTCGGCCTCGGCGCTGGAGCGGGAGACAGTGGCCTGGCGTTTGGAAGACCAGGACACAAGGTTATCACCAAAGAAGACACAATATCCTGAGGTCGAGCACCGTGTGTCTGGGCAACCTGCCCAGTCAGCATCAGTATACGCCGTGAGGGAAGAAGCTGGTGACGCCTGGAGGAAGAGCCCCTGGTCCAAGGTGCCCTTGATGTAGCGAAGGATTTGCTTAATCAGGGCCATGTGAGCATCTCGTGGAGCATGCATGTGAAGACATACTTGCTGGACGGCATACTGAATATCAGGCCATGTCAGAGTAAGGTACTGTAGCGCCCCCCAGGCTACGGTACATGGTAGCATCGCCTATTGGTTCGCCAGTCGAGGAAGACATCTTGGCCTTGGTGTCGATTGGAGTCGTGGTCGAATGGCACTCGGCCATGCCAGCTCGCTGAAGAAGGTCAAGAGCATATTATCGCTGGGACAGGTGAAGATCAGCTGAGGAGCGCCGCACGGAGATGCCGAGGAAGAAGTGTAGTGCGCCAAGGTCGGTCATGGCGAACTCGTCATGTAGTCTGGCGGACAAAATGTTGTAGAAGACGAGTAGAAGATGCCGTTAGGATGATGTCGTCGACGTATAGCAGTAGGTAGGCGAGGTCGGCGCCATGGCGGTAGATGAAGAGCGAGGTGTCGGAGACCGCAGAGGTGAAGCCGAGGTGGCGCTTGTGAGCGGCGAACCGCCGATACCACGCGCGAGGTGCCTGCTTGAGCCCGTAGAGTGAGCGCTGTAGCAGGCAGACATGGTCCGGGCGAGCTGTGTCGATGAAGCCAGGGGGCTGCTGGCAGTAGACCGTCTCGTCGAGGGTGCCATGGAGAAAGGTATTCTTCACATCAAGTTGATGGATGGGCCAAGACTTAGAGGCGGCGATGCTGAGGACGACCCGAATGGTGGCCGGTTTGACGACCGAACTGAATGTCTCATCATAGTCAACACCGGCTTGTTGAGACCATGACAAGATAATAACGGAAACCAGAATTACTGAGCACCGGGGAAGTCCACAAATCAAAATGAAGTAATTAAAAGGGTGCAATGGTAACACTAGTGGAACGACCAAAAGGTAATTTAACATGTTTACCTAGACGACATGTATGACATGAAAGAGAATCTGAATGACAAGGGGCAATAGGTAAAGATTTGCGGAGGTGGTGGAGGGCATCTCGGCCGGGGTGTCCAAGACAGCGGTGCCAGACATCTGAGGAGGCAGTGGTGGCCGAGAGCAGAAGTTGTGGACGAGCAGCGACCGGGATGGTGTATAGATCCCCAGTGCTATTGGAGCGAAGCATCACGGTCCCCGAGCGTGGATCCTTCACAGAGAAACCAAAAGGGTCAAACTCGATGGAGCAATTGTTGTCACGAGTAAATTTGCGGACAGAGAGAAGATTTTTAATTAATGAAGGAACAACAAGAACATGATTAATGGCAAAGGCAGTAGAAGATGAAGGTAAAGTGGTCCGGCCGACATGGGAGATAGGAATAGATGATCCATTACCGACGGTGACTGTGGTAGCAGAATCAAGGGGACATGAGGAGAGGAGGATACCGTCACTTGATGACGTGTGAGAGGTGGCTCCTGAGTCCATAACCCATCCACTGTTGTCATGGGCTGTCATGGACAGGTTATTCATGGCGCTGATTAGGCCGGTTTGATCCCACGAAGGCTGGTTGGCGCCATCTACAGAAGGTCCTGCGGCAAAAGCGAGCTGCGGCGCAGTGGGCACGTACGTGGGGCACGGACCAAGAATGCCCGGTCCACCGGCAGGACGCCATGCAGCTGTCCACGGCTGAGGCGCCGCCGTTGGCGCCCACGGTGCAGCTGCCCACGGGTTGTAGATCATCCACGGCCCGGTCGGTGGTGCAGCACGTGGCCCACCTCCAGGGGGCACGCGTTCCGCGCCGGGGCGGTCAAACGCCTGGGCGGCGTCACCGTTGCCGCTGCGCTGGCCGCGGCCATGGCCGCCACCGCGCCCGCTTCGGCCGCCACGTCCTCCTCCTCTTCCGCGTGTGGAACCAGGGGCCCGGTTGTCAGGAGCCTGTGTGCCTGGTCCCGCCATGAGCACCGAATCACCGCCAGGAGCATTGGGAGGATGACGCATTTCTGCAAGAAGAAGGGATGACCGTGCCCTTGCAAAACTTGGGAATGGCACCTGCAGAGGAAGGAGCTCGGCCTGGTTAGCGAAATGTGGGCTGAGTCCACGGATCATGTTGAGGACGAGTGTTCGATCGGAGACTGGCTCCCCAAGATCCCGCAGTGCATCGGCAAGATTTTTAAGATGGCGACGGTAATCTGTCACCAACATCTCTCCTTGATTGATGCTGCGGAACTCGGTTTCAAGGTAGATAATTCTCGTCTCCCTGTTGTCGCGGAAGACGGCTTCGACCGTGAGCCAGAGTTCATGTGCCGACTGATCTGGCTCCATGACAACGTCAAGGACGTCGCTGGCGATGGAGCAGTACAGGGCGGTGAGGACGGCAAAGTCGTCCTGCGCCCATGTCCCTGTGTTGACGTCGAAGGGAACGGGTCTATGCACGTGAAGGAGAAGATTAAACTTCCCAAGGAAGGCGACGAAGAAGGTCCTCCACTTGGTGTAGTTCGGATTTTTCATGTCAAGGGTGATTGGCACATGCGTCTTGACACTTGCTATGCTGAGGGGTGCAGCTACGGGAGCGGGAGATCCCTGTGCAGCGGTAGCAGGAGGAACGGATGCAGCCGTGATTGGCAGCGTTGCTCCACCGTCTTCGGTCGTGGTGGCCGCAGGAGCGACGTTTGTGATCTCGTCGCCCAGATCAGCCATGAGAAGCAGCGGAAGAAGAAAGGGATCGAGAAGAGGCTAACTGCTCTGATACCATGCAAACGTGGAAGAGACAGAGAGATGGACAGTGCGCAGCGCAAGCACAAACGGTGCCAGGCTGATCAATGTATATTCAAGGTGTATCGGTGAATACAGGGAAAGGAAAACAAAGATGGTAGGCGATACAATTACTTGCCATACATATCCCTGTTACCAAATACTAAATGAACATACTATCTTTGACAGTTATAGCTAGCAAGATAAGAGCAAGCATTCAGCATGTCCGTAAATGCATGCATGAATCCAAATTAATCGTAGTGTTGTTGTCCAAGATTACAACCATCCTTTTCTTTGGAGTAATGTAAATGGCTTAATTAGGCAAATTTCAAGAGTTCCTATGAGCTTCTCTCTCAAATACACTAGCAGAGCAGAGAATCCCTGTCAAATACACTAGCAGAGCAGACAGCAGAGAACGTCAAATATGTGTCGATTTCAAACCCCACATATGTGCTGGTTTGTTAACGGTATTAACAAAAGGGTGTTTTTATCGGTTCTACTCACTCCCCGTTAGATAATATTACAACTAAGGCTGCACTTAATATTTCATAATACAACAAATTTAAGCAGATCACTGTTCATATTTATTTTACCATAAAATATTAAATTCAATTCTAGATTATAATATTATAGAACTGAGTGAATAATTAATAACCTGTTCATATGAGTCCTGCACATGTGTAATGTGAGCAGGTTGTTATATATCCCTTATTTTTTCGGTTTCTAATTAAAGAACTGGCATATATATTAATCTAAATGAATATTTGTTTCATCACGTTCCGGCATGTTCAGTTATTGGCCAGAAGCACGCAGAGTTCGCGTCATGGCCAGGTCTCTTGCAGCAACAAAATCTCTTCTCTTTCGCTGTGTCCCGCTCAGGTTCTGTCTCATGTTGAGGTATCAGACCCAGAGCAGAGGAGGGCTAGCCGCGATGACAAAAATCGGCGGCTCTCGCAGTCTCGCTCCCTGTCGAAGTCTTCTTCACTTAAGGCTTACACCTACTATGTAAGACGATTCGTAAAATTGATTATCTGATATAAATTTGACATAATGACTACTGTTATAGATTGGTCATCATCTTTGACATATAGAGATTATACCCTGTCATAAGTTATATGTGACAAACCATGAAGTATAAACATTACAAACGATGATGCATGTATGATAGATTATCATTATGTTCCGTCACCAATGTTTTAAAAAATGCTAGGTAGTAAGCAGGCGGAGACCCATCACCTAGCGCCTAGACCGCCTAGACGAGCTTAGGAGGTGGCTAGGCGTTTATGTCTAGACGGTGTATATTTTATTATTTTTTAGAAAATACACACTAGTAAACACAGCAATAAGAATTCTGAATTATGCAAACAATCATGTACTCACAAGTAAACATAGCAATTTGTCCTCCCAGTAATGCTAACATATACTAGTAGCCTAGTTCAGCTCTTGCCATGCTTATACTTGCCATATATACAGCCTGTCATATTTTAGCTCTTATCGTGATTATGCTTGCCATGTATATAGCCTGCCATATTTCAGCTCTTGTCATGCTTATGATTGCCATGTATATAGCTTGCCATATTTTAGCTCTTGTCGTGTTTATGCTTGCCATGTATACAGTCTGCTGTATTTTAGCTCTTGTTATGTTTATGCTTGCCATATATACAATATGCCATATTTATACTTTCCTAGCTTTAGCTTTTGACATTTATAGCAGATTGTATATAAGATGAATGGAAGACAACGTACTCAAATGTGGCATCTTCTCAAAAATCCCTCTCCTCCTGTTTCACCAAATCACATGGAGCCTAGTAGAGAAGGCAGAAACAAAACGCACCTAATGACTGCTGCTGTCTCCTGTTCAGTCCTACGTGCTGCCGACTGCCGAGAGTGGAGAGGGGCGCCGGGAACCTAGCGGTGTCACGGTGAGATCGAGGTCACGCCAAGAACCAGGCAGGGTCACGCCGAAAGTATAGGCCGGAGGGCTGCGTAACGGCGAGACCGGAGCTGCACCGGGTCATAGGGGTGTTACGGTGACAACTAACAGCAGCTTCGCCGGCGAGATACCCATATCCCAAGCAGCGGCGGCAACGAGAATAACCCACTAACCCTAGCGTCTGGTTGTATCGTGATTTGGGGGCATCGGGTCGTCTAGCACCCAGGCTTCTGCCTCGCCACGCACAGGCCACTTTTCTGCGCCTTGCCACGAGCAGCGTGATGAAAATATGTCCAACAGAATTCTAGGGGGAATCGGAGGTTCTGGCTTGAGGTCGGAAGTTCTGGGTACTGGAGCATCCGGAAGTTTTGGTTAGACCGAAAGTTCCGGGCCAGCCCTAGTTTCGGTTTCTGGAGGAGCCGGAAGTCTTGGTTGGACCGAAAGTTCCGGGCCTGCCTGAAAGATGAATTCTGGACGAACTGGAAGTTTTGGGTGAGACCCGAAAGTTCTGGGTCGAAATAAATTCGATACAAAATGTTATTTTTGGAAGTTCCGGTTGGACCGGAAGTTTCGGGTCCGGAAGTTCCGGTTGGACCAAAAGTTCCGGACAGAAATAAATTCTTACAGAAGGTTATTTTTAAAAGTTCCGGCCCTGAACCAGAACTTTCAGGCCAGGCGAACAGATTAAATCTGTTGGGCTTTAATGCTGATTAAAGGCCCATGAGAGGGCACTATATAAGGAGAGGGGCAAGGACGAAAAGGCTGCTAGCTGATCGCGTAGTTGGTTGCTGTTGCTGGTTGTTGCTTCGACCTAACCCTAGCCGCCACCTCTCCTGGCTACACCGGTTGTGGCTATATCTCCCCTGATCTCTTGCACGGTACTAGCATACCGGTTTGAGGTGATTCCGTCCCTGTACGTGTGGATACCGTAGAGGCAACGCTGCTACTGCGGTGCTGATCTTCCCGTGGAGATCACCGGAGTGCGTCGTCTTCATCGCCGACGAATGGACGGAGCCGATCGAGGACGTGCTTCATCAACTCTACTTCCGCTGCGCTAGCGCGTCTCGTGGCTAGAGGTAATAATCTATGATCCTATTGCACGCATGGTTCCTGGGCGAACGGGGTAAATTTTTTTAAATTATCGCTAGCGTAGCCTCCCCATAACCCAACACAGCGCACCTAGCTCCGTTCCGCTTAATCATGCCTAGAATGCTTCGCGCTGCCTAGGCGGCCGTCCGCCTAATGCAGTCGCGCCGGGTGAAAGCGAGGCGGAGGGTTAGCGCGCAGCACCTAGGTGCCTCCTAGGCGAATGCTTTTTTAAACACTGCCTATCACGGATGATATATCATCTATGATGGCAGGGGTGGACGCAGTATAGGACATGGGTACAGATGTATCCCCAAATTTTTTTGCAAAAAATGAGTATATATATGTTAATTGGACCAAAATCTAGCCCACTAATCTAATAGTCAGCCCAATAACCCATTTTCCAAACTAGATAACCCTATTCCTCTTCTCTCATCTCTTCCCAGCAGCCAATGAGTTGCGCTGCACCGCCACAAACCGCTAAAAAAGTAGTATGTGCTATATATAATTCTGTTGTAGCTTTTTAAGGTCCTTTCGAATAAGCCCTATAGAAAAGCAATGAATTCTCTTGTTATCGGATAGTCTATGCTATACTCTTCTATGATTTATCACAGAGGTTCTATAAAACTGCTTATGTGGATTTGGTCTTCGTGGTAACTATAAAAATTATCTGCTTTGGACAGTCAAATTTGGTATGTTTCATCCTTCAATTATAAGTAAATTCTACTATCCTCTATAGAAGATATTTTTGCTGGTTCATGCTGTCCAATTTGTCGAGCATGCCCACCACCCGTAGGGCACAGGCCACTGCCCCAGTGGCCGGCATGGCCATCGCGGTGATGTTTGCTGGCTGCTGCCCTGCCTGGATGGAAGAGTTAGTATTTCAAATGACAGTCTCATATGTTGTGATTTGCATAAATGATTCAAGTTATATATTTTTTTCTCTGCTTTAATTGCAACCTTCATATCCTGTTAATATGCTGCACATTATGATTGATTAAGGTGAAACTTATATTGAATACAATTCTTTGGTTCTTGTAATGCCCCAAGTAAGACTAATGGAGTATTATTAAGATGGTTTTGAAAAATATATGCATGTTTTTTTAGAAGCTAGAAAATAAATTGATAACATGAAGTGGTTCTATGCATTAAATGCATTTGGCATGACTACCATTGCTAGTCTTAACTCTATCATTTATTAATAAATAAATTGATTGGCACATAATTATGATATTGTCTATATACAATATGAGTGTCCACTTGCATGGTTGTTCTTATTTAGTACACAATATTGATTACACGGAAAATACCTAGAAGGAATGGAAGCAAAGACTTGGCAATATATATTAGTTTTCAAAATGTTGTGTATTTTATCAAGGATGATTTATTTGAATATGTATTAGTCTTGTGTTAGAATATTTTTTATTGTATAGATCATTTTATATTTTAATTAAATTTTTTCCTAAAATAAGTTCTAGTAACTTAATGTACCACTGCTGCTCGAGGCCTAACCCACCAATGATGTGCATACATATATATAATGTGATTTAATTAGCTTCTTGATGGTTTATATATATGGTGTACTTACTATGTAATATTATATATTAATTTGTAATAATCATAGTTTTTAATAATTTTAATTTTTGGTAGACATAGCGGCTATCCACGTGGTAGACTTTATTACATGGGTCCTCTGACTTCTCGTGACATGTGTATGCCTTCTCTAGATCTACCATATGTTTACCAGAACGATAGGGTTATCTCTCATGTTATTCAAGACGGTGATGGCTATACAACAACATGTTGACACCGGAATTTGACAGTCAGATTGGATGAGAGAGAAAGTTATCGTTGGTTGAAGGCTAGGCCTATTGAGCCGCCATTATGGAGATTGATAAGGTGTCATAGCGATTTGATGTGCAACAGTCCTGTTTAGATGTATGACACGTAAAGGAGTAGTAGGCATGTGTTTCTTTGTAATTATAGTATCAGATAAACTATAATTGTAACCTTTAGATCTTGTATCCCAGAATATCTATAGTTTGGGTATTATTCGGTTTATAATCTCACGGGTATAAATATGTGTGCCTGGGAACCAAAATCAATAACATCATCTATTCATCTTAAACCTTCGGTGCATCGCCAAATCCTATGTATGTTGCATTAGGGCGATTTTCCACATGGGATCAGGCTATATTGATTAAGTTTAACCTATGATCACGTTGGGGATAGCCTGTTCAGTAAACTCTATTGGTTTGATTAAAGCTTTCTCGGTTAAGTCTGATACTTTGAGATGAGTTTGCTAGTTATCGATGCAATGTTCTGATCACCATTGTTATGTTCTTCACGATTAGATTAGTTTCATTGTATCAATCATGTTAGTTTAGTACTTTTGTGTTAAATGAGACTGAGTATTTTTTATGGATCTAGTACTATCTCGGTTAAGTTCGATCTAGTAGATTTATATAGATTATGATGGATCATTTAGCTGATAAGTAGTAGATTGATGTTTTATTAGAGTTTTAGGCAATAAGCTATCTTAGGTTCTGTCATATCGGATAGTTCTTCAAGGTATAAATCCTATTGTGTTTGCTATGATCTTTGGTACTGTCTCAATTAAACTTGATCTACGAAAGTTATTGCCGATATAGGTAAATTTATTCTCTATAAGCCGATATGCATGTGGAATGTTACGTAGTTGTAAGTTAATTCATGCTATATGCAATCGATACAATGAATATTGTTAAGCTCTGGTAGTCTTAGGACAATTAATATTCTACTCCTTATCAATTTTAGGATCAAGACTAGCACACTGTGCAATCTTTGGGATTAAGGACTTATACTAGAGTTGAAGCAAATCTCCTAGGCCTTCAAGTGTCAAGGTGCAAAAATCCCCTTGCGATGTTTGCATCAATACGCTTTCTTGGCACGCCTGATGGAACATCTTTTTGTCAACTCCTTTTTCGTCTACATAACTAGCAAAGAGATTGAGAACATTGGCAACATCATTCCTGTCACTATGGACAATCTCACTAAAGAGTAGAGGAAGGAGATGAAGCAATCCATCAGGGAGTTCTAGAAGCTCTGCTTGGAGTCTTACAACATGACTCGGTAGGGTCTGATCTAAAAAGCCTAGTTGTCGAGACCGGTGATGCAAGGAGAGCCTAGCCAGTAGACTCCTGGGAGTCCTATGAAATCTTTTCATGACTCTGTCAATGAAGTAGTGCATTACGCACTGATCAATCAATCTAGAGTATTGGTGAACACGCTCTAAGGATTGGTCAAGAAGACGATGGACGGGACGATAGCACAAGAACCAACTCAAGGTCTAGTCTACTTGCCACAAAGGTCATCGGTGCCAATTATCCTTAATTCGTCGTCACTGATGATGTCACAAGTTCATGTGGTGACTAATGGGCTAGAGCAAAATATTATTCCAAGCCTAATTCTACCAGTTCAAGCAGTGTTTGGGGGGCAACAACAATATCCTCATCCCTAGTTAAATGTACCTCCGCTGGGATACCATCACACGGCGTACTACGGAGGTCAGCAGTATCAACAAGGTGGGTTGGAGGCCAGTCTACCTAGAAGGGACTTTGTTCA
>KE372912.1:378756-388937 GCA_000418225.1 Zizania latifolia
GGTTGTCGACACCGGCGTAGCACTATCTGGCGTAGCAAGAAAATGACTTTGCCACTAGGATTGCTGACATCATGAGAGAGCAGTTTGGCTTAAGGCCAAAAGAGCAAAGTTACATGTATCGACGTCCATATCCTGATTGGTTCGACGGGGTGCCACTACCAGACCTATACAGGGTGCCAGATTTTTTAAAATTTTCTAGTCAAGACAATATATCTACTGTAGAATGTATCAGTTGTTTCCTTTCTCAGCGTGGTGAGGCATTGACTGAGGAGATATTGTGTGTTAGGTTTTTTCCGCTGTATTTGTTTGGATCAGCCTTTACGTGGTTCTCTTCTTTGCCATCAAACTCAATCAGAGGTTAGGGTGATTTGGAGAAACAATTTCACAAATATTTCTTCGTCGGGATTCAGGAGTTGAAATTGACAGATCGAATAGCGGTGAAGCAGCGCATGCATGGATGAGTCAATTCTAGAATTTGTCCAATGGTTCTGAGATGTGCGGAGCCGATTCTACAGTCTTAACTTGACTGACGCCTTGCTGGCCGAGTTGGCGTTCTAGGAACTTTTGCCGCCAATCAAGGAGAGGTTTTTGTTCCAGGAACTCAAAAGTTTAGCACATCTTGTGCAAAAGATATCGGCTCATGAAAGTCGATTCTAGGAGGCTGGCAAAGAAAAGTTGCAAAAGCTGGTCGTTCAAGTTCATTTGTACACATTGAAGTCAGACTAAGAGGATTCAGATGGAGAGATTGGCCTGGCAAAATAGGCCAAGATTAAGAACACATATCATGTCTCCTAGTGAAGTCTGTGGAAAAAGAGCAGAAATATAATTTTTGATATAAATAAAGTAGACAAGATTTTTGACTTGTTTTGCAGGAGAAACAAATCCAGTTACCACCGAATCATGTGATTCCATCGGCGGAGGAATTGAAGAAGAAAAAGTATTGCAAATGGCATAATTCTACCCAGGGGCGGAGCCAGGAATTTAGTATAAAGGGGGCCAGCCGTATGAGACAAATATCAAACAATTTTAATAACTATAGATATCAACTATATATTGATATATATTATGAAAAAATCTTATTAAATATGTATATACTAAGCCTTTGTAATGTACAAAATCTAATGGTAAACACATAAGGTTAAATGTGTTTTATTTTAATACACTGTGCATGTGTGAATTACATCGGACTTATTATTAAGTATATCAATCAAATAATAGTCTTCTAATTTTTTAGTTTTTGCTAGTCTATGGCAAAGATTAGTGATGGCTGTCAAATTCTGAAACCTAGGATTAGTAGGTACATCAAATTCACAATGTTGTAATTAATGTCTCAAGACATGTCTTTTTTACTTAGGTAACACAGATCATCAATTTTCAATGAGTGAAATGAATCTATAAGATCCGAATAAATATATAAAGTGAGAAGCTATGTAGTTTTTTCACTGAACTTATTATTTAACTTTTATGATTTTTCATTAATAGCAACCGTAAAAATATTATATTTGTAGTGAACTTGGATTAACACAAAATATCTAACTAAAACATATATCACATATATTAAAAAATTCATTCAGCTTAGGGGGGCCATGGCCCCTGCTGGCCCCCTTGGCTCCGCCATTGATTCTACCACCCACCATATGAATGAATGCAAAGTGTTTCATCAACAAATTCAGTTGACTGTCGAGCAAGGAAGAATAAAGTTTGATGATTCAAAAAAACCGATGAAGATTGACGGATATCCGTTTCTAGTGAACATGGTTCGGGCGAGGCCGTCACGATACTATGATGACGATAGGCGACCTTATAGGCATGATGAAGACAGAGCCTATCGGTGCTGGGAGAGGGATATCATGCTCTGCCATATTGGTAGGAGCACCGAGTAGATCCACATTGGGATTGCCAATTTTTTTCGTTTTTGCTAGGAGCAAGATATGAGGCTTCCGTCGATAGAAGATTGCCCTGAGTGTGGTGGTGATTGCAAACCCAAAAGACCAAGATGGACTTTTGCTTCACGCAATCGGCCATACCGGAGTCGGACCCTGTTCCACGACCGATTGAGGCCGATCAAAGAAAACTGTTATCAAGATGAAGATTACTATAATGATGATAATGAAGTTTATGAGTACGAGAGATGACAAGGAGGAAGAAAAATGTACAGAATCCCCATTGGTGTCCAGGTGGATTAACACGAAGTCAGAAGAGAAAAGACTTCAATGCCCAAGACAACAAGAACAATTAGTAGAAGAATACGAGGAGTATCAACAGGCCAAACGCCAACCAAATAAGGTGTGGCGTCAAAATAAGAAGGCTAATGAAGATGGACCATCGGCTTCTATCAATATGGTGTTTATTTTGTCTGCTGAGTACAAAGCCCTCGATTTGATGATGAAGAGGAAGAGACAGAATCGGTGGCCCAACTCACGCTGCAGCAACAACATGCCATCTTTGAGAAACCTAAAGATACATTAAAGGGCATGTAGATGGAAAGCTGATGTCTAAAATGTTGGTCGATGGAGGAGCTGCTGTCAATCTGATGCCGTATTCTATGTTCTGCAAGCTCGGAAAGACAAATGAAGATTTAGTGAAAACTAATATAGTGTTGCGGGATTTTGGTGGAAACTCATCGGATGCCGAGGGCACCATCAATATCGGGCTTACTGTCAGAAGCAAAATGCTGCCGACTATATTTTTTATGATTGATGGCAAAGGATCATATAGCCTATTGCTAGAGAGATATTGGATTCACGCTAATTGTTGTATTCCCTCAACAATGCATCAAAACCTTATACAGTGGCAGTGCGATTAAATTGAAGTGGTCCAAGCTGATAGATCGGTTAGCATCTCAACAACTGATTTGATAGACTTCGAAAGCATGGAGTACCTCTCCGAACATGTTTGGGCGATGGATTTTTAAGGATGATGGATCTCAGCATCCAATCGATAAACGAGATCTCGTACCAGATCCGATTCTTTAGCACAAGACACTGATGATGCGGAAGGTAAATTAGGATAAGGTTTTACGTCGGCTGATAAATTAAAAGAAATAGATATAAGACCTGTAGATAGGCCTAGGCCAACGTGTATTAGCGCAAAATGTGAAAATACAATATTTCTACGTACTTTCTATGGCAGCTGGGGATTGGCCAAATGTCTATACAAAGTTTGATTTGACAGTGTAAAAATAATTTTTGTAATAGTTACTTTTGTCGGTTCAGTAGTCGTTGTCATGGCGCACACGGCATTCGGCGGCAGTTGCCACTGGCTTTTCATCGCCGCCGGCCGGCATCGGCGGTAGATATGATGTAATGATGGCAACGCGTGAAGGTGATCAGGCGCACACGTCGCCGGCGTTATCCTCGATGCATCAATCGGTTGGTTTTTGGAGCTTATTTCAAGCAGAATATAACAGCGGATGTGGTAGGCGAGGGGAATATCGATCGAATCTTCTGTAACCATCACGCTTGTGACCCGGGCCAGTCGGACGGGATGTTTTCCTTGTCAATTCCATCTTAACCACCATCTATATATACACACAGTCGTACGTCCTACTAGCTAGGGATGCATGCATATTTCGTCTCACTAACGCTCCGTAACATTAGCTAAAGGTTTCCTCTGAACATGTTACTAATAAGGATGAACATGTTACTAATAAGGGAGGACATTATTATTAGTAAATGTTCTTTATTTGATAAAAAACATATTTCACAGATAGATTATTAGTAACAGATCAATTTACACCTATGACTAACAATTATATCATTAATGATGGGTTTCATCTAAGCCCATAACTAACAAACGATAGAGGATATCGTTAATGATAGGCTTTCGTTTGATAAAGGATACAATTACTATATAGATTATTAGTGACAAGCCAACTTACATCCGCTTGTCATAATCACTAACAATCTATTAGTAATGTGTGCTCTTTATCTATCATAAAAACTTCGTCACTAAAAATAGTTTATGTGGTAATATACATCACATGCTCACACACTAACTCATACTCATGCATATGGGTGAAAATAAAATGAAACTTATTGTTAATACTAAAAAAAATTGAATTTGGATGGATGTGTAATCAAACTAAATATTAGTATTAGTGTTAATAATAGGAATTGAATTTGGATGGATGTATTATCAAACTAAATACTAGTGTTAATACTAGCAATATTGAACTTGGACGACGTATGTGTTATCAAACTAAACACGCTCGTTCCAACTACTGGGCCATTAATTAGCATGTCGTGTCGCCTCATCTTTATATGCTGTATCACCTAACATGCATTGGCAAACGAGAGGGATTATGTAAACAGGAGAAACTGATTTATGTCGTCGGGAATCATTATTGATCTGCAAAAGTGAGCAGTGACTGCAAATTAAAGCAAAGCACAATTTGGTATCAACTGCATTACTGCATATATTTTTTTCTTTTGATCCAATAATTCATAACTAACTAATTATGGATGTTGGGGAAGCACGACAAAATTTTGCCGGAAGAGTAGCACCGGATGCAATAAATCCTCAAATATCATTACAATTTTAAAAAATTTATAAAATAGCACCGTCAACAACTGTGATGATCCTCATCCGTTAAATAACTGTGATGATCCTCATCCGATAGTGACATATTAATAATGCATTTTTAAATCTTAAAAATTATAATTACGCATTTCTAGCTAGTCTATATAACCAACCAATCCTATTATAGATATTTATCAGTTACACATCACACATTAATAATATATTTCTAAACTATAAAAATTATAATGAGATATTTAGTCTATCAGCCTAACCAGCCTATTGGATAGATCGAGAGGACCATGGAATTTTTAGTGCGATGTATACTTTCCGTGCTAGCTAGCTAGCTCGCATGGCATGCAAAACCAGCTTTCTGTTCCTTTCGATTGACAGGATATATCGTCGCCGGAAGAAGTGATGATTCAGAGCACAGAACGGTCCGGCCAGCCAGGAGGAGTAAGATTGCAGCATAATGCATGCCACGCAGAGTGGTGAATTAAGAGAGATTTGAGACCAGCTTAACGAACAGAACAATGACAGGTGCCATTCCGACAAACGCCGTCGTCCCATCGGCATCCAATTACAGGTCCAGGATGGCATCCACGTCGTCGTCGCACACCTAACACATAAACCAACGGGTATAGAAGATATATCTCTATCCAATTAATAAGCTGCTTTGTCAGCTTCGACTCCAAGTGGATATGTACGTCGTCGTCGATGCCGATTTAATTCTTTTATAAATTTATAAAACCGCATTTCGTTCACGGAAAGATAATCGTTTCGAACATATCCGCGCGTACATGTTCTATCTATATATTTTTGAGTATATAGATAGCTATATAAAAATTGTTATATCTGAAAATTCACATTTATGCATTATTATAGTTTAGTAATTGATTTTACAAGTATTTCTACGTTTGAAATCAGGATTTCAGCGACAATTAAGTCGTTTTTTCTCTCCATTTTAATGAGCAAATGCATGATTAGGCTGGGTGGCAACTGGCAATACCGATTGGTCGTTTGGCTAGCTAACAACCGGTGATTACTCCATCAGAAAAGCGGGACGGCGTACTACTGCCGGTTGCTGCAGCTACGGCAGATATCAAAACTAGATTAAAGCTCGCGTTGCTTCGACAGAACGCATTCAGCGGCAATTTATTTGTGTAATTGATAACTAATTAAAACTGGGAAAGCGCCCGGTTCAGTCAGCTAGTAGTGGAAATCAGCTTTAATCTAGTTTTGATATTTTCTCTCGCAAATCAATCTCGGATATAGATTGATGGATGGAGTCGGTCATTGGCAATTAATTAATTGAGGCTTTGTTGATAGTACTTCCTAAGTTCTATATTTTTTCTAAGTCTACGATTTTTTAAATACTAATCATGGATGTTTTAGTGATTATGAGGTCACTTTTGCTGGAATTTATGGGCTTGGCCCATGCACTTATTTCAGAAATTCTAAATAAATCTTAAATGCCCACTCACACAAGAGGATGATGAAAATCTTTAGTCATATATTACTAGTGTAGAGGGGATGATCAACTTATATAGTAAGGTTGTCTTCATAATACTAAGCTATGTGCATGGGGAGAGAAAGGGAGCTCCACACACGTGCGCTCGTCTCGCCTCGCTAGGCACAGGCCAGGGCTAGGCTAGGGCTGTACGGCCACGCGACACCTGCATGAATAGTTCGCTGGGACACGGTCTCCTTTTACCGTTCTGATTTTTGGTAAATTAGCACGTCGGGATATGGTAACCGAATCGGTTTGGATCATGACGCGAGATCGTATCGGTTCCATATAAATACCTGTCTATCCGGCCTCTACCAAACAGAGCGTAACAGATCAGAACACCTCAAACCGAGCTAGGATTTTGCCTCTCCTCTCTGCTGCGCCGCCTTCATAACCTACTCCATCCTGCCCATCAGCGTGCACCGACGAACAAAAGAGTAGGTCTCCGGAACCTATCGCCCTTGTGATCCTATATCGGGAGAGGACGAATAAGGTTTTTGGGAAACACTCCACGCGACTACTCACATCCGTTAACATGGCGCGTCTTTCATCTACGTCGATTGTCGGTCGCCGTCGGGTGTTGCGGTCCGACACCAATAGGAACCAATCTGCACCGGTCATGACATCCTCGTCTGCAAGCGTACAGTATGTGTGCTATAATTTACTACCGTTTTTAATCATATTTTCTGAGACTATGATTATGTTGTTTCTGTTTAGTAGTACGTTAAATTTATTCATGCTAGTTTATGCAGGTGTCATGGTTTATTTAGTTCAGAATTTAATCTTGCATTTGCCTAATTATCTAACAACTTTGGATGCATATATTTTCTATACATAAATGTAAACTAATTAACTACAAATACAATAATACAACCATATTTAATATAGACAAAACATAAAATATACATACTGATTAATTATTTTTTATTATGTAAGAACATATAAAAAAGTAAATAATTATAGAACCGGAGCTAGTATAAATTAACTTAATTGAGTTGATGATTTGATTGGATGCAAGGATCGTAGTCGATGTGCTAGCTAGTTGATGAGGCTGTAACTACCGTGTTCCATCAATCGAGGGTGTGCTAGCTGCCTAGCTTTTCCTTTTCTGACAGCTTAATTAGTTAGTAGCGTCGGTTCTTTAATTAATATTTTCTCGAGAGGCGCAAGGTTGGACACACGTGATCACTCGCTAACGCTAGCTGTTATTATGTACGTTACGAAAGAGATCGAAGAGTCCTAATTAAGTCTTTGGTTTGTGGGCAATACGTACGTATATATAGTTCTACGTACTAAACATCCCACACGCATGTGTACTTGTGTACCCGTGTCGTGTCGAACCAAACTGCTCGCACTACGGCCATCCGAAGCTAGGTGGCATAAAAAACCGAGACCGAAAACTGAACCCAAAATACTCGAGACCGAATCTGAAAAAACCGAGACCGAGTAATTCAGACTGTATTTCAGGTATAGATTTCAGAAAACCGAATTTAATTCGGGCATTTTGGGTATTAGGTCCAGAATACCGATTTGGCCCAAAGACTGAATAGACCCGATAACAGCCAAGGCCCATGGCCAATCGCAGCCTGCATCACATGCTAACTCGGTTTCTTAGAGTCTCAGATCGAAAGACCGAAGCATCAAGTGAAGACCGAAGGGCGAAGGGTTTCCTCTTGGCTGCGGTGGTGGCGACTCAGCCTGGTGACTTGGCGGCGATGGATCAGCAAACAGCAAGGTGGCGTGGTGCCGTGAGCATGTGACTGGTTGACCACGTGCGACGTGTCCTGTGTCCATGAGCTTGACTGCGGCAGGCGGCAGCGGTGGTGGCGGGATGGTGGCGGTGACTCGATTGTAAGGCCTAAGGCGGTGACTGTGAGGCGGCGGTGGCCAGTGTCTGCTAAGTCCTCGGGTGACCACTTAGCCGGTGAAGCCTAAAGGTGGTGAGGGCGTGAGGCTGGTAGGCGGCACCGCGGCAGGTCGACAACAGCTTCAGCTTGGCAATCTAGTTCTGAGTTCTGTTTACTGTAAAAAAAAACTGGTCTATTTGGATAAAACCAAAAACCAAACCGAAAATTCGGGTTTTCGGTGCATGTTATTTTTCTAGGTAATTTGGATCCTATAACTGTAAAACCAAAATTAAAAAATACCATAAAAACTGGACCTAATTTTTGGTCTGGACCGAACGCCCACCCCTAATCCGAGCTGTACACAGAACCCCTAATCCGAGCTGTACACAGAACAATAATTTATTATCGATCGGTAAACAAATAATATAAAGATCAATTTTCATATCGCTATTATAAACCTTGAAAGCTCGACATCTTATAGCTCAAGGCTTCAAGCGTGGTGGTGAATGTTAAGAACTGTCACAGTGTCACCTATCAAGTCAGGGCAGAAGAAAAATATAATAAACTATATGTGCTGATTTTATATAAACCGGTACATATAATTAATGTCAACACCTATTTAATGTGCTGTGTTAGTGATAGTATGGTATTATAGGAAAATAAATTATTAAAAGTAAACTATATTTTCTGGTAAGAATCCTTTCTTAATTTATATTCAAGTACAATCATAAGCAGCCACACGGCGGTGAAGTCACGCCAGTCCAATTAAACCTAGCCATCGGATTAAGCTGGACGTACTAGATTCGCTCGGCCATTCTTAAAATTTTCTTACCAAAAAATTACAGTTCACTCAAAACTCGTTATTCCAAATTTTCTTAAATTTTTAAAGTTCCAAAACTCTCTAAAATATAGAAAATTCTAAATTTTGGAATTTGAAAGACAAGTGATCTTCTAGAATTGATTGTGTTCTCGAGTACAATTGGGTAAAAAATATTTATACGCATCGACGAGACGACACAGTTGCCTGCTCCGGAGAACATACCTACCTTTTCTGAACAGGCGTGTCCTGTTGGTCAGTGGCTGTCATTAGAAATCGTTAATGACGGTTACAATTTGATTAATAAATCTAATATATTCTTAAATTGAAACGCACCGACGACATACGCCGCGTGATATGGGACTGAATCCTCCGTTAAAAGACGAGGCCCATCTATTTCCGAATCCAACTGGGCCGACCTATTCCTAAAACATCATTAGCCCGGTCCATTATAAACCCAATCCCAAATTAACATCTACAACTTCCAAACAATTCTGAATTACGGAATGGTCCCTCCTGGCGAAAGCCCTGTTCGGTTTGGAATTTTTTGGTCAGTTGTTTTTTTCCGCATCTCTGTATATAACAACTGTGACCAAGAGCACATATAATGCACACACAAGATGCGAAAAAGAAATACCACATAATTTTATGTGGAATGAGGAGAAAATTAATATTATGCTACTCTAATATATTGGTTTCGATAAAATGCTACTTATTATATGCCAATTGTTAAAATATCACTGTCGCTGCGTAAGTACGACAATCCTCTACGGAGTTACCCACAGAGGTGTTTTGAGTAGGTATAAGGGGTTGACTGTGGTCGAAATTCAATGGTTGCCTCAAGAAATAAGAGACACGAGAGTTTAAACAGGTTCAGACCTCCCGAAGGATAATAACTCTAGTCCTGCGTGGAAATATGAGCTTAAGGGCGTGAAATAGCCTTAAGCGCAACAGAGTTTGCAGTCAAAGACAATTGTGTCATCTCTACGTGCCCGTAAGAGATCACCTCGAGCCCTTTATATATTGCTAGGGCTAGGGGGTTATCGTTTAGGTTTTATGTGCCCAATTAAGTCCATTTACAACAGTAAAAACGGTTAAAACATGGGCTATTAACTCTGGCGTTACTTACTGTATTGATTTAGCAGTTACACGCCTGTGTTTTATTGGCATTGAAGGGGCAGTCTGGCTGTCAGCGTTGACCGTCCGAGTACCAGCGGTCAGGCCATCTTCCCGAGTGCAGAACTCGGGAGCTTTGCCGACCGCCAACTGCTCCTTCGGCTATTGAATGATACGACCCCTTCTAGGTCGTTTTTAATGCTGCGTCTCTCGACTCCTCCTTATACTTTATCGCTATCGCCTTCAGGAAGTACCCCGGGGTCATACCCCCGAGCTCTTGACGGCAACTAGATGATTTTCTTGGAGTCGAGAAGCCGTAAGGAGCATCAAAACTGGCATTGATATAATCCTTTTTGTTTACCTGGTGAGTGCA
>KE372912.1:403597-416160 GCA_000418225.1 Zizania latifolia
CAAGAAAAACACCATTCCAGGCAACAAACACTTTGCCCTCTTCCTAGTTATAGAAGTAATATCTTTTGGTTTCCCTAGGATACCCCACAAAGAAGCATTTATCAGATTTGGGAGTTAGCTTATCAGACGTCAAATGCTTTACATAGGCCTCATAACCCTAGATTTTTAGAAAAGACAGCCTGGGACGCTTCCCAGTCCATATCTCATATGGTGTCCTCTCTACAGATTTAGATAGAACTCTGTTTTGTGTGAAAGCAGCAGTTTCTAAAGCGAATCCCAGAAAGACAATGGAAGATTAGTTTAACTCATCATCGACCAGACCATGTCCAACAAAGTTCGGTTCCTCCGCTCGGACACCCCATTCCACTGAGGCGTACTAGGTGGAGTCAGCTGTGGAATAATTCCACACTGCTTCAGATGATTATTAAACTCATGGCTCAAATATTCACCTCCACTATCCGATCACAGAAATTTGATTGTCTTGCCAGTATGATTTTGTACCTTATTCTGGAACTCCTTGAACTTTTCAAAGGATTCCGACTTATGCCTCATTAAGTAGATGTAACCAAATCTACTAAAGTCATCGATAAAAGTTATGAAGTACTGAAAACCACCTCTGGTTGTAGAACTCATTGGTCCACATACATCAGCATGTACGATGGCCAATGGTTCATTTGCCCTCTCACTTTGACCAGTGAAAGGCGTCTTAGTCATCTTGCCAAGTAAACAAGACTCACATGTGTCAAACGATTCAAAATCAATGACTCCAAAAGCCCATCTCTATGGAGCTTCTGCATGCGCTTCTCATTTATATGACCCAAACAACAATGCTAGACATAGGTAGGATTCAAATCATTGAGTCTATGTTTCTTCGTATTAATGTTATAGATATGTGTATCCTCAAGATTCAGAATATATAAGCCATTCAACAATGGACACACATCATAGAGCATACCATTCGAAAATATCGAACAACACTTGTTCTTTATTACGAATTCAAAATCGTCTTCATCTAAACATGACGAAGAGATAATGTTTATGCCCAAGGCAGGAATAAAATAGCAATTATTTAACTCCAAAACTAATCCTAAGGGTAGCGATAAAGAATAAACGCCGACGACCAACGCAACAACTTTTACACCATTGCCGATGCGAACATCCAATTCGCCTCTTGCGTACTTCCTAGTCCTTTTCAGCCCCTGCAACGATTTGCAAGTGTGAATCATTGATCCGGTATCAAATACCCATGAATCACTTGGACGAATAGCAAGATAAATTTCAATAACATTTATATCTGAAGTGGAAGTCTCACTTCTCTTCTTTTTCTTTTGTTCTTCCAAGTACAACTTGCAATTCCTCCGCCAATGGTCAGGCTTATGGTAGTGGTGGCAAGTGTCAGAGTTAGCAGGGCCCGACTTAGACTTTCAAGCCGATTTAGACTTAGAGCTCGAGATCGCATCTGGAGCTTTAGCCTTTCCCTTACACTTTCTCTTCTTACTTTCCTTTTGAACCATCATCACATAACTAGGATTTTTCTTAAGGCTTTCCTCAGCTGTCTTGAGCATTCCATATAATTCAGCCAAGGTTTTCTTCATGCCATTCATATGATAATTCATGATAAACTGCTCGAAGCTCATAGGGAGCGACTGAAGAATCACATATGTGGCTAAATCATTATCAAGTTTAGAGCCAAGCTTTTCAGGTTTTCAACGTAACCAATCATCTTGATCACATGAGGACTCACTGGACTGCCTTCCGCCAACCTGCACGTAAACAAGGACTTAGAGACATTATACCTCTCAGTCCATGCTTGGTTCTCAAACATGCCCTTCAGCCCCACGATCATATCGTAGACATCTCTGTCCTCATATTGCTTCTGAAGCTCAGAGGACATGTAGGCAAGCATGAGACAGCTGACATCAACTGAATCACTAGCGTGCTTTTCATAAGCCCGCGTTTTAGTAATTGGTGTATTATCCGTTGGTTCATCAGGGTGGGGTTTCTCTAGAATATAATCCTTATCCTCCTGTTTGAGAATGATTCTCAAATTCCTGTACCAGTCTATAAAATTTGTTCTAGACAATTTCTCCCTTTCAAGGATAGGTCGCAGATTAAAAATGGAAGTTTTCTTTGTAGTAGGTGTCATGATCTACAACAACAATGTAAGGTTCAGCACTAATTATATGAGCAGAAACATCACATGTCGACGCGCAGATCATACAACATTTGAACAGCCTTAGGCTGTAATCAATCATGACGCGCAGGCTATGTTATTACAAGCGAGTATCATATACTTTGCAAGGCCATACTAGTCACAACATTTCCTACAAAAACAAGCTAGGCGGAATCTAGACGTGACTGAACCAAGCCCGGAACTTTCGGCTCAGAGGCCCGGAATTTCTAGTCGAAGGGCCCGGAACTTCTGACTCAGGGCCGGAACTTCCAAAATCAACCTTCTGTCTCGAATTTATTTTTGGCCCGGAAGTTCCGAGTCACACCCGGAACTTCCGAAAATAACCTTCTGTACAGAATTTATTTATGTCCGAAACTTCTGGTCTAATCGGAACTTCCGAACCCGGAACTTCCGGTCCAACCGAAACTTTCAAAAATAACATTCTGTATCGAAAATTATTTCGGCCCGGAACTTCCGGTCCAACCGGAACTTCCGAAAATCCGACGATAAAAACAATAGATCTAATCTATTTCCATCACATATCACCATATGTGATCGATCTAGATCGAATACTACGTATGTAGGCTCTGATACCACTGTTGGGTTATGGGGAGGCTACGCTAGCGCTTAATTTTAAAAATTTACCCCGTTAGCCCAGGAACCATGCGTGCAATAGGATCATGGATCGTTATCTTAAGCCTCGAGACGTGCTCGGGCAGCGAAAGTAGAGTCGATGAAGCGCGTCCTTGAGCTGTTCCTCTCGGCTCCATTCATTCGTTGGTGATCCAGCGATGAAGACGCCGCAATCCTACGATTCGGCGATCTCCACGGGAAGAAGACGAGCACAACTATTAGAGTAGTGCCTCTATGGTATCCACACGTCCGGGGACAGGATCACCTCGCGTCGATGTGCTAGCACCACTCACGAGGTCCGGGAAGAGATCAATCACAACACTTGCAATCGAGGAGAGAAGAGAGGTGGCGGCTAGGGTTCTCAACCAGGAGCAACAGCAGCAGCGACAACAACAACCTTTCATGCTAACCCCTCCTCTCTTTATATAGTGCCCTGTTATGGGCCTTTAATCAGTATTAAAGTCCAACAGATCTAATCTGTTCGCCTGGACCAGAACTTCCGGTTCTAACTGGAATTTCCAAAAATAACCTTCTGTATCGAATTTATTTCGACTCGGAACTTCCGGTCTAACCGAAACTTCCGGTTCGTCCAGGCAGGCCTGAAACTTCCGGTCAGACCGAAACTTCTGACTCCTCCAGAAACCAAAATTAGGGCTGACCCGAAATTTTCGGTCTAACCGGAACTTCCGAATGCTTCAGAACCCGAAACTTCCGGCCCTCAGCCAGAACTTCCGGTTCCCCCAGAATTCTCTTGGGCACAGTTCCATCAGTGCCGACATGTCAATGCTGAGTGCTGCCAGGGTCCCTTTGAACAGGACATCAAGGCCGCTGCAGCCATCAATCAACACCCTCTTTAGACACACCTTGAGGATGACTGGGTCGACCACCAACGGGAACCGACCCGGCTTGGGGACGTCTGTCCACTGGTCATCCCGGTTGAAGGTGATCGGGATTTCTGACTACCGTAAGCGCTTGATCGCCTTGTCGCTGATGGTGTTGATGCAACGGGCAAGCAGCTTCTGTTGACGTCTGGACTCGGCAACGATCGCCCCACTGAAGATCATGAAGACCGTCCGAATGGGCTCTTAGAAGTCATTCTCGGTCAGGGGGTCAGCGTCTTTGTCCTCTCAGCGAGGCTTCTTCTTTTTGTCATCCCAGCGACGCTTGTCTTGCTGGGAATTTTCTTCCGCCTCTTTAACCATCTGGTTTTGCAGCTGGTAGCACCAGCGGATGGTGTGGTTGTTATTTAGATGAAAGATGCAAGGCTTATCCAGCATCTCCTTCATCGTCGAGTTTCCCCGACCTCTAGATCTGGGTTTCTCCTCGGCCACCATGACGTGCTCAGATTTCCTCTTTCGATCCTTCGATTGAGAGGACTTTGGCTTATCGCAATCATCACATCACGGTGATCGGTAACGATCGTCCGAACGCTTCTTGTCCTTGCGGGACTCTCGGGTGGTCGGGTGCATCTGCTTCCGCTCGGCGTCCTCGGCGTTGGCGAATTGCTCGGCGACGGTAATCATCTCGCCTGTAGTCGTCGGTTCGTTCATCACCAGGTGGCGAAATAACTCCAACGGTTTCCTCAATCCATCCTGAAAGATTGAGATGACGTCAGTGTTGGAGATACTGGTGACGGTGTTTCGGAGCTCGGAGAAGTGGCGAATATAATCCCGAAGGGACTCATCACTCTTCTGGCGTATTTGGTACAGGTCATGCCTAGAGGCCGGCCTTTGCCATGTCCCTTAATAATTGGCAATGAAAACATCGCATAGCTAATCCCAGGAGTCGATGGAGTTCTCCGGGAGCCCAGCTACCTAACTGATAGCCGCTGGGGCGAGCATGATGGGGAGGTAATTAGCCATCATATTGTGGTTCCCATTTGCTGCTCGGATAGCCGTATAGTATAGTCGTAGCCACTGGGAGGGATCGGTCTTACCGTCGTAGGGCTCGATCCTTGATGGACGAAAACCTCGTGGCCATACCACTCAGCGAAGTCGCTCGGTGAAAGCCGGGAAGCCATTGTGGCGGGAGTCAAAGTCCTCTACCTAGTTGATTCCCGGCGTTCCGTGGCTTTGGTCGAAGCGTTCCCGGCGACGAAGCTCGCCGCGCTCGCATTCATCGCGCACTTGATTAATTATCTCTCGGGCATCACCCGAGTAGGAACTCCCATGACGCTCGTTTGGTCGGGAGCGCCGTGACCAATTGGACGGTCGGGGAGAAGTGTCGCGGTCAGGAGATCGTGACCGTGCGGATGGGTGGCGGCAGCCTGCATCATGGCCCGAGCCCTCTGAAGCTCGGGTGTGTCAGAGAGGGCAGAGAGTGCCCCTCTCAATGGCGACAAGATTCACCGTGGATGTGCAGTACACGACGTGACCTTTAAAGTCCACCATGAACGCATCTTGTGCATCTTGTCACGAGGTCCTGGCTGCTTGAGCCCTTCCTCGATGAAGTTGGCGGGAGGCATTCCGCCTCCGGCGTTCCCGCCGATGAGTGCTAGACTCGGCGACATTGGTGGTGAGTTCGTCCTCAGAGATGGCTGCCGTCATCACCAAGACAGCCCTTGCCGGAGGAGGCATCGGTGTGACCGACATATTCTGCCTCCTGGTCGGTGCTGAGGTGACCTTGGTGAATTGGCGCCACTGGACCGTACGCCCCCTGAGTTGGCGAAGATGACGAAATCGGTGGACGAGTCAATGAAGACGAGTCGGCGAACGCTGAGTGAAGCCGAGCGTTCATTTGTCTTGATCACCTCAGGGTGAGCCATGCCTCGTGCAGGGGAAGTAGCAGAGCACGCGACAGGTGTGCGCGCAACCTTCACCTCTGCGTTGGCGGAGGTAGAGAAGACGAGTTGGCGCATAGAATCGTTAACAAAAGTAAGGCTCCCGAAGGTGATGATGGAGCCAACGGGGACCTAGGTGTTAACCTTGCACAAAACGGTCATTGAATCTGAGTTTTAAAAAATCTCATAGAGCGAACCCCTACCTGGCGTGCCAACTGTCGCTGCGTAAGTACGACAGTCCTCTACGGGTTACCCACAGAGGTGTTTTGAGTAGGTGTAAGGGGCTGACTGTGGTTGAAATTCAATGGTTGCCTCAAGAAACAAGAGACACGAGAGTTTAGACATGTTCGAGCCTCTCGGAAGATAATAACCCTAGTCTTATGTGTGAAAATATGAGCTTAAGGGTGTAAAATAACCTTAAGCACAACAGAGTATGCAGTCAAAGACAATTGTGTCATCTCTACGTGCCCGTAAGAGGTTACCCCGAGCCCTTTATATATTGCTAGGGCTGGGGGTTACCGTTTAGGCTTTATGTGCCCAATTAAGTCTCTTTACAATAGTAAAAATGGTTGGAACGTGGGCTATTAACCTTGACGTTATTTGCCGTATTGATTGAGCAGTTACACGTCTGGGTTTTATTGTCATTGAAGGGGCGGTCTAGCTGTCAGCGTTGATCGTCCGAGTGTCAGCGGTCGGACCATCTTTCCGAGTGTAGAACTGGGAGCTTTGCCGACCGCCGACCGCTCCTTCGGCTATTGAATGATACGACCCCTTCTGGATCGTCTTTAATGCTTCGTCTCTCGATCCCTCCTCATACTTTATCGCAATCGCCTTAGGGAAGTACCCGGGGTCATACCCCCGACAATCACTCAATACATTAAAAACTCTATAATTTGTGCTTTTGCCACTTTTTATGTTTTCTTATTTTTTCATTCCAAAATCAACGTGAAATGTCATTTTACTTATCTTCTCTTCTTCTCTTCTATGTCTATAGCACATCCTCTGCGTCAGTGAGCGGCAACAACAGTCAGCATCAGGCATTGAGTAGCGTCGGCTAGCAACGACATACGACATGCCTATCGAGTGGTGGCGACCGGCGGGCGACGGTGGGTAACGTTGGTAGCCATGTCAGGCATCAAGCAGTGTTGGCTAGGCGACGACAGGTGGCTATTGGGTGGCGGCTGGTGGGCATCGCTAGGCGGTGGCTAGCCACCGACCGTGATTGGCCGATAGCGGCCAAAAGCGATGTGTTGTACATAACGAAGAGAGCGATGATTAAAAATAATATTTCACTTTGATTTTAAAAAAGAAACACGAAAAATAGCAAAATGGCAAAATGGTAAATTAAAGAGTTTTTAATGTATCAAATGATATTTTAATGTTTGCTATATAATAAGTGAGATTTAATCAAAACTAATTTATTAGAACGACATAATATCAATTTTAGAACAAATCTTGCTCGAGAGTAGGGATAGCAACGGGTTTAAAACCCACGGATTTTATAAAAACTTGCCCACGAAGCAAACCCGTGGAACCCGTGTAAACCTAAATCTGTGAAACCCATAGGTTTAAAACTAAACCCAAACCTAAACCTATCGGGTACCCGAACCCGATAGGTAACCCGCGGGTTCAACACAACACAGTTCACAAACATGCTTGTCCATGTGAATTTTTGCAATAATAAATAGCATTGCAACATGTTTTGCCATCTCGAATCTCTTATTAGCAGCTACAGGTAATTAACTAGGTAACTTGATGTCTATGTACATGTATGCTACTAAGCTGTTCTGAATAAGCTGGTTAGTAATATACGCTTGAACCGGCGAACAAGCCATTAGGTCAGCAGGTCGCCCACCAATAGTAGTGGTAAAACTGAAATTGTAATAGACACCAAAATATTGGAGTGATTCGTATTAGACATCAAAAGATTGGAGTGATGTGAAACATTGCAGGAGTGAAGGACTTACCTATAGAAACCAAGGGCTTCATGGCAGCCGAATCAAGTGAAGGACGGCAAGCGGCGGACTGTGGAAAAAACAAATCTGGCTGACCGGGGCACCGGGCACTGCAGACGGCGGAGTGGCCAGAAAAATAGATCTAGCAGACGGCGGAGACTGTGGCGTGTGGTGCGGCAGGCGGTAGGCCTGGCCCCTAGCGCGGGTGCGGCGTGCGGTGCGGCTGGCCTCTGCCATTTTGGCCGCTGGGAGACGACCAGACGAGACTCACGGAGCGACGGGCAGCTGGGATAGCGGAGGCAGGAGGATGGAGTGCTGGACTAATTTTGGTTGAATTACTGGGCTAGGCCGAATGCAGTGCAGTGATGAGGTGTGAGAAATAAATTAAATATAAACATAGGTTGATCCGATTATAAATAAGTATTTGAATCCATAAACCTTTGACTATAAATAGATATTTGAATCCATAAACCTATAGATATAAATATAAGCTCAAACTCATGTCCATCGGTCAGGGACCGTGATACCTGCATCCACTAACAAAATTACTGTCCCTACTCGAGAGGTTTCGGTCCTCCTCACTGTCGCAGTGCCCCCCGCAAAAGCCTAAACCCTCCGTCTCAAGCCCCGTTCGGGTCCCGACACTTGTCGAACCTTCTGCTGGGCCTCCGGCTCTCTCATGGCGGCCACGGACGCCACCGCCCCTGATGGGTGCTCTGCTGGGACGAGGTACCTGCGGGCTGAGCTCGAGGTGCTTAGGGCAGCCCCGTCGGAGGAGGTGCAGGCGCGTGTGTGGGACAGGGTGTACGCCGCCCTCGCTGCCGCCGACTTCTCCGGCGAGTACGACGGGCTGTTTGGTGCTGAGAACCCGACGAATAGGAAGGGGAGGAAGGCCGCTGGCGGGGGATTCGTAGGCGGCGGGTGGAAGAAGCCCAAAGCGCCGGCAGCGGCCCAGTTCTTGGGTACGCTTTTTTTCTCTCTCACTTGTCAGTTTAGCCGGAATATTCCGTTTCATTTTAGGTTAATTTGCGTATTTATGGGTTCTTTTTGTGTTATGTTGTTTCCCCTCTCAATCCTGTAGAAGCGGATGAGAATGGTGCATGGAGGAACGCCGATTTTGGGGTTTCCATGAGCATTGCGTGGAAAATTCTATTGGAGTGCCTCAAATGATTGCAGAGCTGTTTGATCAGGATGGAACTGTTGAGTACGACGATGACAGTGATGATGATTATGATGGCATTTTGAAGCCTGCCTTTGTGGTTGATGGGGATCTTGATTTTGAGTCAGGTGAACCACTCGATAGTTTTGAGTACCTCCAGCGTGTAAGGTATAATTTTCTCATTTATGTGAGATTTGTTGTTAATATTCTTACGTTGCTGGTACTTAGTCATGTTATTACTTGCACCAGTGTGCTTGAATTCTTTAATGTTCTTAGTCACGTTATTACTTGCAATGGTGTGCTTGAACCTAAGTGTTAGGACTCCATGAAACTCTTTATAATATCAGTTCTGTGAATTATGTATTGTACCAGTATGGCTTGATATTAGCCAGCAGTGCAGTTGATAAGAAATATTTCTCTTTACTTATATTGTTTGTTTTGCCTTCAAAATTACATTTATTTGGCTATCTCTGTTGCTGTACAACTATAAATTCTTAGGTTAACACCTCAAAGCTAAAACACTTACAAATTTCTGGATCCACAACATCATCATAGCCATTGTTGTTGCTGATTCCGTCGACACTAAATGGCAAATGCATTGAGTCAATCTCTCAATCAGGTGAGCTATATTGATGTTCATTCCCGTCATATCATGCTGCACCTCTCACTCCAACTCCACAAGTTAACTTGATTATTTTTCTTATGATTGCTACAAATAGTGTTTCTTCTCTTTCTCATCTGCTTGGGTCCTCTATCTCTACCTATCGTCTCAGAGTCTTTTGGCGAATTTATTTGTGCACATGCATCTACTCACTGATCTCTACATTTTTATGTAGTCAAATTTGTTTCCCATCTACCATATATTCTTGGCCACAACCACCTGAACTGATGACAAATTGAACTTGACATGCCCTGAACATCCTGATTTTGTGTTGTTTTGTTGCCAATGCAAACCCCTCACCACCTTGTGATTAAGCCAAGGTACTGGTCGACAGGTCAGCATCTGTTGCCAGCTGGAAGCAAATTTCGTCTCTTTATCTCCTGGAGTACAATTGTACATATGTACCCACTCCATTGTTTTTTCAAATAATTTTTTTGTGTGCGTTTAGGCGGGTGGTGATAGCGCTGACACGTTAGGCCAAGTTGATTTCTAGATGATAAGGCAAAAACTGATGATGATGTTGCAGTCACATTTCAATACATCCCACATGGATCATTATTATCTACAGTGTTCATGGGGATGGCCACCTAGGCCACCTAGGCGGTGACTATCGCTAGTCGCTGGCAAAACACCCCGTTTATGGGGTAGTCGCTGTGCTAGGCGGTTTAGTCGCCTAGACAATCTTGGGTGGCTAGATGGGGTAGTTGTCCTAGGTGGAATGGTGGCTGGGTGGTCATAGACGGTGTGGCTGAAAATTAGGTGGTGACCTGGTGAAGTCGCAACAGCAAATTTTTGGAGGTAAATTGCGTGGTAGCGAAATCCAATTGCGTGGGCTCAACCGCGTGGGTCTAGCTGCAGGCAATGGAAGGGGTTAGGGTCTTATAGCATCTCCAACAGACTCTCCAAACCAAATTTTAGTAATTCTGACAAAAAAATGTACTCCAACAGACTGGCCAAACAGGTCGCTCACTGGCCAAACTTGGCTAGCCAAGTTGGCTTGCCATTTTGGGCCCCACACCTCCGCCGCTTCCTTCGCCTCTGCTCGGGGCGTCGTGTCGCCCTTCCGCCTTCGTCGCTCAGACCGCCGTGCCGCTCCTCTGCCTCTGCCACTCCTTCGCCTCTGCACGTTGTGCTTCCTTGTCCTGTACTCGTCCGCCTGAGCCTTCTTCACCAAGGCGCCGTCCCTACCCTTGACGGCCACCCCGTGAGGAGCAGCGCGCGGCCGCCTTGACGTGGCGCAGCGCTCGGCCCAGCGCTCGTCCATGTCAGCCCCGAACACCTTGGTGTCAGGGTCCACCTCCGCGGAGATGTCAGGGATGGTGGCGCCTCCGGGGTGTGGGATTCCCACGGTGCGGTGGGTGTCGGGGAAGATGCGAGGGAGTTGCTCGGGAGCCATGCGGTATCCCAGGCGTCATTCCACTCATCGCCGGTGGTCACGGCGGGCGGTGGCGCATGGCGGTGGGAGGAGAGGCGGTGCAGGCAGGAGGCGGAGGTGGGTACGTGAAGGGTGGAGTGCATGGCATGTGCTCGGTGAAATGCGCGAAGACAGGATGGTGTGTGCTAGTTTCGGCATTTTCCGAATTCTGGCAAAAAATGCACTTCAAAGGGAGAGTAAATTTTTTTAGAGAGTTGGAAATAGAGAGTCTGTTAGAGTGTATAGTAGATATGGTAAGGATTTTTTTTGGAAAATTGGCTAAATGGATAAATGGAGAGTCAAAAATAGAGATGCTTTTAGAGTTGCTCTTAGGGATTTAGGGTTGCCTCTGAGAGACTCGCTTGTCCCAGATGCCGCTGCCGCTATGTCAAGGGCGTCGGCACCTAGGGTAGGAGGCCCTCGACTGCGTAGATTGTAGCGGTAGGATATGTTGGCGCAGGGTTGATCCCCTTGCCGAGCTATGTTGGAGAACGGGGGGGGACTTTAGAGAACGGGGGAGACTCTAGAGAATGGGGGAGACTTTAGAGAACTGAGGTAGGGTTTGTAGATTGATCTTTATTCCTTGTTTTCCTAATTACACGCTATGGACCCCTTTATTTCTAACCAATTCTAACTGCAATTGGAGAAGTAAACTAACAAGACTCTAACCCTAGACTAACCTAAACTCTATGCGCCATGGGCCGGCCTGCCGCGTGGGTACTGTTCACGTGAACAGTACCGCGTGGTACTGTTCACCCATGGGCCTGGTGGCCCTGGCCCATGACACGCTAGCTCTCATCTCGCGCTCTAGGCCATAGCGCCACTGTGGTCTGTGGCGTTTGATCTCCTCGCTATGTACCTCCTCTTGTGCTGGTGCTTCCTAGACTGAGGCCCGTTCATTTCAGGCTTGACTTGTGGCTTAAGTCTGAGCACGTTTCACAAGATCTTAAATCGGTGCAATTTTTCAAAATAAAATTATATGAAAATTGTTATAAAGATGTTTATCAATTTTTAGTATTAAATTGATTTGTTTGAACTCTTAAAAAATTGTTATAAACCTCACCTTCATCCATCTATTTTCCATAGTATGTTTTAAATGGGCCCTAAGCCTCTGTCGCCTCTGCTCCTCTTGCTCCCTAGACTGTGCTGTTAGATAATTAGGCAATTGTAGTATTAATTTTCGAATTAAATAAATCATAGCATCCGCAAGAACTAGTATGTACATAGCTAACATACTAGTAAACAGGAATATTGCAATCATGATCTCACTAAGCATGATTAAGAACCGTACATAAAGGTAGCGCACGTACTGTACGGTAGCCGAAGAAGCCGTGGCTGATGCAGATCGATCTCTGTCGGTGTCGGACCACAGACGACGGCGATCGACGGTTGACGTAGACGGAAGGCGTGCCGTGATGACGGACGTGAGCAGTCACGCGGAGCGCTTTTCAAAAACCTTATTCGCCCTCTCCCGGTGCATGATCACAAGAGCGATAGATTTCGGAGACCTGTTCTCTCGTTCGCCGGTGCACGTCGGTGGGCGAGATGGAGTAGGTATGGCGGCGGCGCAGTAGGGAGGAGAGGCAAAAACCCTAGCATGGTTTGGTTATGATCTAATCTGCTCTGCGCGGTAGAGGCCGAGATATTTATATAGGAGCCGACACGATCTCGCGTCGCGATCGCGATCTAAATCGAGTCGGTTTCCATATACCGAATATGGGTCAAGTTACTAGGGGTGGGCAGTCGGTTTTATCGGTTTCATCGGTTCGGTTTTTAAAAAGTTCGGTTT
>KE372912.1:457685-488029 GCA_000418225.1 Zizania latifolia
GGACCAAGTCTTCAAACCGGCTAGCGCTTTCTATTAGAAAGGCTAGAATTAATGTTTGTTGGTTGTGAACTTGTGATGTGATATAACTTATAATATTTCGTGAAATCTATGATATTTGCAATTCATTTTTTATGTATGATTTGCACTTGTTTGTGCAATACAATTTGTGATGATGGCATTCTGTGATGAATTCTGTGTTGTTTGTAATGTACAATGTTGGCTGCAAAATCCTGGCTTTGATTCTTGATGCAGCCTAAAAAATTTATTTTTTACAATATGACCATAACATTAGTGAAGGGTCTAAATAAATAACCATCACTGATGGAAACCTTTAGTAATGGGTGTCAGTTACTCCCCGTCACTAAAGGGTCCCTCCAAGTCCATGTCGCGTTTGGCATGACCACATTTAGTGACGAGTAGCCATTGAGACCCGTCTCTAGAGGTAACCTATAGAGACGGGTGCAAAGTGTGCACCGTCACTATAGTTTGCACTTTAGTGACAGGTCACCCCGTTCACCCATCACTAAAAGGAGTCATGTCGGATGCGGCGTGGACTTGAAGGGACCCTTTTGTGATGGGTGTTTATCCATCACTAATGGCAGGGCTTTACTGATATGATAAGAGTGACGAGAGACATGTTCGTCACTAATGTACTTTATTACCCATCACTAAAGTGATTTTCTGTGGTAGTGAGGGCTGCGTGGTGCGGCGACAACCACGTGGCATAGAGGGCCGCCGTGGTGCGGCGGCAGAGAGGGCAGGTGGCGGGGAGACAGAGAAGGGAGCTGTGCAGATATAAAGGGGGAGTTTGAAAAAATGGTGCTCGATTTGAATTTTTCGGCACCGAATATGAAATTTTTGGCACTGGGTGCGAAAGATGCAAAAATTTTGTTTGTCGAGTATTTGTACTCAGCAAACACAAATTATTTGCCGAGTGTCTCAAATATGGCACTCAGCAAACATTTTTTTAGTTTTTAAAATTTTGTCAAATGTGTTTTTCTTTTTTTTTCTTAATTAATTTTGTGAAACATTTTCAAATTTATTGGGTAAGGCCTAAAAATATATTCAAAAACATGAAGATAATTTTTAGGATAATTTATTTCATTATTTCATGCACTTGCTGTTCAAATTTGACCTGTTTCAATTTAAATCCTAGAAATTCAATTAATGAATAAAAAAATAGCTAACTGACCTAGAAAAATGCTAAATTTTTTTATGGGATAAGATACGCTATATTTTAATTATAAATAAAGTTTCAAATTTAAACAAATATTTAACCATCGATTTGCTTTTAAACCCAACCCATTCCTTCTTTAAATCTAAATTCGTCATAGGAGAATCTTCGGTTTTTGAACATCGTACGTGACAACTTTCTCTAAACATTTTCAAATTTTTATCATAGTATATACGTATCATATTATAACACCATGACATGTCTCATGTTTTTTAGACTTTATTTGATTTTTTAAAATTAAAAAACCATTAAGCTCCACGTTGCTAATCGAGTGTCGTAACCTAGATTTTTTAAAATTTCTTTCCATTTTGTGGGTAAGGCCTATAAATGATCAAAAAATATGAATATATTTTTTCTACAAATTTTGGTTCATTATTTCATGCACTTGCAGTTCAAATTTGACCTATTTCAATATAAATCCTAGAAACACAGTTAATGAATTAAAATAGTAAACTGACTCAGAAAAATACCAAATTTTTACATGAGATAAGCTAGATTGTATTTTGATTGTAAAAAAAGTTTTAAGTTCAAACAAAGATTTAACCATCAATTTGATTTCAAACAAATCTAACATGTTCCTTCTCTAAACCCCAATTCCTCCTTGAAGAATCTATGATTTCTTAATATTCTACATAACAATTTTCTAGAAACATTTTTAAATTTTTATCACAGCATCAACATATCATATTATAACACCATGACAAGTCTCGTATTGTTTAGACTTCATTTGATTTTTTTAGAATTAAAAAACCATTAAGCTCCACTTTGCCGATTGAGTGTCGTAACCTAGATTTTTTAAAATTCCTTTCAATTTAGTGGATAATAACTAAAATAGACTCTAAAACATGAATTTGATTTTTCTATAAATTTTGACTCATTATTTTAGGCACTTGCAGTTCAAATTTCACATATTTCAATTTAAATCCTAGAAACATAATTAATGAATTAAAATAGTAAATGGACCTAGAAAAATGCAAAAAATTTACATGTAATAATATGTGTTGTATTTTGAGTGTAGAAAAATTTTCAAGCTCAAACAAAGTTATAAATATCACATTAGCTCGAAACATTTTTCACACAAAATGATGAGTATCCTAGGTTTGCCGAGTGTTTTTTTTTCAAAAATACTCAGCAAACCCGGCAAACCAAAATATTTTTTCTCGTCCAAACACGCCATCGTGACCTCCATCTGGACCGATTTTTTTTCCGATTTTTGCCAGAGTGTCAAACTTCGCTGAGTGTATTTTTTGCTATTCGCCGAGTGAGTATTTTTTGCTATTCGCCGAGTGTAAAAAGTTCACCGAGTGTATTTATCCGGCACTCGATGAATAACCCTCTTTATCGAGTGCCTGAAAAAATACACTCAGCAAAGAACTGGGCACTCGGTGAAATGCTATTTTCCCCGTAGTGCTTAAGGCCGGGGTAGGCAATGTTTTAATCGCATAAACAATGATCCAGCTATTTAATTATTAATTTGTGTTAATATACCAAGGACATTGTGTTAATTTGTGTTCATTTCTATCTAAGAGTTAAGACCGTAGAATTAAAATCATAGACGGACATCAAAATCCCTAATGTCTTACGTGTACATTGCACTTATCATGCAGGAGTGATTCCACTATATATCCAGTGGCATTTGATGAACCGTTTATTCAGTAGCCACGCAGTATGTTCCTCACATAATGGCCGGACATGTCCCCATGTCGCTTCCTTTTCTGTGCAAACGACGGCTGCAGCATTTTGATGTTTTGGGCAATCAATATCTGGCCGGACAGAATGAACCGCGCGCGAGCACTCGACCAGTCGTAGTTGCTAATTAATGTTATGATTAATGTTGTTGGTTACAAGTTCTTGTACATGTTGTACATGTAGTATGAGTCTAGTTAGTCGTATACATGTGTCAGCAGTGAGTAATTAAGTGTGCAGTGTATAGTATACCTGAGTTAGTTGACAGTGAAGGCTATAATAATCTGCATTTAATTAATGATTGCATAGCCGAGTTAAGTGTGAAGTGATGGCCTGAAGAAGTAGATCAACTAGCATTCGTGTACATGTTAGTCGTGCTCTGCATGTAAGTAGATGTGGCTTGCATGTAGGTCAATTAGTGGTAACGAACCATGTGAGTACACTATGAGAAAACAGCATTTTGTCGAGTGCCGGCTAAATACATTTGACGAACTTTTTACACTCAGCGAACAGCGAATAATATACTCGATGAAGTCTGACACTCGGCAAAAATTGAAAAAAAAAATCGGTGCAAAAGGAGGTCGCAACGGTGTGTTTGGGCGAGCAAATTTTTTTCTGGGTTTGCTGAGTGCTTACACTAGGCCGAGTATTTTTTAAAAAACACTCGGCAAACCCAGGATAGTCTTCATTTTGTGTGAAAAATTGTTTCGAGCCTATGTGATATTTACAACTTTGTTTAAGCTTGAAAATTTTTCTACACTCAAAATACAACATATCTTATTCTATGTAAATTTTTTGTATTTTTCTAGGTCCGTTTGCTATATTTAATTCATTAATTATGTTTCTAGCATTTAAATTGAAATATGTGAAATTTGAACCGTAAGTGCCTGAAATAGTAAACCAAAATTTATAGAAAAATCATATTCATATTTTTGAGTCAATTTTTAGTTCTTATCCACTAAATTGAAAGATATTTTGAAAAATCTAGGTTACGACACTCGATCGAAAACGTGGAGCTTAATGGGTTTTTAATTTTAAAAAATCAAATAAAGTCTAAAAACATGAGACTTGTCATGGTATTATGATATGATACATAGATGCTATGATAAAAATTTAAACATGTTTTCAGAAAGTTGTCATATAGGATGTTAAGAAATCAGAGATTATCCGAGGAATAAGGGTTTAGAGAAGGAATGAGTTATGTTTGAAATCAAATCGATAATTAAATATTTGTTTAAACTTAAAACTTTTTTTACAATCAAAATACAACATACCATATCTCATGTAAAAATTTAGTATTTTTCTGGGTCAGTTTACTATTTTTAATTCATTAAGTGTGTTTCTAGGATTTATATTGAATTAGGTCAAATTTGAACTGCAAGTGCATGAAATAATGAACCAAAATTTGTAGAAAAATTATATTCATATTTTTGAGTCCATTATTAGGCCTTAACCACTGAATGGAAAGAATTTTTAAAAAATCTAAGTTGCGACACTCGATCGGCAACGTGCAGCTTAATGGTTTTTAATTCTAAAAAAATCAAATAAAGTCTAAAAAATACGAGACCTATTGTAGTGTAATAATATGATATATAGATGCTGTGATAAAAATTTAAAAATGTTTGGAGAAAGTTGTCACTTACGACGTTCAAAAACCGAAGATTCTCCGAGGACGAATTCGGATTTAAAGAATGAATGTGTTAGATTTGAAAGCAAAACGATGGTTAAATCTTCGTTTAAACTTGAAACTTTCTATACAATCAAAATATAGCGTTCTTTATCCCATGAAAAATTTTGACATTTTTCTAGGTCAGTTAGCTATTTTTAATTCATTAATTGTATTTCTAGGATTTAAATTAAAACATGTCAAATTTGAACCGCAAGTGCATAAAATAATGAAATAAATTGTCAAAAAAATTATATTCATGTTTTTGAGTATATTTTTAGGCCTTACCCACTAAATTTGAAAATGTTTCACAAAATTTTTCAAGAAAAAAAGGAAAAACACATTTGACAAAATTTTTAAAAATAAAAAAATGTTTGCTAAGTGCCAAATTTGAGACACTCAGCAAACAATTTGTGTGTTGCGAGTGCAAACACTCGGCAAACAAAATTTTCGCATTTGTCCCCAAAAAATTCGAATCCGGCGCCAAAAAAATATATGCTGAAGGGCTTATCGGTGTCGGTTCTATTTTTTATTAGTTCTGACTAATCAATATCAGTTTAAAACATATTAGTGATGGCGATTTTGAACCACCACTAGTTATCGTGTTCTACAATAGTGATGTCTATGCCACCGCCGGCGGAATAGTGTACCAGAGCATATTTTCTACTGCATGTGTTGCTCTCAAAAACTGTGATACTATAGAAATTTCACCACAGATGGTTCGGGAAATTGTAGTTCGGCTGTGTGATAAAGGTTAGGAATCATATCCTGGATGAAAGTGCCAAATATTTAATTACATAAAAGTGTTATATATGTTTACTTGTAGCTAATAAATTTGAATATATAGGTATATGAATATACACAAAAACATCGATAATTAACTTCTAGAAACCCTAAAACTAAAAAGTTAGTAAAAATAGATGTGAATAGGGTAGCTAGTACAGTGGGCGAGGGAGATCGATGCCATCCTTCTCCTCTCGCCTCTTTGTTTCTTTACTTTGCAACGCACGCAGCGCACAGATATTCCAGATGCCACAGGCTTTACCCTTTATGGCGTCCGGCCGCCGTACGCGATCGTTCGTCGATGGATCACGTAGCCTTCAACTTGATTTACGTACACACTACATAGATAGATATATTGGTCCAAGAGATTTATGGTCGTATAAAAATTGATGCATATACGTGCCTCTCACATGCACACGTATGCAAAGTTTTTAGGTCACCTGCATGCATGAATATATGTATATATGCACTTTGGCATCAATCATGCATGCATGAATGTTGGCCCGTGGACCATAAAAATTGAACATTAATTAGTACAACCTCAATTCCAAAATATAAGCTAGTTTAGTTTTTATACATGGTTTTCAACGTGAAATATTAACCATTAATTAGTCTATTTTATTATATATCATCAATAATTATTAAAATAATATATGAAAGTATTTTCAAATACCGATCTAGCTATATGACATGTATGACACTAAACTTAAATACTTTTATCTTAATTATTAGTTAAAAATTACATATATTAATTTTTCTCAAAACGACGAATGGTTCGCTGAGTGCCACAAACGGCGAAGAACACTCGGTGAACCCGCTGTTGGCGAACAGGGGTTCACCGAGTGTTTTTCATCGGGCACTCGACGAACACTTCGTCGAGAGCCAAATTTGACACTCGGTGAAAAAAAGCGACTAAACAGTGGCGTGACGGTGAGTTTGCCGAGTGTCAAAAGTTTGGCACTCGACAAACAAGAAAATCAAAAAAAAAAGAGAAGCGAGCCGCAGCGCGGCGTGGCGTGGTGTGGTGTGACCTACAAGTACAATTAATGAATTAAAAATAGCTAACAGACCTAGAAAAATGCCAAAAATTTTTATGGGATAAGATACGCTGTATTTTGATTGTAGAAAAAGTTTTAAGTTCAAACGAAGATTTAACCATCGATTTGCTTTCAAACCTAACCCATTCCATCTTTAAATCCAAATTCATACTCGCGAATCTTCGGTTTTTGAACATCGTATGTGAAAACTTTCTTCAAACATTTTTAAATTTTTATCACAGCATCTACGTATCATATTATAACACCATGATAGGTCTTGTGTTTTTCAGACTTCATTTGATTTTTTAAGAATTAAAAAACCATTAAGCTCCACGTTGCCTATCGAGTGTAACAACCTAGATTTTTTAAAATTTCTTTTCATTTTGTGGTTAAGTCCTACAAATGGACTCAAAAACAAGAATATATATGATTTTTCTACAAAGTTGGTTCATTATTTCATGTACTTGCAGTTCAAATTTGACCTATTTCAATATAAAGCTTAGAAACACACTTAATGAATTAAAATAGTAAACTGAACCAGAAAAATAATAAATTTTTATATGAGATAAGCTATGTTGTATTTTGATTGTAAAAAAAGTTTAGAGTTCAAACAAAGATTTAACCATCGATTTGTTTTCAAACCTAACGTATTTCTTCTCTAAACCTTAATTCGTGAGAGAATCTCCGGATTCTTAACATCCTACGTGACAACTTTCTCAAAATATTTTTAAATTTTTATCACGGTATCTACGTATCATATTATAACACCATAACAAGTCTCGTATTTTTTAGACTTCATTTGATTTTTTTATAATTAAAAAACCATTAAGCTCCACGTTGCCGATCGGGTGTCGCAACCTAAATTTTTCAAAATTTCTTTCAATTTAGTGGATAAGAACTTAAAATGGACTCAAAAACATGAATATGATTTTTCTATAAATTTTGGTTCATTATTTTAGGCACTTGCAGTTCAAAATTCACCTATTTCAATTTAAATCCTAGAAACATAATTAATGAATTAAAAATAGCAAACGGACCTAAAAAAATACAACATTTTTACATGGAATAATATATGTTGTATTTTTAGTTTAGAAAATTTTTTAAGCTGAAACAAAGTTGCAAATATCACGTAGACTGAAAACATTCTTTCACACATAATAATGGCTCTTTGGGTTCAAAAAACACTCAGTAAACCTAGAAAAAAATTTTGCCCTCCCAAACACGTCGTCATGACGTCCGTTAGTACCCATCTTTGCCGAGTGTATTTTTCTAGGGCACTCAGCAAATAATTTGTTCGCTAAGTGTTTATAGTTTGCCGAGCGTTTTTTCAAAAACACTTGGCAAACCCATCTTTGCCGAGTGCTCGAAATAATGCACTCGGCAAAGTTTTTGGCACTCAACAAAGATGCAGTTTGCCGTAGTGAATATAAGTTATTCTAATATTACAGTAAAAAAATAAAACCTATCACTCTCAAATAATTAATGGGTAAAAAGATTTGAAGCTAGGGGAGCCAACACTCTAACTACATATACTTGAAAATGTGGATCGTAACTAAATTATCAATGGGTAATAAACATCGTCTAATCTTTCATGTTTGTGCTTTTTGTGCTAGATATATAAGAGAATGGAGAAAAAATAATGTAAATAGCAAGACGAAACAGACATGATAATCTTATTGATAATGACTATACATGGGCGTCCAGACGTCGTGGCCCAGCTAGCCGCTCCTGCGCGGCGTGGCCTAGGAAGCCTGCACGCGTGACCACTATGGAAAAATAGTGGTTTGCCTAGTTCCAAGGGCACTCGACAAAGCCCCAAAAATACTTGGCAAAGTGTTCGCCGAGTGTTACACTCGGCCAACAGCGCTCAGTAAAAATTGACTTGGCGAACACTTGTTTGCCAAGTGTCTTTTATTAGGCACTCGGCAAACATGTTTGCCGAGTGCCAAATGTGATACTAGGTGAAAAAAAGCATCGTAACGGCACTAAACCCATAACGGACATTTTCCAGGTGTTTGCCGAGTGTTAACACAGGGCAAACTTTCAGGAGTTTGTCGAGTGTTAACACTCCGCAAAGAAGGCACAAAAAAACATGAGGCATGGGGCGTTCCAGGAGATGGCGTCTTGAACGTACATTTAGTCGAATACCTAGCGTACATGGCATGGCGTGGCGAGGCGTGGCATGGTGAGGTGAGACGCGGCGTGGCGAGGTGGGGCATAGCGTGATGAGGCCCGCACCGGTGGGGCGAGGCAACGTAGAGGTGACGTGGTGACGGGGCAATGGGGAGGCGATGGGACAATACGGCGATGGGGCGGCATGGTGGTGACGGTGGCAATTGGGAGGTAGAGGCGACGGTGGCGACGGGGTGGTAGAGGCGACCACAGCGACGGGGTGGAAGAGAGGAGAGGAGGAGTCACGAGCACACAGAGAAGGAGGAGCAGCAGATTTAAAGGAAAAAAATTGAAAAAGGACGCGGAGGGTGAAAAAATTGGCAAGGCGGGATGCAAAAATTTTGTTTGCCGAGTGTCTCAAATTTGGCACTCGGCAAATATTTTTTATTTTTTAAAATTTTGTCAAATGTGTTGTTCATTCTTTGACTTGTTAATTTTTGTGAAACATTTTCAAATTTAGTGGGTAAGGCCTAAAACGGACTCAAAAATATGAATATAATTTTTTCGGACAATTTAGTTTATCATTTCATGCACTTACAGTTCAAATTTGATCTGTTTCAATTTAAATCCTAGAAACACAATTAATTAACTAAAAATAGCTAACTGATCTAGCAAAATGCCAAAAATTTTCATGGGATAAGATACACTGTATTTTGATTGTATAAAAAGTTTCAAGTTCAAATGAAGATTTAACGATTGATTTGTTTTTAAACCCAACCCAATCCTTCTCTAAACCTTTATTCCTCCTCGAAGAATCTCCGATTTCTTAACATACTACGTGACAACTTTCTCAAAATATTTTTAAATTTTTATCACAGCATTTATGTATCATATAATAACACGATGACAAGTTTCATGTTTCTCAGACTTCATTTGATTTTTTTAGAATTAAAAAATCATTAAGCTCCACATTGCTGATCGAGTGTCGCAACATAGATTTTTCAAAATTTCTTTCAATTTAGTGGGTAAGGCCTACAAATGGACTCGAAAATATGAATATAATTTTTCTATAAATTTTGGTTCATTATTTCTTGCACTTGCAGCTAAAATTTCATATATTTCAATTTAAATCCTAGAAAAACACTTAATAAATTAAAAATAGCAAACTGACCTAGAAAAATACCAAAAAGCTATATTGTATTTTGACTTTAGAAAAATTTTCAAGTCCAAATCAAATTGCAAATATTACATGGGCTTGAAACATTTTTTTCACACAAAATGATGAGTTGCCGTGTTTACCGAGTATTTTTTTGAAAAAACACTCAGCAAACCCGGTAACCTCTTTTTTTTGCCCGCCCAAATATGCCATCGTGACTTCCGTTGGTTTCGATTTTTTTTCGTTTTTTGCTGAATGTCAAACTTCGCCGAGTGTATTTTTTGCTATTCACCGAGTGTTTTTTGTTCACCGAGTGTATTTGGCCGACACTTGGTGAATAACCCTCTTTGCTGATTACCCGAAAAAATACACTCGGCAAACTATAGGGCACTTCACAAAGAGTTGTTTTCCCGTAGTGGACGTCGGGCTATTGGGTCTAGCTCAGCAAGCTTTTTTCTCCTCGTAATAAACTGTGCACATATAACGTTTCAATCAGTTATGAATAATATTTCACTATAACTATACATATTCTTTCAGCTAGTATATCATAAAGTTTTAAATAGTTTAATAATTGTTTCATTTTATTTATTAAATAATATCTCACTTTTATACATTAATAGTGTTTCAAAAAATATGTAAATCATGTTTTACTAGAAAAACACAAATTATTTTAATTGTTTATAAATAATGTTTCAACCAGTTATGAATAATATTTTACGTAATTATACATATTGTTTTAGCTAGTATATCGTAATGTTTCAAATAGTTAAACAACTATTTCATTTTTTATTAAATAATGTTTCATTCTATACATTAGTGATGTTTTCGAAAAATTATGTAATCCATGTTTCAGCTAGAAATACAATTTATTTCAAGTGTTCACATTATACTGTTTCAATCAGTTCTAATCAATGTTTCACATAATTATACACAATTTTTCACTCAATAACGCGTCATGTTTCAGCACTGACAGTTGCAAGTTTGATCGGATGGACATGATTAAGCACGAGGAATCAAACGGTTGGGAGCAGCATCTGATTTTTTTGGCCTAGATCGGACGTCCGAGACGTAGTGCTGTTCTAATCTTTTATACATATGTGTGTGTACTGCTCTCTTGCTATAACTTTTCACAACTTTGTGTTTAGGACAATAGATAGAGACCAGTAAAATCCGTACATGATCTTACGAAAGTGAAATGTCATTGAGTTCTTTTTGCAGCGAACACGTCATACGCGCCCTTTCATGTGTGCTGCAGATACGGTGAGATGGAAAAGAAGGGCCCTCTAAATTGAGCTAGATATTGTTCATGAGCTCGCTCCTTGGAATTTACTTTATAGGTAGTGGAGTTGCATTGCACAAAAATAATTAAGGGAAGAGAAAGAGAGAGGAAGATCGAAAAGGTGGAATTAATAATGACAATTGGTTTATACTTGTGAAAATTATATGGCTATTGAATGAGATCTAAAGCTATAATTTTTTAAGACTCCTGTATACAAATTAATTACTCTATCCGTCGCACAAATTTTTAGCATTCAAAATACCCCCCAAAACATTATTTTTAACTTATTTCCTTTGGTTAATCCGTGCACAATAAATGAATTCTAGTTAACCAAGCTACACCAACCAATCTGCGCGTCTGGAAGTTACTACTCAGAGCGAGGCACCTAATTAATTAATTTCTCCACACTACAAATCTATCTGATAATTGCTAAAAATCAATGAAAGCATTCGTGGGACAGATATAATACATGAAAGGACGCTATTTTTCTGTTACATTCCTAGGATACAAACACCCTCATATGTGCCAGTTTATAACCCCCATATTGTCGTCTTTTGAACCGGATCGGAACTAGCACAGCGGCACAGATAGACGGTGATTATTATTGTTAGTTATATAGAAGCGGCACATATGATCGAGGTCATATACATGCATGGCGGTTCTATAGTTAAGAACCGAGACATATAGTAGTGTATCCTTTTTTGAATTTTGTATGTAGTTGTTAGGAAGCAGGCCAAAAAAATGGTGATCTTATTACTAAGCATAACATGCAGGTTTTTGTTAAGAACTGACAGATATAAGGTTGCCACACCCATATATATGTGCTAGTTTTTGTTGATAATATAAATAGCACATATGTAATGTCCAACCAAAATTGTTTGAAAATTTTAAAAAAGCATCCAAATAGATCGATATGATAAACTGTAACACATATTCGGACATGATATGTGAAATCCTGATTTCAGTAATTCGGCGAAAAACATATTTGAATCAAAAATTTAATTTTAAAGGTTGAATTCTTTGAATGAATTTCAGTGCCAAAATGAATTTTTCCTTCAAACAAGTAGTAAACACTATTCCTGTCCGAAAATACTATTCATGATCCGAAAATCTTTATTCTTTCAAACTAAATCCTTCAATTTAACCTCAAGCCTCGAGTATTCCATTTCAAACAAACTCTTTAGGACTCCTATTCACCGTCCAAGAATTTCATTCTAAAAGCATTATTTGAAATCCGAACATACTATTCATCGTCCGAAACAACCAGTTCAATTCCCTACTCTTGTCAACCCGTATACGTATATACATATATATGTATATACCCCATAAACAATAGAATTTAATTTACTATTCCCAGTCCAAAATTACAAAACTGAAAACAACACCATTTCTCATCTGAAAATACAAATTCAAACCAAACATTCACATCCGTCCTATTTAGACTAAGTTTAAACCAGTTTGATTCAAACATTCTAATCAAACTCTGCATAACCCCTTTTGATTTAAACCTTCTATTCAAGTCACAAAATTTATACCCTGAACAAAACTCCTCTGATTCTTTTCCTGAAACAGCCTTCTTCTGACTGCTACTGCCAGAAACAGCTTCTGTTCTTTCCTCCTGCAGCTGCGCCATACGCCATGTTCCTGTTCCACCTCTTGCCACATGGACCGAGCTGGTTCACTGAGACCTTTCCCCTGCGCCTGGTCCACCGGACCAACTCCCCTCTTCTGTTTCTGCACCCTGCCTTCGTCGGTTCAAACCGTACGCCAGCCATGCACCAGCTCACGCCCGTCACATGCCAAGCTGCGCACTGCCTATGCCAACATGCGCGCCTGGGCGATGTACCACGCCAGCCGAGCACCAGGCAGCCCGCACCGGACCGCGCGCGCCTCCATGCCACACACGCCGCATGCACCAGATTTGCCGCGCCGGAACTCCGCCAAGCCAGCTCGCCGGCATAACCACCCATAGACGTCACCTTGTCTCCGCGCCGTGCCAACACTTGCCGGCGGTCCCCTCCCGATGGTTTCGTAGTGGCCAATCTGGTGGATTCCTCTATTTATGCACCAGCCCTCCATCCCTTGTCCATACCCAGCCCCCCCATTCGAAACCCTAGCGCAGCCAGGGAAGATCACCCCTCCGCCGCCGTACGCCAAGCTCGCTGGTTTAAATTAATTTTATAGTATTTCTTTATTGTATGTGTTCTCGCGGTTTAGTCACCGACGCCAACGACTTTCAAGATTGTCTCGCCGAAGACTCTGACTACGATACGATATAAGGCAAGTCTTCCTTTGATCATGCTTAATCCTATGAAACGCTTGTAATGTTTTAAACTTATATTTTCATGATTAGGATGCGCAGTCACGTACACTAATAGTCTATTGCTTTAGCAATTAAGACAAATAAAACCTAAAATTTGACCCTTAGCTTCCTTGTTGTTGAATACCTTGTATTCCTTTGTCGATTTAAGATTTACTATTACATCCATTGCTTTACTTTATTCTTTTAATTGCTTTTAGTACATTCCTTATAAACTGGGTGCACTACGTATACACTACACACTCATACTAAAACATGACGACTAAATGTAGTTGGGATATGGTGTTGTTTTTAGTAAATGTATTGTATTGAAATAAAATTGTTTATATTGCAAAGTTGTTAAGTGCGATTGTCGCTTTAGGGTGCGATTGCACTTAATGTATAAGAACCAATTCCTTAGAGAATAACATGAGCACATCTTCATGTAATCTTGCGGGTATGTGAGAGATACCCCTAGATTAGTACTTAGTGGGCTTAGGATAGTCCGACTACCGATAGATATGAAATCGCCGAGGTGGCTCGAGGTTTTACTTGCAACGTCCCTAACGGGCACGAGATTTGTGGCTGAGGTCAATGGTTATGTTTGAGGAGTTAGTAGTGGAGCACCCATGAGATTTCAGAGGAGAAGAAGGAAGCACAGCTTCCCGATCTTTGGTCGAGGACCTGTCTAGGTGGCAGTGGGGTATCCTAGGTTGGCTTTGGAAAAGCCTTATCACGAACCTCCTATACCGATGGGTATAAGAGTAAGCTCGTGTCGAAAGGGTAAAGTGTACGCCTTCAGCTAAAGTATAACTTGTTCGAACAGCCGTGCCCACGGATATGGATGCGTGTCTTGATGATTTCCCTTGCATAGTGTTTTCTCTTATTTTTTACCAACTACTATTGTGGGATGGGACGTTACCAAAGTATACCCCTGGGGTATACGGCTAGCCTTTGTGGTTGGCAATGTTCCTATGTGGAGCGGGAATTTGAAAGACTTCATAAGGAGAGATGTGAGAATTAAAACTAGTTAAGCGGTAAAACTGGACTTAGGTTGAGATTATGATAAAAATGGGAACAACTTCCCTAATAAATGGGCAAGCCAGTACCGAGAAACGACATAAGAGATGAGATGTTGAGATGTAGTTTTGTGATCAGTTGAATTGATGGAAAGATGGTGGGATTTGTTGCAAAGCAATCCCGGTTTGGTAAAGATGTGGAAAAGAGGTTGGTTACTGATCTATATTATACTATTTGTGGAAGCGGTTAGAGGTTGGGACCTCTATCCGTGGGTATAAGCACTTAGAAGTTTTAGACTGCATTCTCTTAAGAACCATTGCCCTCTTTTAGTCCATCATCTATATTTATTTCTAAGACTTACTGAGTACTCTCGAGTACTCAACCTTGTTTTTACAACCCCCTTCCAGAATTTGCTAATCTTCCCGAAGATGAGGAGAACTTTGAAGACGAAGGTGGAGATGTTACCGATGAAGTAAAAGAAGATTAGGGTTTCGGGCCTAGTCCCCAAGATGGAGTTTAGACAGTAGTGCATGCTTGAGTGTTGTATTGTTTTCGCTGGACTTTTTGTAATGATTGTTGCTACGAGGTATGACTCTTTAGCAGCTTTTATAATAGTTAATTGTTGTAATAATCTTTTCTGCAATGTAGTACTACCGAATGGAACGAGGTCATTCATGATTTTTCGTTCGTCTTCGATACGTTACGGCTCGTCCCGTTTCGACGAAAATTTCTGTTTCGGGACTGGTCGTTGCATGATAATTATCTCAAATAAAAATGTTATGCAATACAAGGTGGTAGATCTTATTTCTAAGCCAACCACTTGCGTTTCTGGCTCTCAATCGCCTCCTTCTATCTGAGCTTTCCTCGAGGCGGATGGATTAAGGGTCATGATTATTTCCACTGCTAGAGTAAAGACACCATAAAAATTGTTGAATTTTAACAGCCGAGAGTACTACTAAGAAAAGCTTCCCTAGTTTATACATAGTTGGTAGGTAGTTTGATACGAGTAGGGCCAACTACATGTATACATGCATATATATGTACCGAGATCCATGGTCGGCGTGCATGCAATTATCTAGTGTAGCCAACAAGCCGGCCAGCTGCTTTTGCCCTCGAGATGAGAGACGCGTCCAAAGTTTTATTTAACCGGCTCATGCAATCTTCCATGTTATGATATAATTCATTTGAGCTGAACTCATGCTTAGAGCCTGTTCCTAAATTAAAGCTGATACATGCATGCATGCTGAGAGGGGACCACCCGTCTAATTAATTACAAAGCTCTACATGAATAAATCTCGACAAATCAGTACTTGGATCTTCTTAATTGCCTGCTAGATCACATACAGAGAAGGAGGGGAGTGGGATTAGTGGATCGAGTTGCTTGAGGGCTTAAGGCATCCCTTGATTAATGGCTTTCAGCCTTTCACGACTTTTGATATGCAGATTTACCATTTTAATATGCTGGGTTAGCGATGATCATTTGGGAATATATTGGAAGGAATGATTCTAGAAAAGGTCCAGATTAGTCGAAAACCTAGCTGTCTATGGCCTTGTGTAGCCATGCATATTAACCTAGCTAGCAACAATCACCACCCCGGCCCTTTCTTAATTAGCTAAGTTTTATAATGCGATGATGATAGGCCTGAGATTATGTACATATAACCAAGGCACAATTTGTTTTCAAAAAGGCTGGCATCGACGGAAAGGAGCACAGAAGAATATAAACCTAAGTGCTGATCAATTAATTGATGAAAGCAGATAGAAACAATGCATTGTATGCAGCTAGGTGGCAGCTTGCACAATCTGTTGGCCCAGTTTCAACTTGGAATAGTGGTGTAATATTCTGTCCCCTCTCATGTCGATCACATGCTAATCAGAATGCAATTAACTTAAGCACCCAAAGTATCATCCCTTTGCAGTACGCTAGCTAAGCATAACTAAACTAGCTAGCATACCTAGCTATATAGTCCCTGATGCTAAACCATAGCAGTAAATAAACAGTCCGATGGATGTTTTAGTAGAAGTCCATGCAGTACCTAAGCCAATGATCAGTGCATAAATTTAAGCATCGTCTAGATACAGTGCATCATGTACTCCTAGCATAGTTAGTACTAACAGTGCCGGAGATTACACTTAATTACTCCCTTGCTCAATCCTGAAATATAAGAGGCACAGAATTCTAAGTCAATATTTTTAACTTATTTTGACTAATAATATGCATGTATGTTTATTCTCATGCATGTGATACCATCAGATCAATATTTAAAACACTTTCATATGATCGACGTCAATATTATAGTTATTGATAATATATTATGAAACAAATTAATAGACAAAATATAGTTTCCAAATCCATGTAAAGATATGCAGGCCTTGTATTTTTGGATGGAGGGAGTAAAAAGAGATTAATTAGTTTTACCATATCTACTTATGCCTCCTGTTTCCTGAGGGAAGATCGAGGCATCTCTCTTTATTTGATGATGATTTAAGTACTGTTGAGTCCCTTTCGTATATATGCAAATGCCATCACTAATCATAATTTATGCAGAATCTGAGAGTGTAGCTAGAGCTTGCTTGTCAGTTAATCCGATCCATTGCGGGGCATTGCTCAAAGTTGGCCAACATAATTCATAGCATACCGGCAAGTCATTATATTATTCTTTATCCTATATATATAGTTAACTAATATTGTCACATGCATGGATAACTGTTAGGCATTGCACGTAGCAAGATGCCATGTTTGGTTAGGCCAAGAGCACACAAAGCAACCATATGCTTAGGGTGTTGCAGTCGAGTGAGGTAAATTCCAATTACTTGCCCGAGTATGATAAGCCTGATCAAATGATTTCATTTCTAGATATAGGAAGATTCATACCACAATAATGGTTATCTAGCTAATTATCTTCATCTGGTGTTCACCTTAACCGCGTAATTTAATAATAGAGAAGAGCATGCATACGGCTAATTAACATCTATAATAAAACAGCTACATCGATAACAACTAGTAATAATTATTTTGTATTGCATTGCTTCAAAAAGATGTACAACAAATAATCCTAGCTCACTTGGCATCAATTAATCTGACGAGAGCATTTATTTCACGCTTAATTTAATTCTAGAGAAGAGCATACTGTTAATTAACATATATAATAAAACAGCTACTATCTGGTTCTATATTTCTTGACGTTTTATACATGTTTTTACATACGAATGAGTGATTAATTACTATACATGTTTTCTATTTTGCGTGTCTTAAATATGACCATGTTGCACTTAATTAACTTGTACTTAACAAGTTTGTATGCATGCATATAGAGGTATTGGTGTTCAAAATAGCCTCTTTAATCACCAAAACTTATTTAACAAGTAGCATTCCAAGACTTTAAAGCAAGAAAGTGAAGAAATATATATACAGCCGCACGGAGTACATCACAACCAGTAGCATTTATGTTGTATTGCATGCTTCACAAGGATTTACAGCAAATCCTAACTGACTTGGCATCAACCTGACGAGCATTTAGTGTAAATGTGTGCTACTTTGAGTGTTCAGAATTCGATTATTGTCTAGCATGCACACCAATAATGTAGTGCTACACTTTCCCATCCTTGTAGTTGCATGGTTGCCGGTGCTGGAGCGTTAACTCTGCGCGTGCATGATATACACAATATTGTTTAATTACTTAGCTAGGAACATATTATATTCGACTAGGCTGTTAGAGTACGGACTAACCATAAGAGCTAACCTATCAGCTGGTTTGCAACTACAAGTTACTTTCTTCTGCGATCTCGTTTGTCAAATGAACAATATACTTTGTCCTAATGCTCTAGAAGATGCATATTTACGGTGCCAACGGACCGGCCGTTTTGACCAAATGGTTCATCCATATCATCAGTCAAGGAATATTAATTAGACAGCAAAAAATTGGGTCCCAAGGACTTTTATATATATCATCCCTCCGGTCATAAAAACATCTCGTTTTGAATATTTGTTAAGGCAAACGCGTTCAATAGTTTAAGCACCAATATATGTTCTTAAATAGTTAGATGATAGGAATTAAATTGATTGGTTTTTTTCTATATATCGACATTGGGGGAGTATTAAGAGGTAGAAGTATATCATAGTATTAATCATTGGTGGTAGATAGGGTACCTCTAATCAGAGCCGCAGAGGTATAATCCTCATCTCCTGATTAATATTATAAATAACGTAACTGTATCTAGGGAATTCCTTCCAAGTACAACAAATAAACAAATTTTCATATGCTTAGATTCATCTCCAAAAACATATTCGTAGTACTATTAATTTTTCTAGAATACAAATAAATTGGGACAAAGATTAATGATCAATTTTTATTTTGGTTGTCTGAAAAAATTTTAAACCGGGGTTAGAGGGAGCAAAAAAATATTTTTTACATAATAGAATAAATGTAACATGACGTAACAAACCTTTGAACGAATGCATGATGAGCATGTCTGTATTTCTTAGACAGGATGGACCTTGAACATTATATATACCATTGTGCCACGCACGTCCTCTCAATATCTGTTAAATATTCCTGAATATATCGATCGATCCATGGCTGAGTTCATTGACATGCCCATTCACTGCACCATATGCATTCTGCTGCTAGCTTTCTGCATACATCCACTTTTAATTACATGCATGGAGCTGAGGAGTAGTGCCCATCGAATCCAATAATGCCGCATGACCTGTTCGAAAAAAGCGCGCGGGGAATAAAAAGAGTGTCATGTTGTTATGAACTGGAGTCCTCCTTCACGTCTCTGATGTCACGGCAAATTAGACTTAAACTAAAACACATATCGCCAAAAGTAAAACTAAAGGGTACTAATCTCTCTCCAACTGTGGCTAGCTAGCTTACTTGTTACATGAGGCAACAACTCGCTTGCATTCGTTAGTTCTCTCTACATGCGCGCGCGCGGGCCTAGCTAGCTGCAGATATTATCACTTTGCTGACAAATCTACGACCTAGCGCATGCACGGTCGTTGCTGATGGGACCTAGGTCAAAAGCGACCAAACTTTCGTGTCATATATTATACGCTAAGTGCACCAAATGGGTCCAGATTTAGCGAATAAGTGACACGGCGTCCTGAAGATTTGATTCACCAATGGAAGAGAGAGCATGCAAAACAATGGTCTATTGCCCGCGGCCGCACTAACCCTAAAGGATGGAGAAGGAAGCTTCGTAATTAACCTCTTGCCAGAAGACCAGAACCACCCAAATCCATTGTTATATACCCTAAAGCAGATTCCCAGACCTCTGGAGAAATTGGGTGAAACTTAATTTAGTTTTAATTTGGTCTCTCTCTCTCTCTGGCGATTGATTGATTGATCAGGATGCTTTGATCATTAGCATCACCATAATCTCCTTCTATAAATAGCCCCCATTCACTCCATCATCCCATCACAGTAAGCCAGTAATACACATTTGAGAGTCTGTAGCTAGTCCTGATCAAAGCCACGTTTGAGAGTCTGTAGGCTGTAGCTAGTCCTGATCATATCCTTCCTAAGTTTCTCCACAATCACTTTGTGATAAACATGTCCAGGGACCCTTTGGTCGTCGGGCATGTCGTCGGTGATATTGTCGACCCCTTCGTCACCAACGCGTCGCTTAGGGTCTTGTACAACAGCAAGGAGATGACAAATGGGTCTGAGCTCAAGCCATCTCAAGTGTTGAACGCGCCATCGGTTCAGATCGGCGGGCGTGACATGAGGACACTCTACACTCTTGTAAGTGCGATATATAAGGTTAATTTGTTGGTGTAGTAGCTTCATCTTGCTTCCAGTGATATGATGACTCTTCGATGTTAACTCTCGGCTTTCTCTCGTCTCCTTTAACTTGAATTTTTTGTGGTCCTAGTGGATATATAATTAGCATCTCTTTGGGCTATATACAAGTACTACTTGACCCAGCTCGATCAGCATATCTCCTAACTAAAGTGTCCTCTACATTACACTGTATTATTAGATGCAATGAAAAGAATGTATCACTCAGTTGACGTCTTAAGTCCATGCATGTTAGTTGTCTTTTAGCAGATTAGACGATCGTCGACTAACTAATATTCCTTGTTCTTAATTTGTAATAGTGAAGTGCAATTATATAATGTTTGGATCGCGCACCTCAGATATATATTTAAAATCAGCAAATTAAAATGATTTCTGGTATTAAACTCCTAGCAATAAAAAATAATACATTTAAACAAAGAAGTATTTATCCTTGTGATTCAGTTGTATTTCTGTATATCGTGTGCTCTTATGCTCGTTAAGGATCAAATATATATTAAGTGATACAGACAGTATGAGCTTGCCATAAAAATTCTTAAATAATGCTCATTGATTGATGAATTTCTGGAGTGTTTGAGCACGATAATTCATCTCACATGTGTCTAACCATGTATATATATCTTGTTGCTAGGTAATGGTGGACCCTGATGCACCAAGCCCCAGCAACCCTACTAAAAGAGAGAACCTTCATTGGTAAGCTCTATGTAGCTTTTGTGTTGCATGCGAGAGTGAGTGGTAATCCACGAGTTCTTTTTCCCTTCACTTTATATACATGCATGCCCTGTGTATGATGTGCTGCTCCTGTTGCTGATTAGATGAGTATATAATACACACACACACACACACACACACACACATGATCACCTTTGACATTGTACTGATTAGTTAGTTTCTCCATGTCTCATGCATAAATAGGTTGGTGACAGACATTCCAGAGACCACCAATGCCAGTTTTGGTAAGTGATTTGACTCTTGTTAATTGCCATTGTCTGAATGTCATGTGACTTGTGTCCTATGTTCAACATTCTTGAGGTAATCAATATTTTGGTTTCGATGCTGACAAAGCCAAAGTATCTTTGGGGGTTTGTTTTGCCACTCAAATAAATACTCTCTAGGTATATAAAGGCATATAAGTTTTTGGCGCGGTATTTAACATAAAAATTTAGCAATTAATATCTTTCAAAATATATTACTAACTTCTTGAAAAATAATATTAAATGAAAATATTTTCATATATAAATTCAACTACATCACATGCATAACACAAAAAATGCATTTAGCTTAATTATTATCCAAAAGTTAAAAAGATTGACTTTTCAAATGCAAGCATGCCTTATATTTTTTATGTTGATAATAATATATACAATTAAACAGTGGCATAAATTAAAAGCAAGAATTTATTCTTATTTTGGATTGTGCTTAATTCAGAGAAACATCATATGTATATTACACGTGCTATATATAGATTTTCTCCATATTAATTTGGAAAAGAAAATAGCTTAGTAGCACTAATAAAAGGATCTAATTTGTAGCATTTAAAATATTCACCCACCCTCCAAAATACACCTTCTTGCACACAAAATCTTCAGCACTACAGAAATTAAATGCTGGTATTCTATGTATATCAGGTAATGAGATAGTCCCCTATGAGAGCCCACGCCCAACTGCAGGCATCCATCGCTTCGTGTTCATCTTGTTCAGGCAGTCAGTCAGGCAGACCACGTACGCGCCGGGCTGGCGCGCAAACTTCAACACCAGGGACTTCTCACAGATCTACAACCTCGGTTCGCCGGTCGCCGCCGTCTATTTCAACTGCCAGAGGGAAAACGGCTGTGGAGGAAGAAGGTGCATCAGGTGATATATACATGTATGTATATAGTTGGGAGCTACCAGCTAGCGTACACTCCCTTCTATATAAATATGATCAAATATATATATAATAGCAACTGGGAGATAAGTATCAATTCCTAAAGGGGCCGCTGATATGTTTGTGTACGTGTGTCTCTATATGTGTTGCGTGTGTGTTTGTGTGTTGTGTGAGTGCCTCTTGTGTGGGCATGCATTGCATGCTTGCACAATGGGTGAGAACTATAAATAGTTCACTGAAGAATGTAGCTCTGATGTAATGTTGTTATTTATTTGCTACCTCTCTCCTTCCCAGGAAGCTATAGCGCTTGAGCTGGGCACTGTTCCAATTTGACTACATGTTGAAGTGGTACATGATATTCATTAAATATTGTTGGGTTTTCGAATTTTCCTGCATGGACAATTTAATATAATATACTACATGTGTGTGTACCCTTAATATATACGCGTTATTCAGATCATATTGAGAAAATAAAAGATTCTGTAACGCACGTTTGATTATCTGAATTTATTACGGTCTTTAATTTTGTATGAACTCTAGCTTGTTTCACTACCGGCATTCACTGTTTTGTGAAGGCCAAAATACACTCGGCGAAAGATTTACCGAGTGTTATACTCGACAAAGAACACTCAGCAAACCCTTTGTCAGCGAATAAGGGTTTGTCGAGTATTTTTGTCAGGCAGAAGGAGGAGCGGCGACGGCATTGTAGGGGCCAACGTAGAGGGACTAGTGAAGGACACCTGCAGAGAAGGTGGGCGCCGACAGGACAGAGGGGGTGGCAGGAGGGGGCAGTAGTAGGGAGGTGCGGTAGGGGCAGGGAAAGGGGGCGTGCCGGCGATAGGGCATGTGGGAGAGGGGGCGCTAGCGGTGGCGCCATGCCGGCAGCGGTGGGGGACACCGACAGTGTTAGGGGCGGCTGGGGAGACGGGCGTCGGTGGTGTTTTGGGCTGCGAGGAGAGGGGGCTCGGCGATGGAGGGAGCTGGTCATGGTAGGGGGCACCGACGGTTGTGGCCGGTGGTGGTGGGTAGGCGGCGGGGGAGGTGTGGCTCGTTCGGACAGGGGCACGCGGGGATTTAGGCCCTGTTTTGTACAGCTTTAAATCAAGAATTTTTTAGAGTTGGTCTAACTTAGCTCTAAAAAATCCTAGATCTAGAGCTGTGGATAGATTGATAGTATTTAGTTGAGTAGTCTAATTTTTATTTTAGACTAAAAACAAAAGTTTAAACTATTTTATTATACTATACAAACCTCAGATCCAGTATAGATCTTGAAGTTAGAGCTATACCAAATAGGTCATTAATGCCCCCAAGCACCCCTATCCGAATGTACATATTCTTTTTGCCGAGTGCTGCCAGATTTGTCTTGGCAAACTTTAAAAAGATAAAAAATTAAGTTTGTCGAGTGTCTGATCTAGAGCACTTGGCAAACAAAAAAAATAAAAAAATGAATTTTTTTTCAAATGTGTTTTTTAGTTTTTCGTGACAACTTTTGTGAAACATTTTCAAATGTTTACCACAACCTCTATGTATCATATCATGACATCACGGCAAGTCACGTGTTTTTCAAACTTTGTTTGCTTTTGTAGAATTAAAAAATTAATAGTTGCATGTTGGCAATCGAGTATTGCCACCCAGATATTTCAAAATTTCTTTCCATTTTATGGTTAAGGCCTAAAAATAGACTCAAAAACATTAATATGATTTTTTACATATTTTTGTTCACTAATATTGTACCCGTGCTACGCACCGGTGAAAATCAAAAAACAATTATATTATTAGTTAGGAGTTGGATTCTTTAGAACTTTAATTTAGTAGTTAGAAAGATTGTTGCAGCATCAAAGAATAATTACAGACGCAAATCAAACTATCATATCCTCAAACAATCAAATAAAAGCACAAGAAAAATATTTGCTTACAGTCCAAGCCATCAGGCTACATGATTTGGCGTCTGCAATCTACACGGGCGGCGACCTTGCGCTGGACAGGGAGCAGCGCGAGGGAGGGAGAGGAGACGACGCCGGTGATATGACAGGAGGGATCAGGAGGAGATCAATCTATTAGAAAATCATAGACTTTAGCTTAATTCTTAGCCTATTCATGATACCCTTTATGCGGAATAAGGCATTAAACTAACCGGAATGAAGAAACCATAAGAAAAGTGTAGTTATTCTTCTCTGTTTGTTTGGTGTAGATCTCCTAGCAATTGGTAGATGACATCGACCCTCCGGATGCCATCTATACTGCCCTTAGACAGCCTTTCGAAGTTCATTCAACGAAACTAATGATAAGAATAGTTTTAGGAGTAGGACTGCCGAGCAGGAAGAATGGGTGCGTTCTGCTTGGGTCGGGTCTCATCTTTTATAGTGTACACTGTGAAAATTGGGAACTCATCCATATAGAAAGAAAGCACCTTCCGATTATGACGCTCACATTAGATGAAAAGAGATTAAACCGAAAAGGAAAGATTTCAATATGAGAAAAGTCATTAGAGGGAAATATATCAGCTCACTAAGAAAAGTTCTTTACACGGAAGGTCTTTAATCGGAAAGATATCCATCCACTAAGAAAAGTCCTTTAAATGGAAGGTTATTATACGGAAAGATATTGATCCACTAAGAAAGTCCTTTAAATATAAAGTTATTATACAGAAAGATATACATCTTATAAAAGGAATAATCTAGATAATCTAGAAAGTCTTAACTAGTCATTATGGAAATATGTGGGAGGAAGGAGATCGATCTAATCTCCTATAATTTTGCTGAGACGCTGAAAGGAATGGCTGAGATTTAATATTTTTATTTTTAATAGAGTAAAAATAAAGGGCTGTGATTTTTCAGATGGTAGATGATTAAAGATGAAGGGATGAGATTTACCAGAGGGGTGATGTGTCCACTCTCTCAACTCGCCAATTATATAGTAGGGTAGATTATTCCATGCACTTGCAGTTTAAATTTGACATGTTTCAATTTAAATCCTAGAAACACAATTAATGAATTTAAAATAGCAAACGAACCCAGAAAAATGCTCAATTTTAACATGGGACATGGTATGTTGGTGCTTTGAGTCAAACGCGATTGCACCACCAAATATCATTTTCACTATCTGATCGAGCTCCTGAAAGTCATTTTTTTATGGACGGCGATCGACCTTCTTGGGCCTATATTTGTCCTCCCGATGCTTCCTTCCTAATTGGGGGGTATTTTCAGCTTCTAGCGCCATCACGTCTTGAAGATGGTAGCATTATTGGTGCAGGGTGTGACTACTATTAGGGTGAAACAAACAGGGCTTGTCAAGAAGCTCCAGCATGGATTCCCCCTTATTTTGGTGTCGTGGCTTGCTCATTGCCACGACCATCCTTTTGGGCTTTCTCTTGCAATTGGCTCCTGCTCAGGGGATCCCGGCTAATCTTGATCGTGACGTCGTTGTGAATGTCATGGTGATAGGCGAGCCTTATCTCCTCAGCACTTCTTTTCTCGTCGATTGTCCCGGCAGAAATGCTCCATCTTCTTGCACTCGGTGTCCTCACTATTGGTGTATGATTCGGTGGTTTTTACCATCTCGATGGGCGTGGCTAGCTTTCTCCTCACAAGCACTCAAAATAGCTCGGAAGTCTTCTAGAGCCCCTCTCCGAATATGTGGATGATGTCAACGTTGGAGATGTCAACCACTGAATTTCTTTGATCCAAAAATCAACAAATATAGCTTTAGAGAGACTTGTTTTTCCTTTGGCGAACCTAGAGGAGATTGTACTAGGAGGAAGGCCTCTGTTAGGTCACTTGGTAATTAGCGATGAAGATCTCACAAAGTTCACTCCAAGAGTCGATGGAGTTCTCTAGAAGGCTGGCCAACCAATTGATCGCGGTCGAAGCCAACATGATGGGAAGTTAATTTACCATAACAAGTTCGTCTCCACTAGCCACCTGAACAACCATGTAGTATAGCTTAACCAACTATGTTAGGTCAGTCTTTCCATCATACGGCTCGATCCCGATCAGGTGGAAACTCCTGGGCCATCTGACCTGTCTAAGACTTTTGGTGAAGGTGGAGAATCCTTTGTGGTCGCCATGCATGGTGTCGTCCAGACCTTGGGGTCTCACGATCTCGATGATCTTGTCCCACACGATGAACTTTAAACTGAACTCTATTGGTTCAATGGGCAGGGTTGTTGTCGCAAGCATCCCTGTTTTGATCAAGAATTTCCTTTGCGTCGCCATCACGGGAACTCCCTTGGTGTTCGGAGTGCCCCTAATAACGCTCTCGGCTATCGACTTCTCTTGCTTTGCTCCTGCGCCGACTGGTGGAGGTGTTTGGTTCGATGCGGCTAGCTCGTTGAGCTACATGGTGGTAGATTGGGTCAGTGCCTGGGCTTTCTAGAGCTCAGGGTTCTAGAGCAGTTAGGCAAGAGCCCTCTTGATGGCTACAAGGTTTGCAGTAGAGTTTTGAACACCTAATGACCTTCGAAGTCTAGGGTGATGTCGCTAGTGAGATTTTGGTGCAACCCCTCATCATGGACAACCTTCCCATGCAATGCTTGCTGAGCATTGTGATCAACATCTTGGTCGACGCATCTCCTATGGCTACTGCTAGACTCAGCATCATTAGCGTGCTCCTGGTCTACGGCGGTGGTCATCATAACCAGATTGGTTGGTAGCTCCAAGTTGGTCGATCGGGCATTGCTCCAAGGCCCTACTTAGGATTCTACGCTAGTCTAGTGACATCGAACCACATGTCCTTTGGCATCAGAGAAGACAACATAGTCGGTGGGGTGGTCAATGAGATAATCGGTGGAGTGGTCGGTGGAGTGGTCGACGAAGTGGTCGGCGTTATGACCCACCATGCTTGTTGTAGAGGTGGTCGGGTGAGAGACGGACTCAGAGTGGACCAGGTGTCTCATGGAGTCACCGATGAATGCTTCTAAAGGTGAAAATGGAGCCGATAGGAACGGAGAAACTGCAAAGAACAGCCATAGAGCTTGTGGTGCAAGAACAACGACCCTCTACCTAGCACACCAACTGTTAGTGTTTTACCAAGGAGTCCACCAATGGAGGTACCTACGGTGGTGATTTAAGTGTAGGGGAGCACTGTGATCCAAACCCTATGGTCAACTCGAGAGACAAAAAGAGCCAAGATCATATACATATACAGGTTCGGGCCTTCATAATGATAATAACCCTACGTCATATATTTTTGTGAATTGATTTATAGAATAGCTTAGCAATCAATGGCTTGAAGGCTAAGATGTATATTAAGACTAGATGAAAGTAGATGTCTTTGGAGGGGGTCCCTCATCCCCTTTATAAAATCAAGGGACGAGGAGTATAGATCATGGAACTAGACCCGAGTGGGTCTCCCAAAATCTAGGGATTTACAACCGAACTCTAGATTATCTCCTATTATATTGTAAGGATATATGTACATATTTATCTTTAATACCATATCTCGGATCTGACTAGCTATTTAGGCGTGATCCTTCCTTAGTAGTGTCAAATTCCTTCATGGGTTGCATTGGACAACCATGCAGGCCAAGCCCACCTACAATCTGGTACACCAAAGCTCATCTTAGGGTACCTAGGGGTCATATCCCCAACAACATTGATTTGTCATCTCCATGAGCAGCTATCATCGCACTCATCGGCCATGAGATATGTTTACCAAATCTGATGCCCTCGAGCATGGATCTACTACCCTGAAGCGACACTGACACATGATCTGTTGCACACAAGCACGGATCCACTGACCCCTAAGAAGTGTCATCGCTGATCCACCACCCCTAAGTGATGCCATCGCCGCCTTAAGCAGATGAGTAGATTGTTGGTCAGAATATGCACCCCCTCTATCCAACTTTGCACAACGATTCTTTTTATACAATTCAGATACATACACAAGCATGAATATCATATTCAATTTCACACACATATGTGGGTATATTATAGCACATGTCTAAAGATATTGGGGCGTTGACCAGCCCTGACTAGGGATGGCAACGGGGCTCAGTTCCCTAATACCTAGCAGGCATTTTTTCTGTTAGGAAATAGGTATGGGAGAATTTCTTCACATGGGGAAGAAACAAGAAAAATCTCCCTCACATTAGGTCTTGTGGGGATGGAGATGTTCCATCATTTCCCATTAACATAACCTATCAGACTCGATCGAATAATCTAGTATATATAGCAAAATCACACTGTGCTAGAATAGACTTAGGAGTTAGGAACTGCTCCTACGGTCACCCCCAACACCCCCACCATCGCAACTATTCGGGCGCTACCGCTCATAGACGTTGCAACCCCTAACCCTTGCCAGTGTCGCTCAGGCGCCCTTTCCGTTCGTCACCTTCACCGCTGCCCAAATGTGGCCTCATGTCACCATCGTCGCTCAGCTACAACCCTCTCTGGCGTTGGCTCTCGGGCATGCCTGTGAAATCCAGATTTCAGAAATGTGACAAAAACACATTTGAAATAAAAATTTAATTTGAAAAATTGGATTCCATGAAATGTTTTTAGGGCCAAAATAAATTCTTCTTTTGAACAACTAGTAAACACTATTCCTACCCGAAAACCACTATTCACCATCCGATAATTTCATTCCAAACCTTCAAAAATTCCTTCTTCCGACAAATTGATCTCCGAATTGAATTGTAAATACTCATCAATTCTATTCTAGTAGTCAATATTCATAATAAGAAACCCCATTCCCAAGGGTAAAACTAAAAACACTATTACCAATCTGAAACTTACTATTCAACAACCGAAAATAGTTTTCGTAATCTGAAAATACTGTTCATCCTCCGAAAATATTATTTCCAATTCGAAACAACTAATCCAAACTTCTATTCTTGTGAATCCATATATGTATATACATCAAACGCCATGAAATATCAAATTGCCATCCAAGATATATGGCTTTCATACCAAAGACTCAAAACCAGAAACCCCAACCCCTATCTAAAAATACCCATAAAAATTTGAAACTTCATTCCTCTTTTCAATTCAAATTAAAATTCCAAGTTCAAACATTCCTTTTTCTTCATTCAAATCTGCAGCTTTTCCTTTCTTACCTTTTCCCTTTTTGTTTTCTTATGGACGTTGTTCACCTGGCGGTAGCTCGAGCTGGCCACACCACGCCGGATGCGCCTGGTGCCCAGCTAGCTGCACCACCCGCGCTGTGCCACCGTGCCAGCGCTCCACACCGGACACACCAGCATGCCACGCATGCTCGGCCAACTGCCCTCCCGCACCGGTTGTGCCGACCAAGCTCTAACGCGCCAGCCGCCCCCTCTGTCCTCGCCGGTTGCGCCACCACATGCCGTGCACCTGCCTGGCGCCTATGGCCGACGCGCCACAAGCCCTGCCATCCACGCCGGCTGCGCCTAACGCACGCTGCCCATGCCGCGTTAGCACCAAAATCGTGCCACTACACCTTTGCGCCGAATTTCGCGCGCTTGGGCTTCACGCCGCGTGTGTGAGCCCACCGGACACCGCATCCCAACAACACCAGGTGGTCAAGCTTGCCTGTGCCACCTACTCCCACCGACGTCACCATGTCGCCATGCCGCGCCAAGAGATGTCGCCAGATTCCCTGCTTCCCGAAGCTTCCTCCGCCCCTATAAAAGTCATCATTCTCTCCATAGCTCCTCACCCGGCCACTCCACTCTAAACCCTAGCCATCCCCGGATGTCGTTCTGCCTCAGCCGCCATCGTCCCTCGCCGCTGACATCAGACCTCACTGGAGGATCGGCATCACGCCACCACACACCGCTCTACTTCGAATCCAAACCAAGGTAATACCATCCTTCGATCCCTTGAACCAAGAGCATACCTAGGGTGTAGTGATCATGTTTCGGTAATTTTCCCGATGAGAGATGACCAGAGCATCGCCGGCGACCTGCGCCTAAACTCGCCATGTCGGTGTCACCATCGCTAGGCCGCTGAAGAACTCTCTAGCTAGATCTGGCATCTTAGGTAGCTTTATGCTAGTGCTAATCCCGTAAAACGAACTCTTATGGTCACCGGAGCATCGCTGTCATTCCCCACGTGGACAACCCGAGCCATCGCCCTCTTTCTGTTTCTATGAAATCCGTAGCACTAATGATCGATCCAGCCGTTGGTTAGTTTTATCATAGTAATACAAATCTTCTATTAAAATTTCGCCGCGATCGGGGCATGGATCAGAGAGAACGACACCGAAGAAAGTTGGTTCGTCCATGTCTTCTTCAACTAGGGATGGCAGTCGGGCGCGACGGGTACGAGTAATGCATACCCATACCCGTACCCGCGAAAAAAACCTATACCCGTACCCGTACCCGTTACCCGTGACGGGTACAAATCCATACCCATACCCGTTACCCACGGGCGCCGTGTACCCACGGGTATACCCGTTTACCCGCCAGATCTAGACAGCCGAA
>KE372912.1:524569-561008 GCA_000418225.1 Zizania latifolia
TAACGTGTACACAATGTGTATATTCTGAAAATTCAGGACACACTAAGCTAATGAATATGCTTTATTCATCAAAAGGTTAGAGATAAACTAGTCATTTTAGACCAACATACTATCTTACAAAAATCAGAATCTAGTCATCTAACCAAACAATTTCACAGCTAATTCTGATTCACCATAGAATCACTTCTCTAGAGAATTAGAATCAGAATCACAATAATCAAAATTTGGAACCATACCAAACGGGCCCATACATTTCTCATAACAAATCGATCCTCCCTCTCCCGTGCACCCTTCAACCAGCACCGCTGCTTCCTCCCTCTCCCGTGCGCCCTCTGCCCAGCTGACGCCACCCCTAGCACCTAGCCAGCCGCCACCGCCCCTAGCCGCCCTCTCCTCTCCTTCCTCTCCACTGCTGCCCCTCTTCGCCACCGTCGCCGGTCGAGCTATTGGAACCAAGAGAAGGGGAGAGGAAGATAGGAGAATTTAGGGATTTTTCAGTAACCACTAATTCTTTTTTCAAATTGATTGCTCTCGCTGTAAGGGTAACTTCTTTGTAGTCCCTAAATGTATAAATTTGAAATAGATGTGGAATTGATCACCGAATATTTAGAAATTTGATTCTCCCGATAGGTTAAAACTGTATTTTTAAATCTTGTATTAATCCATTGGTAATCAGGTCTCGTAATCTAAATAAAAGTTATAGGTGTATTCACTATCTTTCTAACGGTGCTAGTTTCATATGATTCGGATAAACGGTTTAGAAAAAACCATAAAAACAGTGCTGCTGCCGGGTCCGAAACCGGTACAACACGTCATTTTCTTTTAATTTCGAGATGATGGATATGTCATTGGTCCTAGAGCACAACACGAAAGTTGTAAGTTATTTTCTGTAGATGCTCAAGGTGTACTTATTTATTAAGTTTTGATTAGCGATTTAAAAGTTACATCCAAAACAACAAAGGACCTAAGTTTTTAGCATTTTATCGGCATGTCCAGTGTTTTGAGATTTAGAGTTTTTATACTGAATAATAGTGCCTATGCGGGATAGTCTTCTGAGTATTGTTTTGTTATTTCGGTGCAGAGTCTTCCGGCAAAGCGAGTGAAAATTTAGGTTATCGCTATGGTTAAGACAAATGCATAACGAACTAATTCTGTATTGAATAGATGTTTTTCTTTACGTTATACTCCATATTCTACTTATTATTTAATTATGTGCACTTGTTACATTATCTCGTAATTATTCAAAGTGTATATTCAAGCATTCAGTGTTCCTTAATTCTTTATTATGGAAATTTAAGTTCCATGCGTAGTCATGAAGTGTTATTTGTTTTTCTTTTAGGATACTATGAGTGAGCGTCGGCCCTGCTTGCTCGGCTTACCGTTAACACTAGAGGATATTCATGATTGTCTGGGATGGAAACTACTATTTCTTGTTTTTCCGCTTTCCAAAGGAAAAGAAAATGTTCTTATTGAATTCTTAATGTAAATGTGGTGTACGAATTATATTTAGTTATATATTATACTTGTTGGGTATTCTTTATTCACTCTTGTGTTTCATTTGGTTTTTTGGTACTCATTGATAAGATTATTATGGATCAGGATGTAGCAACTTCAACCACAAGTCACATTGTATAACTTTTACATCCTATCTTAATTTTAATGCGTAGTGTAGATTAATTTACGCATTTGGACCTTTGAGATATTTTTCGTGTTATGGTTATTTTTATGGGATCATATGTGATGTTTGGCTATAGTTTTAAAGTCATAGATGATTTGTATGACAATATATTATAAACTGTCTATTGTAGATATCCATATTACCGGGGAGACTGTCACGTGCAGCAACCAAATTGTTACATGCATGATAATTTCTGGAACACATGGCCAAATTGGTCCCTAACCTCATCGACACGGCAGCCTCCACGCTGACAAGGTAGGGCTCTAACTCAGTCTTCTTTGATCTAGTCTTTCTTTACTTCTTTATTCCTTTGGCCTAGGGCCATATTTATAATACAAATAACCTCCTAGCTACTCTTAATGAAATAGGACTCTTAAGAAAATAGGACTCCTAACCATAAACCTAATCTGCTACGACTCCTAATCTGCTACAGTACTCGGCAGTACTGTTCGCACAGCTGGGCTAGGCCCAAAACCTTAGCCCATGACATCTACAGCCCTCTTTTTGAGCAGCTCGCCCTCGAGCTGCCGAACAACATTAAACCTAACTCTACCTAACTCGATACCTAACACGAATACGATTCAAGCCTTTTACATCTCGGCTTTAGGTGGACCCCATCCCATCCCTCGTAGAGATAGGACAACTCCAAGCCGTGGCCCAGCACACCCGCACCTGACATCTCCCCCGCCGTCGAAAAGCAGCTCGTCCTCGAGCTGGATAGCGTGGTATCGCCGCATGAACTCGTCGCGGGGGACCCATGATGTGGGCGGCAACTCCACTGAAGCAGTCAAAGAAGCCAAGGCCTTGACACCGTCACCTGGTGCAGAATGATGGCGACGCCATGGACGGAGACAAACCCGAGCAATCTAAAATTTGTGGCGGCAGCTCTTGCAACGGTGTCCTGATCGGCAGCGGCACGGCGGTGGCAGCCCTGCAACTACTCGGCAACGGTAGTCCGTGCGGCGGCAGTGTTGGCGAAGCGGCAACGGCGAGGCAGAATCATTGGCGCGACCAGATAGGGGCAGGTCATCAGGAGGTGGCGCAGGCTTCCTGTCACGTAGGCTGCCCTGACTCCCCACGCGCGATGTCCCGGCCGGTAGCACCCAGCCTTGCCCTAGCTCGAGTCGACGGATGGCGAAATTGTGCGCCTGTCGCTGCAGTTGTAGATCGCCCAACCGTCGACTGATGTGGATCTGCGCCTCATGGATCTCCTGAACATCGCGACGAAGGTCCCACATCACTTGGAGAATCTCCCAGAGGACGTCCCCTACTGGCGGCGGCATGGCGGCCGAACCATCGGTAGTCATCGGTGATGGACAGCGAGAGCGACCGAGGAAAGTGAGCTCTGATACCAAGTTATCACGGGCGTTATGTAGTGGAACGTGTAGAAGAGAGCAAAGGGCGTAACAGTGGATGACGGGAGGGCGAGGGTGCACTATCCCTCGTCTCCCCGGCGCCGTGACGGTTTACACGAGGGCAAACACAGCAGGAGGCGCAAGCAGCAAAGCCGACGCCTAGGGCTGGTGGCTAGGGTTAGGATTTGAAACAAAACTAGTTTATTTCTTGACTCCCTAATTGCAAACTATGGGCCTCTTTATATAGGGCAGGGATCCCCTTATTTTTAGGACAAACCGACTCTAACTGCAATTGAAAAAGTAAACTAACAAGACTCTTATTGACCTAGACTACTATGATTAGTCATGTTGGGCCGCCATGGGCTGGGCTGCCACGGGCTGGGCCTAAGCTAGCATGGCAGCCTTGCGCCGGCCATATGTGCGGCCCCACATGACAGAGACTCTATCAAAATTTCGAATAAAATTTAGACTTAGATAATTTTAGTGCGTTGTGTGGCATCTCAGGTAGGTGGATACCTGGGGTGTTACAGGACCATTGGGCATCGCAGGGAGGGAGGGGACCACCGGGCGTCACAAGGAGGGAGGGGATCATCGAGAGTCGCAGAGAGGATGGGATCCCGCTGGGAGAAGCAGTGGCTAGGGAGGGATGGCAATCCGCTAGGCGCTGCGAGCCAAGCAGGGAGGGAGGGGACTGTGCAACTGGCAGACCACCGAGTAGAGCAGGGAGGACTGAATACCACCGAGTGCAGCAGGGGCTAGGGAGGAATTGCAAGCCATTGGGTGTCGCCAAGCAGAGAAAGGAGGGAGGGAGTCAATCAGGGCCTCAGGGGATGATCCCGCTGGGCACCACTGAGCAGAACATCCAAGCAAAGCAGATCAGGTTTCCCTCCACTCTAGGCCTACTTCCCTCTCTTCTCTCTTTTCTCTCCCTAATCCATGTTTCCCGCGTTGTTCCCCCATGCACCTGTGTCCTGTGTTGTTTCTCCTCACGCCTATGTCACACATTGTTTCCCCACATGCCTGCCTCGCTTGACCGCTTCCTGCTCGTTTCCTGCTTTAGCGTACGACATTCGCCACAGGCCGCACGGCACCAAAACGATGCCAAATAGCGCATAGGCGACACCACAAACAGCAGGACAGACGCCATACGCCTTGAAGACAAGGCGAGGCCGACACCCAAAGCTTGAATGCGCCTAGACGCCTGGACACCTAGCCGATGCCTTAAGAACACTGGTGCTAGCCCCAAAGGATGACACCAACCCTTTGACCCAGCACCTCCTATCAATGTGAATAACTCATCTCAATTCTAACCCTAGACATAACACTAAATTCCTATTTTCTAGCCAAATCTATAAAGCAAACATATAATAACTCTAATTAACCAAAGGACCAACCACATTTGACTCACTGAAACTAGGAAAGGATCAAACAAATAACGAATTCCAACATCATTATTCTGGTGGCCATCATTGCCTCCAAATGCCTAACCCTTTCTACCTCTTATTCCTAAAGTTTCTTCTTCTCAAACCCATTTGTTCTCCTCAATACAGCTTTATGGTCACTAGTCTGACAAAATGGAAGTAAATGGTACAACTGTGCAAGGAGCGGAAATGAGGAGATCAAGTGTGATACTTTCCTGGCAAAAGGCATGGGACCGTATACCCTTGTCATGTGCCCCTCGTGCCATGACAGACTCAGCTTCATTAGCTCAGCTACCAAATCGCACCAACCGTACAAGTTGATTAATCAGTCACGCAGTTTGTTCTTCAGTATTTAATTTATCATGGTATAGTGATAGTACCAAGTAGAACTAGAACTGTAGGGATAATATGATTTTGTTGAAACGATAACAATTCTTTTCATGAAGCCTCACAAAGAAATATGTGGGAATTTTGGACATGAGATAGAAAAAATATAATGGTGAAGGCAAAAAAGTAATTAAAATTCATGCATGAATCAACTATCAAGCGAATTATGCTACCCAAATGGTGCGCCAAAATAGCAGTAAAAAACATACAATCAATGATATAACCATTCTGAAGAGACTTCTGGAGAGACTTGCAGTAGATAAAAAATGTCAATTTTTTGTGGTACATACCTGCAGATGAAAAGCAGCCCAAGATTTCTCGATATTTTCTTTCAGATCATTTGAGCTGATATATCCCTCTAAGAAAAGCACAAATTTTAGCACTGGTACAAAAGTTTCACCATATGAACAAAATTTAAAATTATTGTTTTACTGTATTCATACCATGACGCCATAGCATTACACCATTCAGTCCAATGACAGATATACTTGGGATAGCCTTCTGTGGGTCTAAAAGAACATTAAGGATAAAACTGCACTCACAAATTACAAGACCCATGATTATAGATAATAGAATGTATCCTATGCAGTATGTGGGCTGTTGCCTGACTCCTTCGCCACGATGCAACCCACTCTTGCCATCACACGTTCACACGTCGTGCTGAGCTAAAGAGAAAACGACTCCACTATGGCCTCATCGTGGATACAGCATGACTAAGGCTACATGCAAGTTAGCTACTAGACATGATCAGCAACTAGAGTAACTAACAGAAACATGATAACCCCTAAGTCCTGACATGTCAATGAGAAAAAATATGAAATATACTTGGGTTAGCCTTCTATAGTCTAATTGAAAAAAGGATAAAACTGCACTGCACAAAAAAAATTATAATATTCATGATATACTTCTGTCGCACAAGGTCTCATCACATTCAACCTTCAATTTATAAATTTCCTTCATATCAGAGCACTAAATTTCAATGATGTTACTAAGATGCCCTTGCAATTGAAGTTTTTTCATCACAAAGAATTATGATATGTCTCATCAGAAATGGAATTATGACCTGAACATTATAGATGAACATAACAATTGTCACTGGTGTACAGAGTGCATTCTCTCTGTCTAGTGGCCAACCCAGAGCAAAATTAAACTTGCTGTCATGTCTTCCGGCGACATGCTGCAGACAGCTCTAGAAGCCCTTACCCAGGTGTTAGGTTACCCAAAATAATCTTAAATTTATTTTTAGTTCATAATTATATAGTAAGCTAAGATATAAAAGGCTTGAGTCATAGATATATTAGACATTATGATAGGGTTTAGATCCTATTTCAGCTCGAGGACGAGCTGCTCAAAAGGAGAGGTATAATGTCATAGGCATGAACAGTACCACGTGAACAGTAGAGATTAAGAAGAGTCCTTGTCGTATTGGGTTAGAAGTTCTTAATAAATTCAGATTAGGAGTTATATCTCTAAGAGGTGTATATATATCAAGGGTTGGTGTTTTAGCCAAGTCAAGAAAGAAAATAAAGTTGTCTGTTCTTCTATCTTATGCTCAAGTCAGCCAAAGCAAAGCTTCCTGTCATGTCTATCTATCAAATGACGAGAGGAGAACAGCCTCGAGTCGTGCAGCGAGAGGGGAACAGCCTCGAGTCGTGCAGCGAGAGGGGAACAGCCTCGAGTCGTGCAGCGAGAGGGGAACAGCCTCAAGCCATGGCTACCCATAACACTTGCAATCAAAACAAATGCATGAGCGGATGAAAGGATACATATAGCTGAAAATTGTGATGCGTCGACATTGCCTTGTTTTAGATGCAAGAATATGCAACATCTGCCAATCACTTCAGCCACCTGTGCATGTAAACATGCGTGGACACAAGAGCATATTGGCAACTTCAATATATAACAATCACAGAAGGAAAAGGGAGAAAAAACATTTCTAGTCCGCTCAACTCTTGTTAGAGTCTTAATTTAACCCTAAATTTATACACAGTTTAGATCACATCCCTCAAGTGCAAACCATATCCTTCACTCCAAAGAGGCAAAGATTAAACTAACCACACTTCTGGTCCTACATGCCTGATTTTTTTCTTCAAAGCCTTTCAATCCCAAGCAAGTTGGGGTAGACTAGAGTTGAAACCCAAACTTGGGTTTCATCTCTATTTGATTGATTGGGAAAGATGCTGGCTCCCTCCCTCTATCTCTACCTTCATTATGGGCCTTTCGCATAGGTATTGCTTCAACATCTTATTGCAAGTGACAATGGCAACAAGAGAGCAAGCTTATGGTTGCATGGCCAAGCATGCATTAGTGGAGGGAGGCACATGCAATCATGCACGACATGAGCTTCGGGTGAACCTGGGCTCCTCTACCACCAGAAGGTACACGGCACATCAGTGTCTGTCCTCAACACCACTGCGCTCTCATCACCATCCCCGCAGCATGACGCTGACGCCGGTGTTCATGACACAAAAACCAGACTTTTTTTGTTATCCATGGACCAAAACACCAAGAGAGACTGATGAAGCAAATTCAAGCCTGAATTTATCACCTTGACTCAGCAAACAGAAGGATTATAGGAAAAAGAAGACATTTGCACACTTTTGTCTATGGTGGGCAGTGTGATATGATGAGAAGAAAAGAGAAGAATAAGTGATAAGAGGCTGACAAGTGGACCATATTTGATTAATTTGGTGAGTCACTGTCACAGAAGTTAGTATGAGCTGACATCAGATCTTAGTTGGTGCCACATAGGACCTAAACCAGGGTGGAATACAGGGATGGGCATGATTTGCACAGTTTTGATACTTTGTGGATGTAAGTTAAATAAATGGTATTAAAGCTCAGGGCGAAAGATAGACTACAATAAGAATTAAAAGACCAAATGTGGATTGTGGACTTTTTACCAAAATAAAACTATTGTTTACGAAATAATTAAAGAAACCCACATTTTCATCAAGTGTTGACTGTTCCAAACTACTTGAAGCCTCATCTTCACCTGAAATGGAGCAAATATACTGTCCAATCAATAGCCTGCAATAGTCAATGAGGAATATATAAAATTGTCTAATACATGTATACAACATTGGAAGATTATATTGAACAATGGGCTGCAAGGCATGTTAGTGCTGTATTTGGGGGTACTGTACCACATACTGCAGCAGGTGCCAGCAGACATATTATTTTTAGATGGAAATAGGTGCTTTGTGTTTAATTGTGTCCTATCTCTAATTGGTTTACTTCCTTTTGCCATAAAGAACGAAATCGCTTATCGATAAGGCATATTATCAGAAATAAATAATGGAGTCCATCTTGTTGTAGTCCATTCCACTGTCACTAAAATCAGTCACTAAAAGTCCTTTCCACTGACTGTGGTTTATCACCTTCTGTTCAGGGAATCAGGGGTTAATGGATTTACCAATCAAGACTGACAACCAGGACCAGGATTCAGTAAATTTCATGTATTTGAAATTTGAATTTACATTAATGTTTCTTCAGGAAGAATGCATGCAAAAATTGGGCCACTTCATCATTTCTTAAATCTAGTAAGCAGATTCACTTACATAAACATACATATATATATATATATATGCAGATCACTAGCAAATAAGTTAAAAGCTCCTTTAAAGAAAACATGCATATTGCATATGCACACTTTTGGTTCTAGGCGAAAATAAGTACAGGAAACAAATGCCTTGATATAAATAAGATAACTGCATGGTGGGAATTCATGATGTGTACTCTGCCATACATTTATTACAATCATTCTGCTTGTCCATTTTTACATGCATGGGCTACTTAATTACTTATTGCTAGAGATTTGTGGTATGTCATTGCAAATTGTCCATATACAAGATTCAGTGTGATGCAAGTTCACAAAAGAAACGATTAGTGTTCAAATCAACAAGTCTGACGAGGAAATCAACATATAGCTGGTTTAGAGACAAACTAACTGCAAAGCGATTACCTCACTAATTTTTACCTGAGGCTAAATATATATCAATTGTGCATCACTAATTTTGTCCAATAAAAATAAAACAAAATGTTTACCTCCTGTTTTTTTGCATTGTGCAGAATAATTTATGGAATTCATCAGTCTATCAGTGAGATAGATAGCATAGCTACAAGCTGCTTGAATCAACATGCTGACCTGATATGTACACTACAAACAGCTTTTTGTCCCATCTCGATTGATTGATAGCATCTGGAATGGATCCTTTGTATGTCAAGGAATCAAGTGTCCTCTCCATCTATAATTAGACAAAGAAATGGTACATTATTTACCTGGAAAATACACAGAATCATGTGTGCACACAAGTACACATACATTCGGCAAAAATTATGACCATCATTGATTGGTAATCAAACAACATGCTGCCAGTACTACATACATAAAAGGCTGAAATCATTAGGCTCACACGAACTAAACAAAACTCATCTCCAACATGAACCAGTGAAAAGGCGTAGTTCCAAAAAAGAACCCTCTAAACACTGTTGACTGAACACCACGGCAGTTCATGAAAGCCACATACTGACTGACAGATTGGAAATACTAGCACAAATTTGGCTTGTTAGAAACACCAAATCTGCATAATTATTTAATCTAGGTACGTCCAAATCCACGAACTCGATCCCAGGAATGTTCTTCTTAGTTTATGTAGTTTAGTCCTTGACCAAACGTGAAAGATTACCCAGTGGGGACGTTGAAGATTATCAAACTGCCCAAGAATCAGTAGAAGTTCGATACTACCAGGGCAGACCTAACGTGGGGCATGGGGGGTTCAGCTGAACCCAATTAAAAAAAAAAAAACTGCTATTAGTACTCCCGGCAGGCAGAATTCCGGATGACCTCACCGGTGCGCCGTCGACCTCCCCAGCTGCTCCGCCAACGGCCGGCATCCAGCAAATCAGGACCAGACCCGGCGGTCGGGAAGGCTGGCGCCTGGTGGGTGGGAATAGTGGGGAATTGGGTAGGGATTTGGAGGGGGTGGGAGGAAAAATAGGCTAATCTAAACGACAAGCTCCAAGAACTCGTTGCCGGACAGACTGCTCAAGAACTCTGGGGAGAAGAGGAACCGATCCATCGCCAGCAAGATTTGTACCGGATTCAAGTAGAGCTAGCTAGCCAATCAGGACTCACCAAGAAGAGCCGATCCGGGTCGTGGAGGAAGACGGCGGTGGAGTGGTGGCGGCGAGGGCGGATCGTCGACGCTGTGAACACGAAGACGAATCGATTGAATCGACCGGAGAGAGAAGGGGAGGCGCACGGAGGACGGGTTCGACAGATGTGAGCGTAAAATTGAAACTTTGCCGCTTAGTTTAGGAAGTTATTAAGAAGCTAACCGAGCATTTCCCCATAAAGCTTGCACCACTGAGGGTGCGGTTTACTGCACCAAATTCCAAATTTGCAAGCCTTACTGGGAAGCTTGATGAGTGGAATGCTAATGTCATTTGAAAGGATGAATTTGGCAGCATTACTTCTGTTGAAAGTCTCAATCAGTGCCTGCGGGGGAGAGTATCCTGTCGCTCGGATAAGTGAGGCCATGCAGAAACAGTCCATTTCAAGTGAGATGGAAAATCCGGGCCAGGGACAAGGCAAGCAGCAGAGGAGATGCAAAAAAATGTGATGTGCTTGTGGAGGACAAGTTGTACAGGATAACAGGAAGCATTGCAAATCTGAGTGGCACAAGCACAGCTACACACGCCACAAGGAGTTGCAGTGTTTTTGTTCGAGGACACAAGGTCGTTTCACTAAATGCTGTATATGGAAGCAGGGAACCGAGTGTGTGTGTGATATACGCTAGCAATGTGCTGAAATGAAATGCAAAAGGTATCACGAGTTCACGACCTGTCTGCTGTATAGTTGGCCGAGTAAGGTAGTGTTTGGTTCTAAAGGTGGCAAGGTACCCGAAATCTGGTAGGTTTTTATTTTTTTAAGGATATATATGATAATTAAAAAATTTACCCATAAGTCTATTAATGGAGAAAATAGTACCCAACGGGTACACGGGTATAGATATAGTTTCACACTATCAATACCCGCTGCTCAATGAATCATTTCGTGTAAGTCTTATAGATAGGCAATACACCTAATAAGTAGCCCATTTTCAGTGAGCCAATCCAATGAAAAACTTTAAGTCATGTACTCCTGCTTCACTGCTTGACTGCTCCTTCCTTCAGACCCTTCTTAGTCCTCACTCTTAGCGGCTGAACTCCTCACTAGTCACTACTCACTCCCAGTGGGCTAGTGTGCTACAAAGGCAGCAGCACCGCAGCACAGCTGCACAGACATGTCGCTCCTGCGAGCTACGGCTATGGCTTAGAGCCTCAGACGCTCGGTGGCCGTAGCTCCAACAGCTAGCCTCCACCTTCTAGTGCAGGCCGCAGGTGCCAGGTTCTAGCCTCTACACTCCACAGTCCGACTCTCGGCAGCCATCGCCTATCCCTATCCTTGATTATGTACAAGGCTTATGTACTATTCTGGAATGGTTATATGTCGACTTGTTGATTGAATTAGAATTTCGTTATTATAATTCTAGAATAAAATGGTTTATGGTCGGTACTTGAGGAGATAGCTGCAGTTCTTTACCCTAAGTGTTGACGAGTCTGGGTTACCCGCACAGGTATGAGTTTAGAGGAAATTTAGACCCACGTGTATATATAGATAATCCGACGAAGAGAATTTTTTCTTAACAGGTATATATTTGATATGGTTAAACCCGATGAGTATAGACTCATTGCCATCTTTTATTGCCAAGAGCATATGCAATGCAAAGATTGTTGATGAGGCCCTTGTACACCATGAAGTTGTTAGAGGCACATAAGTGTAGCTGCAATATGTACTTAAGCCATTCACCAGTTGCTGAGGTCAAGATGATGCCAATCCACATGCTTGAAAGCATGAGGGAGCCATCAAAGAACATTGTCCGATGCTCGATCTCAACCACCAAGAAAGCTCTGTGACTTCTACATATTCAGCAACAAAGTCAGCAAACGACTGGAACTTGATGGAAGTCTAGATCTTGAAAGTGAGCTCGTATAATCAACTACGATTTTTATAGCCTGAGTACAATCTAATCTTTTGACTATGATTTTTATAGCCTAAGTATAATCTAATCTCTTAACAAATACTCCCTTCGTCCTAAATTATAGCCATTTCTAGATTTTATCGCGTTTATTAAGATGCAAGAAAAAAGTCTAAATTACCCCTCAACTATTACTCTAGGCAATTAGTACTACATGAAACTAATACTCCAGATATGGGTAAAATAAAAAGATTTAGGAGAGAAAAATGTAAAAGTTATAATATTTGGGACAAAATTTAAATGGTAGAAATGGTTGTATTTTAAGACGGAGAGAGTATGTAAGATCGAAACACACTAACCACAATAACCAGAGGGGATGAATGGTTGTAATATCCTAAACTTGACAACTAAAATAAAATCAGAAATTAATTCCTGACCAATCTAAAAATTCTTGGCCAGTCTGAAATTTCTCGACTAGTTTTCCCGACCAGTTCTAAAATTTCCCGAGGACTGAAAACAACCTAACAGAGCAACGGTAAAACGTGCGTAACTTTTGACCCGTAACTCGGATTGATCTAAAATTTTAACACAAAAAACTAGACTTCAATACGAATCATTCCCGACTGATTTTACTCAAATCCGAGTTCCCAATAAAAAGTTATGATCATCGAGAGTTGTAACATAAAAACAGAACTAGTCCGATCTAAAAACTAAAATCTTGATTACTCATAAAATACAAGGAATTAACCAACGAAACTTTTCAGATCTCTTTCTTAATGTCCTAGCAAGGTTTTAGATAAATCAATTCGAATTAAATCACAAGTAAAAGCGAAATCATAGAATAAACCAAAACGATGCAAACTGATGAACATTAAGAAAAAATAATACGGTACCACACTCCTTGATGCTTGAAGATGAATCTTTATTGTATAAGAGTATTTACAAGATGCATCCAAAGCACATCTCATCAAATCCACGTTCAAAACCCTAAATGAAAGAGCAAAAGGCTATTTTTCTCTTGATCGGTCTCTTCCCATACAATTTTTTCTCTCCCCTCTAGTCTATTTATATACCCATCATGGCTGCTACCATGAGCTACAAAATTAACAACTTTTAAAGTTCTAATCTAATTAAAAATTCATATCTCTTACGAATCCTCAAATCCTAACTCCTTCCAAAATTTTCTCTCTTTTCATATTCGCACACATCTCCCGCACGTCATATTAAAACCTCTCTTTCCATATTCACACACATCCCGCGTACGCCATATTGAAACCTCTTCTTCATGTGCAGCATCCTTTAGCCCGGACGCCTCACATGACTTCCTCAACCGTTCTAAACCTTATCTCCTCCTCGAGCCTAGCTCCGATCCCGTCATCAACCACAACTCGCACTTAAGTAATGCCTGCACATGAATAAACCAAGAAACCTTTTTTCCGAGCACAGGTTCTTTTCAACTTGACTCAATCAGTCCATTCAATCATAAACAAAGTATATTTATTGAATAAACAATTTAAAGCATATGATCTGACTCGAACATAAAAAATCTGAGTGATCCAAAATCCTGAGTGCTAAATTCTCTCGAGTGCTGAATTTTCTCGAGGGCTGGATTTCTCGAGTGCTAAACTTCCTGAGTGCTGACTCTCGAGCAGAGTGCCCGACCACTCAAACTAATTAAAACTAATTTGTTCATCGTCATATCAACATCAAACCAATGTGTTTATCATATATCAATGATCATACACACGATCTCACAAAATAGATCTAACCTGCTATCAAATATCTCCTGATTTAGTCAACGATAAAGTAATTAACTAACTTAACTTCCTAAGGACTCTTATCTTTAGCTAACATATTAACTATAAGGACTCTATCTCTAAAATATTCCTAACCCACATAATATTGCTCACGCCTATATTGGGCTAGACCCATATCTATGACATTATACCCTTTCTTTTGAGCAGCTCGTCCTCGAGCTACAATGAGATCTTAACCTTATCATAATGTTTAATAGATATATAACTCAAGTATTTTACATCTCGGCTTACTATATTATTATAAATTAAAAATAAATCTAATATTATTATTAGTCGCCAAACCCTCTTAGCTTGAGGTGGATCTTCTTCTCGGCACCATAGACATCAAGTATAGAATACCTCCTTGATAACTAGGTAGAGTAAATGGTGTACCGTAACATGAAGAACAATTTACATAGTTTTAAGACCAGCATCAGGAGCCATAGTGAGTGGCTCTAATACCAAGATGTTATGGCCTCCAAATCGTGTCTAAAAAAGGAAGTAATAACGTTGCACAACAACTATTAGTCAGTATTATACTGTGTGTACCTTGAGATAGAACACTTCCACAATACAATTAGAGAAAAACTTCTTAAAAACTATCTGTAAAATGCTGAGAAATAAGCATCCATCTATTTCTAAACTAAAAATAAGTCAGAAGAAGTATTTTACTGGTCATTAGTTCTTTTCTTGCAGAGTTTATCATCAACGCAGATTCCAGGACAATGAAAACAACTCAAGTGCAGCAAAAAGGAGACAGCTAATCCCTATTCAAGTCTCCGAGGACCATTACTGACTAGAAAAACTACACTGATGTAAACTCAATTTACTCCTTAAAAGTAGTCCTACCATCTTTAAAAGGGTGAGGGAAATACTGATTGAATAATGTTTATCCGTTATCTCGAGTGTCTTTGTTTTGAAATATTTGACTATATATTGATGAAATAAAAAAATGTAGTTGTTGCAGTGTTTTCATTCTCTATCGCTAATTAATTAAATGCTTTGAAAGAGGTAAAGTGGAAGCATTATGTCATTTAGCAAGGGTATGAATGATTTTTTTCATTAGTTTTTTTCTTAGGTTTAGTATGCCCATTGATCATGCATGTTTTTTCTCACTCAGCAAGGGCGTGCACGGTGAATTGTAGCCAAATATTTTAAAATAGATGGAGTACAATCGATAACAAAACATTCTATAAAAAAACTAAATTGTGTACGTACCCTTTATCTATCATTGCCTTGTATACTCTTCCAAAGAAAAATTCAAGATATTTCTGAAACGAGATGAAAGAAAAGTCATTGCTGTTATAAACAGTCGGGCTGATCGAAATTAATGCATAGCTAGCTCGATCAACTGAAAAAGAATAGCCACTCATTCATGCATGAGCATCAGCAAATCGGGTATATATGGTCTTCAATGTGGAAATGCAGGTAAGCATGAAGGTTTGGATCGATGTTAACATATTCGACAAACATGCGTGATGCATGTGCATTCAGAGTATCCTACTATTCGTTCAATTTACTGATCGATGCTTAAGCATCAGGCTGTGAAAGATGCATGAGATCATATCAAATCAAGAAGAAATTATCCTGAATCCATGCCCCAACGACCAAAGAGAGAGGAGCCTCTATTTATTGTTTATAGTTGGCATCAAATACCCAAGAGAAGGGTCAGTCCAACAAGCTCTATTTATTCCTCGCCCAAATGCCTGCGTTGGCCCTATTTACTTCATGGGTGTCGGGGTGGTGAGTAAGACGTGTTTTCATTACAGATATCATCTCATCTTCCCCTCCCTCTCTTTATGAGGATTAGATTTAGGGTGTAGTACATGCAAAGGCCATGAATGCTCACCCACAAGAAGCAGTTCATGATTACAACACAGTTAATGGCGTAGGTATATAAGGATGATGGCTCGACGGTACAATGGAGACTTGAAGGCATGCATGAGGAGGAGCTCTCTGCCTTGCGTGCTGGAGCATTGCTAGCTAGATTCACTCTACGTGCTGTACTGCGGCCCGTCGCCCTCAACCAGGGTTTAATCTATTGATATTGAAAAAATACCAGAGGATAATAATAAACAAGATTATCAGATACATCCGTGATATATAAAAAAATTGGTCAATTTATATAAAATGGCTTAGTTTATTTAGAAAATCACATATATTATATATAAACCATTTGATATACAAAACAACTAAATATATAATCTATAAATAAGATAGAATCACACTTGGACCTCAAAATTTTGGTGACTTAACGACCCATGAAAAACAGGGTCTTTTCAAAAAAAATCCCAAAATTTTTGACGATTTTATTGGACTCCACCAGTAAACGGGATTATTGGTCTATCGTCGATAAGATGGACCATGTCCCGAACCGATCACCAACTGTACTATCTTTATTTCGTGCAATCTCACTCATCAGGACCCATGCATGATCCTAGCTATACTCCATTGCTGTCACATCCAAGCTCCAGCAACATATATGATAGGACCATAGGTTAATCGATACCGCAAAGTTAGCATAACTTGCACCATGCATGTTTGCTCAGACAGAAAGTATAAGAAAATAAGAAATGCCTAACTATACTGTGTTCACCATTCCTATATATCCCCCTGTTAGCAAACTGATCGGTTTCCTTGTCAATTGATCGTTTGCCTTATTATTAGCTGATATTAGCTGTCTTGTTTAGCTTTCCAGGTCATGCTATGACTCTTGCCTAATCCCACCGATACTATTCCACAAATCGTGTGGTGATCCGGCTATATATGTAACGTGTGATCCTTTCACCAACTGCATAGGGAAGTCGTGATGTCCACGCTCGCCTAACCTCAGCTCCGCCGTCGGCCACCATCCCATCCTGCTCCAGCCGTTGTCCTCCTGCTAGCCGCCCCCCTCCCCGCTTCAACCACCGCCTCCACGATGCCCGTGCCCATCGTCTGATCTTAACTAAACGGCTGATATCGTGATTTCTCCTTGACGTTGGGAACAGAATCCGTTCCCGACACGCACGCATATGCATGCATGTGACCACGTGCCGAACCTAGTACACCAGCTTCTTCCAAGGCACGTGTACACGCAAGCTAGCTTGTGTGGCATACGGTGGCAGGTACAGGTGCGACAATGGAGGGGATTTAATACGGGCCAGCAGCCAGGGTAGTAGCTAGCATACGTACTAGCAGCACCTAGCAGGAGGCAACATATTTGATGACAGCTATGTATGTAAGTAATTTCTCTATTTTATTATTTTAGATAGTTCGTTTAGGATTTATATCTTAATTATTAAGAAATCAACTTAAATGATTTTTTATCATTTATTTTTATTTATTTGTGAGGTGAATAATATTTAAGTGACAAGACAGACATGAAAGAAAAGATAAAATGACTACAAGTTATATTTGAAAAGAATTAAAAGACTAAAACCACTTATATAAGAAGACTAAAACCACTTATATAAGAAACATAAGTAAAAACTAAGTATTCCCTTCTATATTTAAATGCTAATTCTTAAAAAATTTGTGATTAAGATGTCACTTTAGTCTCATATACTTTTGTATATATTCAAACTCATTAGAAGTAAAATGTAACTATATTTAATTAATTAGTATGTAAAAATCTATCCAAAATATCAATAATTAAAAAATCGAAGGGAGAGTAGCTGCATGCGGCCATCTCCCGGCCGGGAGGTGGCGTTTATGGCGCGCGCAGCAATAGCAGCGGCCGGCCGGCCGGCCGGCCGGAGAGAGCAAAGCTAGGTAAGCCGCGGTTTAAATGGGGGAGGAGGTGGAGAGATTTGAGGGAGGCCATAGTATTTAAGTTCACTCTACTTGTCACCCTTTAATGCCCACACTGCCCGCCCCTTAATGGGGCGTTGGATGAAGGCCATTTAAGAACCCTCTCCTCCTCCGTCTGTAGTGCTCACGCTCTCACCCCCATCACCCCCTATAAAAATCAAGCTACCAGCATAGAAGCTGCCATCTTGCAGTAGTAGAAGAATAGAAGCAGCAGTAGCAGCAGCAGCAGTTTATATGAGCTAGTTAACCTCACCCTACCAGCAGGGAGTAGTAGTATAATAGCAAAGAGTTGGCAGAGTAGACGAAAATTCTCTTACAGGATCGATCGGACGATGGAGGTGCAGCCGGAACTCTCGCTGTGGCCGACGTCGTCGCTGGGCTTCGGCTCCGCGAAGAGCGCCAGCTCGTCGTCGGAGTCGGACGGCAGCAGGAAGAGGACGAAGCACTTCGCCTGGGAGGAGACCGTGTCCCATGCGAGTTTGGAGCTCCAGCTCAATGACCCCCTTCCCCTCGACTGGGAGCAGTGCCTTGACCTACACGTGAGTTTACAGCCACACATATATACAATTATTAGCAGTAAACACACTTTGGCATGCAGTTACAGTCACGTACTCTCTCCGTTTCAGAGTATTTGTCACACCAACAAGCTACTCACCGTTTCAAGGCGTTTCTGATACACCAAGATGGATAAAACTAATACTGCAGTAGAACTTGATAGAATTGAGCTGAATTTAATTTGAGGCCATTACATGTAGCATTTGTAGATGCAGCGATCAAAGTTAAAATTTAATGTAGTTCTACATCTGCTTAATGTGCCAACAGACAAATATGTTGCACTAGTGAGACACTCCACATAAGCCATGTGGTACCTACCTGGCAATCTGGCACTATCTCGTCACTGAGGTGGCAGGCAAATTGCAACTCATAGCAACGTAGTATGTGCATGCATGCATCTTTGTAGCATCAGCACTACAACGGTTACATGCTGACACTTGTAATGAAGCTCATGATCAGAGGTTGATGTGTCGCATATATTTTGTTTCTCCACTTATTAATGGCCATGTTTGATGGGGAGTTTATCTATGTTTTGTGGCAGTCTGGGAGGATGTACTACCTGAACAAGAAGACAATGAGGAAGAGCTGGGTGAGGCCCAAGGAGGAGCAGGGCAATACTCTGGACCTGGAGCTCAACATCTCGACGATCCCGTCCAACTTCGACGACGACAAGGAGAAGTCCGCTGTCACCGTGGATGACGAGAAGAGCAGAGGCGTAGGCTCGGCGGGCCACATGGTGGCTGTGCCATGCGTCAACTGCCACCTCCTCGTCATGCTCTGCAGGTCCTCCCCGGCGTGCCCCAACTGCAAGTTCGTGCAGCCGACTGTGCCAGCGATGCCGAGGACGCCGCCACGCCGGCTCGAGGCCGTCAAACCGCTGGAGACCCTGAGCCTTCTGCACTAGCCAGCTCTGCAAGCAGGGCAAGACAGATGGCTGTAGAAAATGGGAGAAAGAAACAGCAAGTGAAAACAACAATCGTATTAATTGCTACTCAGCAGTAGTGATGATAGATGAGCTAGATTTTGGTGCTGTGTAACGTGTGGATCCATATACTGTACGAGTGCTGCACATGCTAGATTGCTATAATGCAAATGAAGCTATCAAGTAGTAAATGGAATTAATTAAGAGTACTTCCTCTCCACCATTAAAACAAATCGAGGATACTCTCCTCTGCACCATCATAAAGGCACATCACTCAAAATTGATACGGATTCTAAGGTGCAGAGCACTCAACCAGCAGTGCATATTACTTTCACATAATCTTTCCTTTCTACATATGGGTTTAAACACTTAACTTTATTGAGTCATCAAATAACCTTAATATCGACGGAATATACCACGAGTAAAAAAGAACGGACTTGTTTGCCTACTTTGATTGAGATGATACACAAAGTCTATACAGATGGAATATATGACCAATAAAAAGAAAGGGCTTGTTTGCCTACTTTGATCAAGATGATACACAAAGTTTATATAGGTTCAGACTCCTCCAGAGAGGAAAATTGATAATTTACCACTCTCAAGATAACCTCTTTGATTATGATATCCCTCCAAAGAAAATAGTAGTCTACATCATGTTTTGTATCTATATTGACCTAGCCAATAAGAATAAGATGATGTCTCGAGTAAACTGGTGTGTATGAGATTACAAACTTGATTGCTAGATCAATGATCTGTGTATCTAGGCTTAACTAGACAAGACTATTATTTCTTAATTCAATGTGTTTGGAGACACCCTAGCTTCACTTTATATATGCATAAGTTAAGGTTTACAATGACCGAGTCAGTTAAAGTATCCCCAAACTATAGGAGATAATTTATCTATCATATAAGATTCCAAGTCGAGCAGACGTCTTCTACGAAGTTGCGAAAGGGTCTTGTTGTAATTTCATCTGGTTAGTTGTGTTCATTAATTACCTAGAAAGTTTGGTTGTTTCACTAGCTAGCCCCTGTGGTTTAGGGTTTAGGGTATCATTACTTATTGTGTCATATAAGCAAAAAGATGATATGCCAATAAAGTTAAGGAGAGAAGAAAAGTTTTCTCATTAGAGCATCCACAATGTTGAAATAAGGGGTGTCCAAGAAAATCTTTTTGTCTTAGTACTAGTTCCATATATTAGAAGAATAGTGCTAAACAAACAAAGATAAGACATAGGTTCTATGCATGGATACTAGTCCCACAAATTAAATAATATTATTTTTTATATTTTTTTAGTTTGGTAGTTGCCCATTGGATAGAGTATGTATTTTTTTTACATTTTTATTTTGGTAAAGGCCTCACATCTAGTATTATACATTGCAGCAATTTTTCTAAGAAATAACTTTGCCTATATGTCCATCTAGTACTAGTTCTAGAGTACTTCACATTGTGAATGCTCTTAAAGAAATCAGCTCTATGTGAGAACCAAGAAAAAAGAAGAGATTGATGGAGGAAAGAGAAAGAAAATAGGTAATTGTATGAGATTTTATTTTGAAGAAATCTTTGCTATGCATAATGTTATGACATGGTAAGTATAGAAACTATTGGTAGTGTCTAGCGTGGGAATTGGGATTGCCCTATGCCCTAAATATGAAAGGGTGAGTGATCCCAGTAGATTTTGGATCCTACCTAAGAACAGAAAAATTGGAAAAGAACATCAATTAATGCATTCAATGCTGAAAATGGGTTAGCTCACCCCTGACTACTTAATGCCATTATAGGGCGTTATATTGTTGTTTGCTAACAAAGGGTCACACCGAAATTGTGGTTAAAACCAGAATTTGGCCTCGCTTGATCAAATCAAACTCAGTTAATATAAGCGTCAAAAGTTTGGCTTCCAAGTTTCCAACCCAACTAAACATCCCCTAAACTTTTCTCTTTAATATTCAACACTGTCTTTGAATGAAATGCAAGACCCGGTGTCTTACCTTTTTAAAAAAACTGATACAGAGTTTAAAATCCAAGGTCAAATTATATTCCAAGCTATACATTGCACTAGTCCACTAGAGATATATCTTATTACGGTCGAGGGGCCTGCATTTTGGAAGACAACTCTACTAGTAGTATTTCGTCTTTTTCCCCATGAGAAGGGAATACAATGCATAGGATAAAGAGCAACATGTTCCTAATTTTGCAGGTCTTAATCAAATATAACTCGGTCATGCTCAAAACAGTTTGATAGATGGTAGTTTGTCCTTACATTACGTTCATAATAAAGAGTATTTATGATTACTAAATACTCCTTAGTACGCCACTACTCATACATAATTAATGAATCCAACACAACCGCTAGTTCTGTGCATTAATTCCTTCCATACATTATTGTAGTTGTAGATAGGTATTAGTATGAACTATGAAGAAGACTGATTCACAATGTTAACTATAAGAATAATTTCAGCCATATTCAAGAGAATTTTAAGGTTGGGATTCTCTCGCTTAAAAGAACCAACAGGAATGCTGAGAACATCTAATAGGACATGGATAACAGCAAACTACGCAAGTAAATGTGGTGGGAGATTTTGTTCAGAAGGAAGATTAACAATATTAAACGCGAGTAGACATGAAATAAAATGACCATCAGAGCTATCAGTAAATAGCAAAGGGTATCTAAAACTTCCTATTCAAGTGCCATTATCTGCTGAGTGCTGAAGTCCCTAAGCAACTTTCGTGAAAAATCCCGAGGTACATATATGCATACGTAATAACCAATTAATTGTGGATAAATGAAAGATTTAGACTAACTCTACATTATTTTTGACAAGTCTTTGCTTGCAAAACATGTATATTCTGTGGCATGTAAAGAGTTAGGGGTCAGCAAGAAAACAATACCTTCTATCTTGCTTATACGCTTTTGCAAAAGCTGTGCCCAAGAGTCGCAATGCATCTGGAGTTTCTGGACCTTCACGATGACAGTTATTGTCTTGGGTAGCTGTAAAACTTGATTAAATCATGTTACCAAAAAATTTGGATCACTGCAAATTTGTACTACATGACATTGTAGTGACTACAAGTTGTCTCTTGCTCTTGTGTTCTCTTTTTCAGTAGGAAAAATGTATCTAAGGACTCAAATGGAAAGACATTTTTTTGAAAAAAAATGAATCTTGCTTCCTCTACTATTGACAAAATGCAGTTCAAATTCTGTATAGTACATACGAGAGGTGGAGCTAGCGAAAAGTAGAGTGGGTACACAGACTAACAGATGATAGATTTATAGGATAGACATATGGTTAATTTGAGATAATAAACACTAATTTGTTTTTTCGAGGAGCACCCCCGTCCAATGGCTCCGCCCCTGGTAAGTTATTTTACAGTTTTTCATACCTATTTGACTTGATGCTCTAACCAATGGGATTATCCCACATGTACAGAATATTGACTTGCAATAGGTATTTACCAAGGTCCACCACATCTCCATTAAGCAAAAAAAAATCATGCACTCAGCCACCCATGATTTACAGAGGTCAGGGAGAATAAAATATTAAAAATGATAAAGAGACATAACACCAATAACTTGTAAACTTTACATGAGAAGGTCAATTCTTGTATGGAGACAAAGAAAGATAATCATCATATAGGATAACATGGAAACTGAGGTTTGGTTTGTGGTTAATGCAGCTACTTCTTCTCATTTTTGTCTTTTCCTTATCTGTGTAGGAATATTTTGTCAGGTAAAATATATTTTTTTCCTGCACATACATATTTAGCTGTTATGACTATGGTCCACGGCTGACAGATTTGACACAACTAACGAATGCATACATGCACACCACAATGATAGGAGACTTACCTCTAAATTGATTGTAAACAGATATGCAATCCTGGCATGATCAATGAACTGGTTTTGTGTTTTTCTTCTCTTGCAGTAACCTTTCTTTAATAATCACCAATAATTGAGAACATGGAGTCTTGAGAATGATCCTTTCTAATGAGCATTCAGGAGATTGAAGATAAATTTCCAGTAATTTAAAAAATCCGTGCAACTTCACATTCTGCTGGCCTGATATTCGGAAAATCGATTTGATCAAATCCAGTAAGTGTGCAATGTACAAAGGATTCATTGCATCATAAGGAACAATCAGATTTCAAACTTCAAAGCATGCTTCATACTGAACAAGTTCTTCCTTTGCTAGTTTCACTCCTCTCATGCTGTTTCGTTCAATATCATGGAACGAACTGCATTTCTAATTAAGGTTACAGGTCAAATGTACAACAGTAAGAAATCAATGAAAATGATGGCTATCTGTAAGCAGAGTTCTAAACCTGGGATAATGCTACCTACTGGTCCTTTACTCCTTTTCAATCAGCTGGAAGAACTAATTTTCTGGTGACCGGTGCATGAATAGGAATAGAGTACTCTTGATACATTCCTATTGCATTAAGAAATGTATCCATCTGACTTTAAATGCAAATAATGCTCTATAGCTTTCAAATGTACATATGAAGTATCTGTTGCAGAAAAACTCATGGGGCCATATCCGTTCTAATGTATTGGCATGAACATCTGAAACATTTGCTAGCAAAAGTTTTTAAGACTATTGTGTATATTCATGTTAACAAAAATCAGCATTTCTGTTCATTCTCACTCTAATCCACAGGCTGAACTCATCCAATCTTTTACCTGCATATATTTTGCTTACAAATGATAAAAATTCTATTGTCACCACAATTAAAGCCTACGTGCTTATCTGCAGAGCATTAATCAGTCACTTTTCCATGTAGTAGAGTATTTACACTTACCTTGCAAACTTGCATGCTTTCAGAAGTGAATTTCAACTTCCGTCAAACTCCATTCTCTCCTTGATATACCAAATGTGTGTTTATCAGAACGCCATTTCCTCCTGAATGCCCAAGCAATCTCACATCATGCTCTGTTCTAGTTTCAACGCCACGAGCACTTTCATTACCTCAAAACAGCACTGCCCTCTTGAAATGCATTAATAAGTGTGACATAACCAGACATGAGGTTGTTCCTTTCAGCATCAGCTGCCAGTATCAAAGAATCTCAAGCCACCTGGTTGCTCCCTGCCATGACCACGCACATGCCACAGGACAATCTTGGCGCTGCAGTCACATCAACAACGGAAATGGCCAACATCAGCACACTAATTATCCAATACAATGCCGTCGATCACACCTACTGTAGCACCACAACCACCACCCACCTCACACCTCACATGCTGCAAATCATCTGTCCAAAACACCAGTCTGCATCCTCGAGCGACCGAGCCGCTCCAAGAAATGAGCCAAAACACGGAGCAGGGCAGCCAACCTGCCTTTCGTGGTTCACCGGTGGGCAGTGACCAATCACAGTTTGCTCCGCCGTCACCCATCCCGCCCACATCCACATCCTGCGGGGACCCAGAACAACGCACCCTCCCTCGAAACAGAGCCCCTTTCCTTCTGTGATACGCCCAGACAACGGCCACTGTAGCCCAAGAAAGAAGCCGAGCACTTCGTCGAGCACCTCGTGTGCGTAGCCGCGTAGGCAGGAACCGCTTGATTCGGTGGGTTGGGTGATACGCCACCGGGCACCGGTGAACCATCCGAGCGCTTACCTGTGGGTTCGTACTCCGCGGTGAGATTGTTCGAGCTCCATCACCTATCCCACCCTCACGCGCACCAACTACACCGAGACGACTCTGGTGATGCGACTGAGCCTTTAGTCACAGGGGCTCTGGGAGGCGATTGAGACCAACAAGCTCGACAATGCAGAAGTGGACTACCGGGTGTGGATCGCACTACCCTTGCAGCAATCCTGCGAGCGGACTGGCAAATAATCTTCGGGTGCTTGGGAATAAAATTACCGAAGAGGAGTTGGTAAAGAAATTCCTACAAGATGTGCATGAAAAAATTTCGCATGTCACGATTTCCATCGAGACTCTTCTCGATCTGTGCACACTCTCGATGAAGGAAGTCACAGGATGTCTCTGGGCCATTAAACTCTGCCACCCCTCCAAGACCACTTGAACTTTTGATGCTAGTCGAAAGCAGAATTCGTTAGGGATGGTAGTTCTACCCGATTATCCGTTTATCCGTCGGTAAAAACCCTATTAGAGTCAGGTATATTCTCAATATCATACCCGTCGGGTAAACGGGTACAGATATGGGTATTGACTATCCATACCCATTTACCCGAATAGCCATGAGTATATAAATCAAAAAACCCTAGCCCACTCCTTTCTATCCCTCACCCACCGCCTCCCTTCTCTCTCCCTCCCAGCCTCCCCTCATCCGTCGCCTTCATTTTCTCTCCCTCACCCGCTACCCCGCGTAGATCCATCCCGCGCCGCCCCGAGCAGACCCACTGCGCTCCAGCAACCTACGCAGATCCGAAGCGCGTCGCCCCGTGCAGATCCATCATGCGCCGCCCTGAGCAGACCCACTGCATGCCGCTGTGCACAGGCCCGCCGCGCTGCCTAGTGCCGACGCTTTCCCCGCGTCGGCCCGCCGCCACGGCCAGCTCCCGTCACACCTCCGACAAGCCCTGGGCCACCGGCGCTGGCTCTAGCGGTGGGCGACGGCTCCCGATTCTTCCACTCCGCCTGGCCATGCTGCCATGCCTGCTTAGTGCCTCGGTCCTCTTCTTCACTCACGGGTAAACGGGTATACCTACGGGTATACGGCGTCATCAGGTAACGGGTATGGGCACGGGTTTTTACCCGTTGGGTAAACGGGTACGGGTATGGGTATGCACTATCCGTACCCGTCATACCCGATTGCCATCCCTATTCCTCACAAATGCTTCGGAGCGAGTTTTGGGCGCGGGCCCTTTCACAACCTCAAATTTTGATTAGATTAAAAGTCATTAAATAAACAGAATTTTGGGAAATGTTTAAATGGAAAACAAGTTTGAGAATATAGGTTGTATTAAAAATATTAATAAATTAAAATCCAATGTGGAATATATTTTTAATAAATACTTTGAGTTATAAAAGGGGCATGAGAATTTTCTTGGAACTTTCTAGCGCACCTATACATTGTTAATAAACCAGAGAACATTTTCTGGAAAATAAAAAAAAATTCTCTCTCGGGCCGTATCCAGCCCAATCAATTTTGCCTTTTCCTTTTCTCCGTGCCGGCCTGTTTCCTTTCCTAGGCTGCCCGAAGAGCCACAGCTGACTCCACACGCGTCTAGCTAAGAGCAACTCTAGAAGCCACGCCACCTCGCACTGCATATTGTTTTGACTATCGGCAACATATAGATTTCTCCCTCTAGCAAAGAGGTATCACACCACACAAAAATAGGTGACCGCCATCCTACTTATCTTACACGTTAGGAGTAGCGTGTCTCCTTTCAGCCGTCATCTTCCAACTGTTGGTGAGCTCGGCTGCTCTCGTGCTCATCTAGAGTCCTTCCTCCAAGCATGTAAAGTTTTCTTTTCAGTACAATGGTTTGATTTTTTTAGGATTTTATTGCTTTGGGAGGTGTAGAGGGAGAGGGCAGCAATAGATCTAGTGAGCTCGAGAGATCCAACAATGACAAGCTAGATAAGATCAATGCTGCCCTTCGCTAGCGGCCACCAACGAGGCTCCTGCGTCGTTGCCTGCCTCTAATGCCACCGCTGCGCTGCCCTATGCTTCGGCGGCCACTGTCAAGGCTCCCGTGTCAGCACCTGCCTCCGATGCCGCTGCTGCACTGCCTTTCCTAGCCGCCTTGCTCGCCGTCGTGGCATTCGTGTTGTCATCGTCCCTCTGTTGTTCCTTCCCCCCTTTCAAGGATTTGGTAAGTCTATTGTCAAAAAATGGATCTGGTAACATGAAGCAGTTAATATAACAATACTAGTAGTGTGCACATACTAACGCTATGGTAAAAATTAAAAGACAAAAATGTCTTGAATTTGAAGCGTACAAAAACAAAAGCCTTATTGCTTTAGTAATAATTTTATATTTTTCAGTACAGAGATGCTAAATCACACCCAAAAAAAGCATATATTGGTCTTGTGGTATTTACCATTACAAAAACAAACTCACTATGTTGTCTTAGTCAGAAAGAATACATCACAAGTAGCTACTTTGTCAGTTCAGACTTTAGAGCCAGTGTAATGAAAGAAGGCTGGATAGTCCAAGATTCATATCCTTTGAGCTACTGAGTCCAAGGAAGGTGTCCAGGGTAAGGCACCAAACCATAATATGAGAACAACCCTAACTCTGAGCAACCATTGGGATATGAAACGGTACGGTAAAATAGATCCCTCTTAAGCCTCTTCATAAGAAGAGAAGCTAAGCATCCAGAAGGATCTTCTTGGAACTGAGACCTGACAGAGGCTTCACCCTTCATAGCAGCCTCCCTTGTTGTGGGTGTAGCTAGGGTGCCTGGGAAGAAGAATTTCCCTGCCTCCCTTGTGGGTGTAGCTAGGGTGCCTGAGAAGAAGAATTTCCGTTTAGGGAATCCAAGAGCATATCTGTGTAATTGTGCAAACCTTTCCTCAAAATCATAGCTTACAACCTAAGCAGTGAAATGTCAAGATGTGTAGATTAGTGAACGACATCATTAAGGCTAGAAAATAAGTCTAGCCAAAAGTGTTACAAATTACATACTGATAAGCCATAGGTAACATGAACATGATTTTGAGTACAAAGTATAGCAAGAGAGGAGAAGAAAGCTTACAGTTATGTTTTGTGGGTAACTTCTAGTAAGTTCTCTGAAACGGCAAACACTAAATAGGAGGTTTTCAAAACTATCACGTGCATGTAGGGGTGGGCATTCAGTTTTTTCGGTATACTCGGTTCGGTTTTTTCGGTTTCTGAAAAGTTCAATTTTTATAAAACAGGAACCGAATAACTTAGTAAAATTAAAAAAACCGAACCAAAAAAACCGAAATATTTCGGTTCGATTTTTTCGGTTCTCGGTTTTTACCGAATTAGAGCGCAATAGGCAACAGCGCGGGGAGCGACACCACACTGCAGGCGGGCGGGCAGTGGCTAGTCCACGCAACGGGTGCGGGCGGCAGTGCGTCATGGTGGCGGCGACGGCATCGCATGCTAGGGCAAGCAAGGAAGACTGGCGCAGGCAGGGCAGAGGGAGTGAGGGGTAGGCGGGTGGGCCACGGGCAGTCGGGCAGCCAGGCAGCCAGGCAGGCCGAGGAGGCCAGGCAGGTCACAGGTCGACCCAGTAGACAAATAGGCCGCAGTCAGGCCCAGGTAGCAGGCAGGCCATAATCAAACTATCAAGCAAGCTATTTTTGCCTTCGGTTTTTCGGGTGTTTCGGTTTTTCAAGAATGAAAACCGAACCAAAAACTGAAAACCGAAAATCGAACGGCACAAAATTAAAAACCAAATTTTTTTTAAAAAACCGAAATAGTGATTATTTCGGTTCGGTTCGGTTTTCGGTTTTCGGTAAATTTTTGCCCACCCCTATGTGCATGTTCCTCAGTGAGTGCCCGGCTCCTTACATTTTCATCATTTTCTGTGCAAATACAAGTAAACTATAAGTACTAAGTAGTTTATAGAGGATAGTCATTAAATTATTCACAGTGATCATGACAAAGATAACATATTCAATTTGATGCTAATAATACTACACTCAAATGAGAAAGTAAATACCATCGACTTCAGAAATCATTTACTTGTATGAACCTAAGTTTTCACTGTCCATCTTTCTAAGATACTAAACTTTATTTTTGTCATACCAGAAAACTCTATCATTCAGGAATTGCTCACTTACCTATAGGAAATATGAAACAACTAATTTCCTTTTAACTTCCACTCTCAAAGCACTCCCACAACATTCCTTTATTAGGGATTATATATATGTTCCTTCTTATATATAAGTCCATTAAACAGATGTAGAATAATATGTCCAACTAAAAAAGAGGAACACAATAGTACAATACCAAAGCTTTAACTGAGAAAATAATCTATTATGAATCATTATAATTTCTTAAAAAAATTGGTCCTAATCAATTTTCATGTATGAAAGACCAAAACAAGCACATTTCCTCATAATGATGCAATATATTGGTTTTTTTCCCTTTTTGTTCTAGGAGTAACTGCCATACATAAACAACTGACTACTACAAGAATTTTATAGTTTGTTCAAGGAGTCATTGCCATACATCACATAGCAGACTACAGCAAGAACGAAACATGATTCATTAACTTTAAGGCGAAAACAAACCTCTATTCCACCAACTTTAGTGTTGACCCCAACAACTTTGAATGGGCCAATAACTGGTCTTGCTCCTATACCAACAATAACCTGAATTTATAATGTTCTTGTTAGAATATTGTTATAAATGTCAATAACTTCATACGCATAGATGATCAAATACAACACCAGTTAAATGTTTCTGTATGCTTCTTGGGATGAGCTGATTTTTTTTAGTTTATGGTGGTTCGCTATGTATTTTTTGTCACTCCACAGCAAATGCAAATCATGATTTAAGACATTTTTTTATAATATACCTTCAGACTGAACACCAAACTATAAAATGATGGAGCAAGAAATTTGTAAAATAAATTTGTTAGAATTATAGCCAAAGCAGCAGAGCTTGATGAACAATTTAAACTGGTTTACTATGGTCTAGAGATTTGCATGTTTGCATAGTATATCAGACATATCTTACATGGTGCCACATTTGCAGAGCTAAGAATAAAACACATGTCTTGGGACATTGCAACATCGATTGGCCTTTGCTTTCTGTTCCATGTCAAAGAATCACATCATGGTAAGTATATGAAGCCATCAAACATAATTATTTAGAAATCGAAATATTACCCACCTTAGAGTCAATCATGCTAAACTCCCCTCTACGAAGAAATAATATCTTGATAAGCCAGAGTGACTGAGTGAGTAAAGTAAGCAGCAACAAATAAATACCTCATGCAGTTCGACAAGCTGATCCCTAGTGTAATGGACCTGCTTTGAGAGGCTGAAAATGGAAGTCTCCAAGCTGCACCAGATTAAGCAAAGGTTAATAAACCATAAATACCTCTGGTCACTCGTAGAATTAAATGAGCAGCCCAGAAACACACATACATAAACAAAATGCATTTGAAACATGCCAACAAATTGTAAATCAAGAACCTCAGTATCTAATGCCATTTGGTTGACCCAACTGGGCAAGTAATGGTCTATGATGTATTGTATTCTAGCCAATTATTTGCTCTAGATTGTCCTCTAACACTGGCTTTATTGAAAGAGAAAAGCTACAAGTATGAAATTTGGATCAATCTAAGCAACTGTTCTTTTAGTATGGTATATGAGATAAACACATACATACTCAACTCAAACCGGAACTAATTACTTAGAAATCTGGTAACATGAAGCAGTCAATATAACAATATACAAGAAAATGAGGTGCTGCAAATTAGTTGTTCTAGTGGCTAGAGTTACTTTTTTTTCTTCCATTAAGCTCTGATATATTCATTATTTGTTATTGTTTGTTTTATTCTTGAAGTTTAATTGCAAGGAAGAATACTTAATGTGTAAATCTGTAACATTTTTTGGCTTCTATCATCGTAAGGCAATCGATATACCATTTCTGGTGTTTAGTGTATGCATTGAATGCACGTCGTTCTTTTTTATTGCTTAATTATCCTTTCTGGGCTTGAATCATCAGTAGTTCTGTATAAAACTCGATTGATCAACTGAATGTTCTTACTATCCATATATTCCCTTTTCCTGTTTTTACTCTCATCTATTGAATTCACATTTATAGTATTATGGTTGAATTCTAGTGGCAATTTAATTGAGTGTTGTGTTGTAAGGATTAGTTATCATTATGCAGATGAAGATGTGCCTAAAGATGTAATATACTCAGTTTAACTGTATAGGGATGCTTTCTTCTGAGAAGCAACAGAAATCTATTGAGTAATGTAGCTGTTGGAAATATAGTCGTTGAAAATATATATGTTATAGAAAATTATTAAAATATAGAAGAGTGAAATATGGAAGATGATATATAGATAGTCTATTAGAGTAAAAAAAGATATAGAGATATAATCTTTATAGATGGCCATCCATATGAAGATATGGAGATTTAAATTTGGATTGTCTCTTGAGATGCCCTAACAAGTGGGACCACATGTCAGGCATATCTTCAACCTCCGTTCGCCATCCGCGCTCACATCTCCTGTCACCACCACCTCCTGTGGCCGGTGCTAGCCCATGACCAAATCAGAGCTCGAGACCCATCTCACCATGTCCTCCTCTCGTTTTCCCCTCTTCCCATCTCTTGAGCACCGCCACCACACCCTTAGAGTTATCGGCTAGGGTTAGCTTGCTGCCACCCTTTGCGCCTATCCCAACTGGATCCTACCGCCTATAAAAGGAACCTTGAGAGTTTCTCTCCACCTTTCCACGGCAAACTCAAAACTTAGCAGCCCTCGTCTTTGCGCCCGTGCTCATCTCTGCTCTGCCGCTAGCCGTCGTTCTGTTCACCGTCGATCAGTGCATCTTCTTCACTGGAGCTAGGAAGTCATCGTCCACCATATCTCGAGTGACGCCAACCACCAGAGGGACCTCGCCGTGGTGAACCCGAAGCACTTGCTTGCTTTTCCCTCACCTTCATTCGCCATTCATCGTTGTTGAACTCTTGGTGAGACTCCCATTCGCAAGCCCTTCTGATCCCTCCTAGTACTAAGCACCACTGTCAAGCTAAACACCGACAACCCTAGGTCCCAGTGTATCACCGGCTACCGACCCGACAACTGGGACCCATGTGCTAGTCTAGTGAGCCCTCGAGTAAAATGGCAATGGGTCTAAAACATATAGGTTTTAAAAATCTACGAAAACAAACTTATAAAATATGTTCAAATCCATGTCCTTGAAACCTACAGGTTTGAAACAAAACTCGTGCATGAATCCGGCAGGTACCCATTTCCAAAAATCTTCTACATAATTGAAGAGGAAAGCAAAGTTTGATGCTATGTCCAATGACAGGAAGAGAGAATTGTTGTTGCATGTATTAAATGAGGCGAGATACACAGAAAGGGTTGAAGCATTCGCAACTAATGGTTTGAATGAATGTGTATTTATGGAGACTCTTTCGAATGATATACATTACGAGGATGAGGTCATCTTTGATGCTAGAATCAGCAAGTTTGGGGACTTTACCCACGCCGAGGGTGCATTTGCTCATGGTGACCCTATGAACGATTGTGATGTTGATGGATCTAGAGAAAAGTTAAGGATGGGTTTGGAGTTTAGAACTTTAGATCGATGGATGAGCTGAAGATATGGATACATCACGATGGAGGAGGGGGCTAAGGTAGGGTGACACATGGGTTAAAGGGTGCTCAACGCTGAGGCAAGTGGCGCTGAGGTCCCTGCCATGTCAGCCGGCCACCTCTCATAGATTGTGGTAGAGCTAGAGCAAAACAGAGAAGGTGTGAAATTAGACTGATATAGATATACTTTATTAACTAGGCTACCGGTTAGACTATTAATGATGCAATATATTAGACTGAGGGGGTATATATAGGGATGGCAACAGGTCTAAAATCCTTGGGTTTTGTAAAACCCACCCACGAAGTAAACTCGTGAAACCTAAACATGTGGGTTTAAAATTAAACCCGTGCCTGAACCTATCGGGTACCCGAAACTCGATGAGAAACCCACAGGTTCAGCTATTTGGATATTTATGCAAGTGTTCAAGTCTAGTTATCTTCATATGAGCTAAAAAAACTAATAGAACTGTAACTTGACTAATGAGTTAGAAAATGTTTATCTATGGAGCGTAACGTTAGAGAATCTAATGTATATAGCTCCATAGAAACTTCAAAAAATGACAATAGTGCCAATGTTTGCTGCTGTCAGTCAGAAAAGAAATGTTGTTGTAGATATTCCAAGATCAATGATACAGCTGGAGGTGCTCTTCGTTATGCTTTGCACCTGCACTTTTTCTAAGTCCATTTGCCAATAAGTCATCAAAATCTATACAATGGTACAAATGTAATGTATCATTAGAACCACGCTAAGAGAGGCAGAGAGCAAACCTTACCTTCCCCTTGGGCCTTGGTGATGGGTGAGGAGCAAATGACGCAGGCAGTTGGACGGGCAAAGAGTAAAACTAGTAATCGGGTGAACCCGTGGGTACTCATAGGTCTAAATATAAACCCATGTCCGACACGATATTAAACAGGAATATGAACTCATGAATCCACAGACACAATTTTAAACCCAAACCCATACCCGTCGGGTTAGATACCCGCGGATACCCGAACCCGCGAATAAAATTGCCATCCATATATATATATATGATCAAAATGTAAGAGTAATAGCTAAATTGTTTTGAGTACATTGCATCCATCATGTTCAACATTGCTTCGCCCCTACCTATAGACAGTACGGTGGCAAGAGCATCTGCCACTAAAGGACATCAACACATCCCAATAGGACATACCAAATTAAATTCACCTCAACACCTCACACTACAAACACCGTACACACCTAAGAGCACAACCTAAGACACACCACAACTCCAAAAGAGATTAGCTACTTTAAAAAGGCAAAATTTGCTGGTGAACACTTAAAAAATACGATCTTTATTGGGGGACACCGCAAATTCACGGTTGCGCCATAAGACACCACAAAATCTAGGTTATTTGTTGGTTAACACCGCCTCTATTATTTTAATCATTTTTGGCTATCTTAAACACCTTTGGTTGCACCGGACCATCTTCTTGCTAGCTCACGCTGCTCTCTCTCACACCATCACACACTGCTCTCTCTCACACCATCACACGCTGCTCTCTCTCTCTCTCTTGAAGATGTTGTCTACCTAGGGCTTCAAGGCGCTGCCATGGGTGGTGAAGCAGAGGAGCGAGGTGACGGGGTGAGGAAGGAGGCGGGGAGGAGGAGCTCCATCGTGGGCGTTGTCACCGGCCACCGCCATGTGCCACTGGCTACAAGGGTGAGAGAGAGCAGTATGTGATGGTGTGAGAGAGAGCAGCGTGAGACAGAACGAACCAGCAAGAAGATGGTCTGGTGCAACGAAGAGATATTTTCATTAATTGGCAAAGATTTTATGTCTAAGATTACCAATAATAGAAGCAACATTAACAGCAAACAATTTAGATTTTATGGTGTCTTATCAAATAACCACGAATTTATGGTATCTAATAAATTTTTAGTGTGTCTACCAGCGAAGTTTGCCTTTGAAAAATTGGAGGCTCTCGACTCTCGTCGAGACAGAAATTCAACTAGCCAAAGAGAAGAAAATCAGAACACAAACGTGAGGGTAGGCCGTGATAGTACGTGTAAAATGTACAGCTCACAACAAATACCATAGTCACTCTTCTGCGTTATTTCCATACCATCATGATTGATGTTACACGAGTTTTAAATGACATATCTGCTGCCTAGCCAAGTTTTGATTTGGATATTTAATAACCGGATAAGCCTTGATAATTTACCGCCCTAAAGCAACATTATATTCAACAAGAAACAACAGCTGAAAAAGCGATGAGATTACAGAGAAGGCAAGTGTATATCATTTTACATAAATCAGTCAACTTGTTTCACAACAGAAGACTCCACACTGAGTTGCCCTGACTAATCAAAAAAGGCGAAGGATATACAGGAAGCTTGTACAGCTTTGATTGTGCAACATAAATTAGAATTAAGTTTTTTTTCCTGTCACCTATCTAACGTGTCATCACTCATGATTTATACAGACGCTAACCGCAACCAGAAATGAAATGACAGATCTCCCAAGTTTAAGACTACAAAGAAACAAACAGATAGATCATTTGGGAGGATTCAACTTTGAGCCGAATGAACCAGCAGTAGATATACCTACTCCTAATCTTCCTTGTCACCCACAGTCAAAGCTTCATAAAAAAATGTAAAATAACGGAGGTGGTTTTAACACATTTCAAACTATTCAGTCTTTAATTATTTGTCCATAGTTTACTCAAAATTCATTCCAATAGCACCCTTATAGACCAGATCGATAGCAGGCACGAGCTCCGATAGAAGATCCACCATGGTCAACAACGCTATTCATATATCTCATCTGTCAAAGTAATCTGCAATATAACATAGGAAGCTTTCAGCAATGTATTTTACCTGGTAGATATTCTGTGTACAAAACAGAACTATCCAAAACGGAGAGAAATCAGGTGAAAAGTAGAAGGCCATCAGCCAAAAATGAGCAGTTCTGTAATAATGAAATTTTAAGAATGTTTGAAAACTTGTATGCTTGATTTTGGTGGAATTCACGGCATTTACACAAACTTCTTGTCACATGAAAATAAGCAATTTTGTATGCTCCCATACAAAATGAAGGCTATAGATTAACAGAAAAGTCAGTAACAAACACATAGGAACAATCTCACAGATCAAAGCCCACAGGTTTTACTTAATATTTATATTGCAAGCGGTGGTTCATGGATTTTTTTTTCAAAAGATTCCACAGTGGATAACCATGTAGGATGATGAATTTATCTTGCACAAAGTTCTCTAAATAACAGTTTCTTTCCTCCATGTGATGCAACAAATCTAATAGGGAAATGATAACAGAAAATGCATCCAAGTGCTACAGTAATAATTTATCTTGCACAAAGTTCTCTAAATAACAGTTTCTTTCCTCCATGTGATGCAACAAATCTAATAGGGAAATGATAACAGAAAATGCATCCAAGCTCTACAGTAATAACATTAATGATTAATCAACTGTGATACATTGGTTTTGGTGAACTAACCTGATCACAAACTGGGCAAGTTTCACTTCGCTCCATCCATTCAAGTATGCAACAAAGATGGAAATGGTGCTCACATTTAGTTAAAGAGCGAGGATTTTCTTCATCATATTCTGGTGAAAGGACAAACAAAAGTCATGACTGCAATATTCAGGTATAGCACTGACAAGCAGAATAGATTTAGAGTATCAATAAGTGTGGATGGAGGACAATGCAAGTACCAAGTACCATGTGCAAGCAACCAGTACTGCAGCTAGAAATCACTAACAATGAGTATATCTCAATTCAAAATAAAAATTTGCATGGTCAGTAGTTCCCATCCTACATCTTTTTGCAAAGTTACACTATTTAAGATAAAGTGCAACTATTAAGTAGAGAATTTCTATAAGGCTTATTGTATATGCAGAATCATCTATATACATGCATTAAAGATGCACACACATATCGCACCTAGTACAGATAAATAAAAGGTGCACAAGTAATTCTTCGACTGGTAAAATTATAAGTAGCATATCCTCAACCTGTCAACCATGGTAGTTCATAAACTAAGAATAGTTTGTTTCAGCTAAAAATGAGCTGACCAACGTACTAAGCAATTTTACCCTGACAGCAGTAAAACAGCAGGCAGAATGCAGGTCAGGTTCTACATTCAACTAAGTAACATTTGCAGTCAACAAATATCCAGCTATTATCCTGTCAATCTAAGAAATTAATTTTCCCATGGACAAAAGAAATATGACCTTCAAGACAGATTGGACAAACATCCTCCTCATCAGGCTTGTCTTCAGGGACACCTTTTTCACATGAT
>KE372912.1:561047-589123 GCA_000418225.1 Zizania latifolia
CTCTTCAGGTCTGACTTCTCCAAATCTGCAAATGAATATGAAACTCTAAGCTTCCATCACTACCATTAGAGAATAATCGCCATCGCTCATGTTCACAGGCTCATAGGTAAAATTTTTACCAGGGTTTTCTGCAACTGGCAAACCAACATCATAAGGTAATGGTGCAGGTGGTGCTCGATAAGTATCCGGAGTTGATGTATCTAGATTTGTATCAACAGCAACTATAGCAGAGGCAGGAGATGAACCATCATAAGTTGAAGACAATGGTTCATGCTCCTCTTGATTTTGTGGATGCTGAATAATGCAAAGTTTAAAAACATCAGCCAAGTCAAGCATTAAACAATGCAAAAACTGCAAAAGTGCAAATAACACCAAGTTAGATTATTAATCAACTTTGACTAACTGCAAAAGGCTACAGATGTTCAATAAATTATGTTTAAGAAAGCTGCACGCTTTCTATGGAGTCTGAACTTGATATTGCTGAATCTCAACTTCTCAAGGATTGAAGACTCAAAGTGGACTGAAGATGAAACAATTTATCCTGTTGCTCCAAAACTGTAAAGTGTCTGTTAAACTTCTGGTATTATGAAGTTGTTAGTATGCGTATGTGCAAGTAACACAAGCAAAATCTGAACTTCTCTTATATGTCAGATCATTAATCAACTGAATAAGCAGAATGCATAGAGCAACTAGAATACAAATATGTTGAATCATGATTGCAATAGTTTGATTTGGTGTTAATGAAACACATGTAAACTAAACTGCAGTTAATGATAAGAACAATAAAAAGTATTCCACTTACTTGGCAGAATCTTTTGACTGGAAAAGTTATAGAATTAACTCAGGTTGCTTGGTAATGCATACTGGCACACAAGTAATAGAACACTTGAATTCAGATAACGTATCTAAGACAAAGCAGGATCTACATACATAGATATGAACTGGTGCTCTATCTGTCTCAGATCTTCTTGATGAACAGCAACAGCAGCCACCCATGCTATCCTGAATGAAAAAGCTTACTCCAGGCTATGAAATAGCTGCCGTTTAAAATTAAAATATCGTCTCTCATAGCCCTACAAAATGAACAAGCCTATATTGAAGCAAGAAAGAACAGGAATTCATGTACTGAGATAGAAAACATAGCACATGCATATCCAACATCACAAAAGGTACCAGTAAAATTGTGCAGGTAGCTTAACACAAGCAATATCTCTATTCTTGGCATTACTCTGAACAGCAACACAGTAATAAAAGCCAAGTTAAGCTATATATTATTATATATCTCATAATCACTCGATGTGGTTCAGAACAATGTAACTTGAGCAGGAGTGCACGGTCCTAGTGTCATATGGGGAATTCAGTACTCCAGACGCAAGAAGAAGCCAAATCTGAGTAGACTTCAGATTGCCGACCAGGAGTCCGGATTAGCTACAGCTCTTGCTGAAAAGGGATTTCGAAATATAGAAACATATTATCTACTAGGATTCAGTTTGTTAGCAGGGAGATACAGTTAAGAGTCTAGTTTGGAATAGATTGCTATCTTTAGAGATTATATATTAGGAAGAGTCCTAGTCCTATTGCCTTAAGAGTTGTAAAAAGATCAGATGCTTGTATTATAAATATGCCTATTGGCAGGAATCAATAAAGCATCAAGTTTATTGTCTATTGGCTGGATTGGATCCCTTCCCCTCGACTAGCGCGTTGCACAACAGCTCCTCCGTGCTGGCAAGGTCCAGGGCCAAGGCCGGCCATCTCATTTAAATACAATCTGAGATCAAGAGTCAGCAGCAATATCATTGCCTCTGACACCTAGATGAAGCAATGGATTGTATGTAACAGCTCAGAGACACAACAGTCTTCCACATAGAATATCAATGTTCAGATCGACACTAATAACTACATACCAGAGAGAAACATCAATAAGTGTTGGCAAATACTGGCAAAGTGTAGATAGTCCAAACAACACAATATTCAGTCCAGCAGAGTCTATTTTCACAGTTATTGTGGTGCATAAGCACGTGTGTTCAGATTGCAGCACTATGGGGCCTTCAAGCTATTGCAAACAACAAAGATACAAATAAGGATTCCATTGTCGATCCACATCAGCTACTTCATCACAAGGAACTAGTACGTGTTCCCCTTGGATGCACTAATCGTTTTATCCTAGTTCAAAATATGTGACCAAAGTGCTAAATTATGCCTATAAGAGGAGTCCAAGCCCAGCATAAGAGCATAACCTCTTAGCTAAACTTCAATGGACAGTGCATTTAATTCAAACAGACCATACATCGCTTATAATATTAAACTGCATAGTATAGCTGGATTGCTACTCGTTATGAAATTTTCCATGATGGGTTTACAATTAATCATTGGGAATATCTTTAAGGCCATAAATCAAAACTGAAGAAAGAACATCATTATCTTCCAAAGAAACACTATTTCACGTTTCCAATAAAGAAACCATATGTTCTCTTTGAGCAAAGCCAGATATAAGGTAGCAAACTGCTATTTAGATTGAAACCCCAATCAGGTTTTGGAGAAGAAAATTAGCAAGAAAAGAAGAATCGTAACAAACTGAACGGATTGGAGTTTCCATCCAAGAAAGAAAATTTTGTTCAAAGCAAAGAAAGGACCAGAGCAAAACCCCTAGCACAAACAATCCACGCGAGTCAGGACCCATCACCAGCAAGGGAAGTCAATCCAAGTCCGGCTAGATCTCCAATCCACGCCACGCCAGTACAGAAGACGGGAGGGGGAGGACGAAGACGGCGGCGGCGGCTACGAGAGAAGAACAGCTTCAAGCTGGCGTGCTCTGGTGAGAGGAGGCGACCTCGGCGGGGAGGGCTCGACCAACGGTGGCGCAAGAACCTGAGCAGAGCGGGGAGGGAGTAGGTGAGAGTATCCGATCGGTGGCGTGGCCTCGCCGGTGGCCGCCGCCGCCGCCTTGGTCGCCGCGACGGGGAGAGAGAAAGGGAGGGAGGAGAGGTAGACTGGGAGCCTGGAAGAGGGCGATAGCTGGAGACGAGGGGTGAGGGAGTATTTCGGGAGTTTTCTGGGGTGTTTTTTTTTTAACTTTAGTCTCATTTTATCTATGAAAGAGGCTACAAGCAGCTTATAAGAGAGAGTAGCTATTTTTCTTTGGACTGGTTTGGACTGATTTTTTAGGATGTGAGAGGGATCTCCGCTTGTAAGCTGTATCAAATACGTATAAATGTCCGGATGTGAGCCGAGGCCGAAGAGCTGAGGCCGATGCGCATAAACGTTCAGACATGGACCGAGGCCAAAGAACTGGACGCTAGCGAAAAGAACACGTAGGGCGTCTTTTTTATTATATTCCTTTTGTTTTAGAATGTAAAAGCATATATATATATTAAAATTATGTAAAAAGATTATAATAGTTTTTATTTGGGTGGAGTAATGATTAATAAAATCTAATTTATTTTTTAGTTAAAAATAAACTTTTACAAATATTATGTAAATAAATTTAAAACTTTAAAAATACTATATATATTTAAGACGGAGAGAGTACATTTTGCTTTGAGGTTTGGGATTCCATTCCAGTTGCTGCTTTTCGCATTGGATTCTGCACGTACAGTTTGACATGGAATTTGTGTATGTTGTGGTCCTCCCTAACATACACTTAATAGTTACATTAGTATCATTTTGAAGTACACCAACTTTACACTTAGTTACAAGAGTTTTACGGGAACAATTCAATTTCTACGTGAAGCGGATAAAATCACGTGTTTTACAAAAGCTTTGTTACTGAATATGCAATGCAAACTCAACCCGAACATACTCCACAAAACATTATCTCGCATTCAACCACTTAAAACCTGCATGACATGTACAAAATTAGTCGTATAAACTACCCCCTCCGTCCGAGTATACATGGTATATTCCGTATGTTTTGACGCTGTCCAAAAATGTATAATTTGTGCATAGAGGAGGAATTTAGAGTAATTTAATCTTATACCATTATCTTGCTCTATAGTCCTTTCTGGGATAACTTGTTTTAGATTATAACTAGTTTAAATAATAATCATAATCAGTTGCATAATTAATAATGTGAACATGATCTTATTACTTATCTAATAATCAGAATTATATTATAATCCGATTATTTTAAGTTATCCAAAGAATATCAAAAACAAATATGTGACACATCTTATAGCAATTCCAACCTAAACACTAGAAAATAGTTTCCATAATTGCCATGTCATGTATAGAGACTACATATAGAAAATATTTCTCTGACGATGATTTCTTTAAAATAAATTCTAATCAAATCACTTTTTTCTCTTTTTTCTCTACCAATCCCTCTTCTTTTTTCTTGCAAAAATAGGGATGGCAATAAGCACCCAAAAACGGATCTCCGACGATAAATTCACTTATTAGGCAACGGGGTCTGATATTTTTTTTATCCCCATAGGATTAGTTCGCGTACAAAAACCTATGCTCATCGGGGATGCTCGGGGATGGTGAAGAACCCCACATCCCCGTTAACTAACAGGTACCCATTAATTGACATGTGGGTCATCCATTCTACATTGTGCAAACCCTAATCCCTACTCTCCACCTAGAGTCCCATACTTTAGCATTCAACAATCTATCCCCAAGATGTGTGCCACTCCTCAGTGCCCCGTTCGTGAGTCATCAGTCATGACTTTAGTAATCCAGTTCCACTCGCCAGCGTCTTCCCTCGACATTGTCGTCACTTGCATGCCACCAGCCTCCAATGCCGCTGCCTCTCGCGGCCTCACTCGCTCTGTGGCCCTCGACTCCTCGACGTCGTTGCCTGCCGCCCTCGATGGCCCTCGTCTGTCGCAGCCTATCAGTTCTTGACGTCATTGTCTGCCACTGCCACCGGTGAATCTTTTACAAATGTGGTTAGTGAACTAGAACTTGTTGAGTTGTTTCTTTCTTGTGTATTATTTATAATTGTCGGTGAAAATAGATCTGACGGATCCCCGAGTCCCAACGGAGAATATGGTCAGTGGTCAACCAAGCCTGAGACCGATGTCAGAGTTGTGGTTCGGGGAAATTGTGTAAGTCGGGTATCGACGACGAGGAATAGGTCCCGTCAAGAATAAACCCTGTTGCTATACTATGTCTAGGCGGAAAGTTGTTTTTACATTAGAGACGGTTTCATTTTATCTCTTATTTAACTTTATTATCACATTATCTTTTTTTACATGTTACACTAAGAGCAAGGCTAATGATTTAGTCAGTGGTTAGCTTTATACCTGTGTAATGTTATATATAGCTAATCTAATAGTTCACTCATATAATAGTTAACTATCTATGTATACTATATATTTAATACATAACATATTACATCATATCACAAAGTTTATAGGAATCTGTGTATCAGCGGGTTGTAAGCTAGTAGCTCGTTTCTCTTCTCTCTTCTCTCTTCTCTCCGTCACCTCAACACTAATCTAATGTGACAACTCTTCTAAACTGCTTACATCTAATGTGGCAACTCTTCTAGACTGCTTACATCATATTATTATACTTGCTCTAATTAATACTATAAACTAAATCATTTGGTTGCTATTGTCTTTAGAGGAGTACGAAACGCTAGAATAATTAACTCATGAAGCATGCAGGAGATTAACTACTGGTCGCCAATTAAGCGGAGAAAAGATAAAACTACCACACGGAAACTGGGGAGATTAACCAGCCGCTCGATCGATCGCCTCGGTTGCCGTGATAATTCGTGGAATTCGGAGGGGATTTTTTGTATGAGAGCCTCGGCCACCGGCGGCGGCATCAGATGCCTCTCCAGATGCTGACGACTTTTTTCTCTCTATTTTATTTTTTCCATCGAGGAAAAAAATTATTCCGTGACGGCGTGGCGGACGGTGAGACGCCACGTAGACAGGACGCGCGGACCTGCACATGTCACTGACGGTGGGCCCCACACGGCTCGAATGAAAATATTTTCTACCACGATACGGAGTGATAGTGTGTGATCTTTTCTTCTAGATTTTTCTGCCACACAAGTGGTGGTTGGGACGGTTGGATGATGCTGACAGTGACTACGTGGCAGATTTTTTCTCTCATTTTTGCCCCCACCGTTTAAAAAAGTATCCATCTTTAGGTCCGTGAAAAAATAATAACTTTCTCAGATTATAGATAAATAAGTGGTTAGATGGAGTTTTAAATAATAAAATTATTTTAAAGATAAAATAATCTTTTATAAATATTAGATTGCTTTATTTTGAATAAATTTTAATACCTAGCTTATGTATGATAAAGTAGGTGACCTGTGCTAAGTAGCAAAAAAAGATTAATTATGTGTGTACAAGTAACGAGGTATTGGCTGAGGTGAGGTGTGTACATGTTATCGTACTATTGTTTTATTAATTTTTTGTGACGTGTTATTTTATTAATTTGAGCTACCCAGTTTTCTTTCCAAACGAGAGCTACTATTACAGTCTACGCACTCATTTTGTTTTGACGTAGTTGGTTTTTTATGGTCTAGCTCGAATGCATGTCACTTTCGTCGCCAGTGTTTAGATAATTTCTGTCGTGACTATAACATGCAAGTTAACGAGTAAGTGAGATCAAGAACAACGACTTGCAAACTCTTTAATCCGACGGAATAAAATACAATGAGTTAGTATATATTGAACTTGTAACTTGAGTTACCTGATATAACAACTTGCAGACCGGTTAAATCCTCAGCCATTGAATGATTCACATAATTGCTTAGTTTGTGCACTAAAATACACCATCGCTCATCAAATTATTATCCTAAATCGTACCCACGCTGTAATTTACTCTCTATTTTAATACTAATATCTGGTTAAAATTGTTTCATATTTTTTATACTAATATACAATGTTTCAAAAATGATAATTGATAGGTAGGCTAATAGGGTGTGCCTAGAGGCTAGGCGACAACGGCTCCCTCCTAACAGAACACATGGCAGTGACAGATAGAGGAACCTAGCGGTGGCTCCCTCCTTCCTATCACCTATCAGCGACAACGAATGGAACTAACAGATTTTGATGGGCACAACAGGTAAACCCTATCGACCTATCTAGCCACGCCTAAGCGCACCTACCGTGCCAAGCCACGCTATTTATGCGCCGCTAAGGCAGATTTCTACCTAGCTTGACTGCTTTGCCTATAAACGGTGCGGAGCATTGGTGCATACTATCTAGGTGGCATGTGCGACCACTTTAAAAACACTGCTAATATATGTGCTTCAAAACTAATCAGATTAAAATAGCTTGGTATTTCTGTTTTTTGTGAAAATGATTTTATATATCATGTCCATATGGTTATAAAAGTCCACGTATGTTTGAGCTTATTAATTATAGAAAATCAGGAAAAAAAAGAACTATTTGTTCTCCACTTTGGAAAGACAAATGTTCCACCACATGTCTACATGGCTTTATTCGGAGTATGAATACATTTTCTCTGGAATTCACTTTGTTGCTCGGGTGGTGGCAGTTGGTCGAAGGGACGTGAACAAACCTATTACTAGTCATCACACGATTCGGCAACACGACACCACGCACTATTATTATTTTAATAACTAGGATGTGGAATTATTCTTTAGGATTTTATTATGAACCCTCTTGTTAAGCTGTATCATGTCAAATAATTTAGAATATTTTGTATGTTTTTATTAATGATGGTTGTCCGTGAATCAATTCTGTCATGTTTAGATGGAAAGTGTTAAAAATTGGTCCATGAGGTGACCTAATTACTTAATTATAAAGCATGCGTATGAATAATATCATATTACTTATTTAGTGGAATGGAGACACATTTATAAGGTGGAGTCATCTCTATTTATTAAATAGAGAAAACTCATGTAGACTTAGCTAAAGTCACACGCACGTGCGCGCGTATTCGTGTATTTTTCGCGTGACTTGTGCCTTGCGACGAGCAACTGCGTGTGTAGTACCGGAATAACGCCAAGTCAATTTGAATTTTTTGGACTTTCATGTACACATTATCTGTATCTAAATGCACTGTTTTAATATGATTAAAACTAAAAATTGAATGACCATTTAAACGCAAGATTAAATGTTTCAGTTACTAGTATTTGTGGCTAAATTTATGTGAAATAAATTCTAGCGGTTACTAATAATAATTAGGTAAATTTATTCTGGTAGTTACCAGTAGCATTATTGTGGCAGTTACTAGTACATTTATTCTAGTATGGCTATGTCTGTCTATAAAAGAATTGGAGACGTCCAATCTAAAGAGTGCATTTTCCCATTCTTCCTTTCTCAATCTCTGCTCCACTGCTCTAAGCTTGTTATGTTGCCGAGACTTCATCGGCCTTTTATTCGCCGTGCATCGGATTGGAAGGAGAGCGGGATCTCCGAACCACTGCCGTAGAGAACACCTGCACAGGGCGGCAATCAGGTTTCTGGGCAGCGCTTGTGTTTCTTGTGAACCTCGATGTCGACTACGCACTGCCTGCTACTACTTCCACTTTTCTGTAAGTAGTTCATATGTGTTTTGGTATCCTACATTTCTTAAAGTACGTGAAATGCCTGCTAATGTTTCTTTATGCGTCATTATTCATCTATGAATTTTTCCTCCTAATAAATTTTAAAATTAAAATATTACACATATTTCTAACAGAAAGTGGATAAAATATCCTTAATCTTCTATTCATCTGAAATCTCTTTCTTGTAGAGACTTAAAAACATATAGATACGCTGTATCACAAAGTTATACTTTTGAACATACTTGTAATCACATAACTGGAGTTGGATCTATTCTTTCTATGCTAGAGGCTTAAAGATGCACATTTGCTCTAAGTAAAATTGCACCACACTGCTGAATAAAGATCTGAATAAATTTGCTTTAATTTTTTAGTATTTTTATGCTAATTATATGATTTTACTCATAATAAATGAATAGCAAGCAATTAAAAAGGTAAAACAATAATTAAAACATAAATACATTGCCAAAAAAGAAAAACCAGATATGGAATTCGGATTCTAAATATCCTTTCAGGAAGGAAAATGTATTTCGTGAGTTTTTAGCAAATTTGATGGTTCTTGCGTGAAATTCTATTTTTCTTATGATTTTTTTTTTAAATCTAGGGGACCCTTATCTAAAATGTCTTTTTCTTTCTATTTTCTTTCTTTTCTTTTTCATTTTCTATCCATCCACCGTGGACCGGCCCATTAGCAATGGCTAGAGTTCCTAATCCCTAATCGATAGCAGCGCACAGGCGGTGTGTAGCGGCACCGGCGCACCTAGCCAACGCATACGGGCTCGGTGCCCAACCGACCACCCGGGCGCTGCCTGCTCCTAGTAGGAATGACGATGGACAAAATATCCACGAATACTGTCCACTCATATCCGTATCCGACATAGCGAACATATACCCGTGCCTGCTCATGGATATCAATTCATTTTTATACCTGTACCCACGTAGGTATTTGATACCCGACGGATACCCATACCCACATTTGTGCCGGAGCGACGGCACGGCGCCGGAGGCCGAGGACGACGGGGCGGTGCAGGAGCGGAGAGCGACGCGGCACCGAAAGGCCAGACAGCAGAATGGAGCGGCCGGTGGCGTCGCACCGAAGGATGGCAGCACACTGCGCACTGGCCACCGGAGAACGGCGGGATGGAAAACACCTAAGCGCACTGGAGAATGGCTGCATTGGGGCTTCAGGGCTTGGGGTGGCATGGCATGGAGATGGAAAAGAAAATGGAGTGGCCGGGTGAATGGGAATTAGGAAAGAAAAGGCAAAAAGGCAGGATGGGACTTGGAAGAAATCCTAGTGTGTTAGCATTTATATATTAAAAGTTAGTTGTGGGTTGTTCTAAAATTTGGCCCATTATGTATATATCTGGGTATACGGGTAAATGGATATGTATAGTACTTTTTCGTATCTATACCTATTAACCCGACGGATATAACTTTTTTGTATTTATATACCCATGTGTATTAATTTTTCTCTAAAACTGTTCTTAAAAAAATAATTACTCATAAGTATCGGGTATCCATCGCCATCCAAGTTAGCGGCACGCCCCCAGATGGCCTCGGAGGCCAGTGTGGGTGGCGACGTGGTGTGTATAGGCGCAGGGGCCCGTTGGCCCGTTGCAGCGCCAAAACGTTCGGCTGTTGCGTACGATCGGCCGATTCATTCGGTTGTTCGGTGCGGCCGCCGACCGTGTTTGTCAACCGATTTTTTGTTCTTTAAAAATTAAATAATAAATTAATTTCTAGAATTTATGGACAAGCAAAATGATTAAATAAAGAAGATAAAATATGGGGTTAAATTTTTTAGTTTAAAATAGTAAGCGGGAAAAGTTTTTTTTAAAAATTTCCTTGCTTTAATAATTGTTTCTAAAATTTATTCTTTAATTTTTGGAGCAAATGATTTAATTTCTTAAGAAAAAAGAGAACAAAAGTATCAATTTTAATTTAAGATCTTTTATTAATTTCTCGTCTTTTCTGAGTATCTCTTTCTCTCTCGCGGAATTCAAATTCAAAAGTGAAATTTGAATTTCTTCAGAAATCTCAAAATTCAGAAATCTTTCAAATTTATTTTGAAAGGTTTCCTGTTATTTTAAAATTAGTGATTTTGTATTCAAAAATAGAATTCTTGATTTCGACGTGAATGCGGAATTACTAGTTTTTCTAAACCTAGAATAGTGTTCGTAATCTCGAATCCCTTGAAATTTCGCTCAAAAGTTCAAAATTTTGAGTCGAGAAAAAAATTACGAGAAACTTTCCTTTTCTTTTTCTTTTTCTCTCTTTTCCATCTCCTCCTGACCTCCTGTCCTTCAGGTTTCATTTGGCAGCCCGTAGTATCCCGACCTATTCCCGGGGTATCCAGCCCATGGAGAAAAAAAATCCACCGGTAAATTATTTGCGCCGGTCCACGAGAGTGAAAATACGTGTCCTAATCCATGTGGAATCTCAGGGAAATGAGCCCAGTCTCGAGTTGTCGGGAAATTTTCCTCTTGGAGTTGGAGTAGAACACAATTTATCCATTCAATTCAATTTCCACGTGCCCAATAAAAAAGATGAGTTTTGATAAGTTTTGGTTTTTTAACATCCTAACCAAAAATTATATATTCAAATAATTTTATATATCATCACTATAAATACCAATATAATCAAATAACTACTTTATTTTTTACTGTCAACCCAAAAATATATGTTAAAGAAAGGGCAGCGAGGGCACGCGAGCCCGGTCCACCGTCCGTCGCCCTCCGCTTTCGACGCCCCAAAATGTCGCCGGGGCGGCGCCTCGGCGTGCTCCGCTCCCACCTACAGGCCGGCGCCCCTTCGCTCCCCGCCGGCGAAGGCAATCGGCAAGTGTCTGCGGAGCAAGGCGCGGGGGTCTCGACTTCCCCTTGCGTCACCGCCGCCGGGGGCCGCGGGGAGGCTGAGGGGAAGAAGAGCTGCGTGTTCTGCCGGATCATCCGCGGCGAGGCGCCGGCGTTCAAGGTGCGTTTTCCTCGCTCTGTGGGGTGCAGTCCCTCTAGTCCACTGAGAATTTAGTGTGGCTGCCCAGTATGTCGTTGTTCGTAATTGCACTGCATCCCTTGAGTATAATTCCAGTTAAATTGCTAGGCTTGGTATTTTGGGAGATTTGCTCTCATGCCACAGAGTTAAGTAACAGTCTGCGGGTAGAAGGAAGATTCCAATAAACCCTGAATCGGGTTCTCTGATGCAGCAACAGTGCTCAAAGTTCAGGTGGTCTTGCATTAAAATGAGGACGAGTTAAATCTGGAAGTTAGGAGTAGCACATTAAAATGAGCACCTGTCCTGCGTGTTGACTAAACTAAGTAGCACATGCGCTGCCACTTATTTTACACGATAGTATCCGTGCTATTGTTACCAGAAAGAAATATTTTATGTCAACCACTATTATGCACAACTTGAATATCTCAACAATTTTTCTGTTATTTTAAAGGCTACCGTTCTCTTTGAAGCTTCCCTCTGGGCAGCTATAGCTTTCCACTTGAGAAACCTCATATTATTGTGTCAACATTTAAATGCTGGAGGTTGTTGCAGAATTTGTTGTTCCAATTCTGCTGACTGACCCTGTGACAAGGAAACCCACATTTTTCATGTTGATTGCAAGGTGCTAATTTCGTAAGACTTGAGATAGAATCTAGTCCAGATCTCAACCTCGATGGTGCACTGTCAAAGCTAGAATTTGAATTACTCAGCGCAGACAAAATATTGGAATAAGTCCATTTTATGCGCTTGAACTTTTCATAAGGTCAATTTTACGTTTTTTAATATAACCTAAAGCCATTGAGCCATTGTTATATCATTTTATAACGTGCATAAAGTAAGGTCTCCATGACAAGTAGTTGGGGTAGGAGAAAGTAAGAGAGTAATGAGGGAAAATTAGGCCTAGGGTCTATAAGTCCTCTAGTGGACTGCTGGACCTTATTTGGATGTTATTGTGTTTCCCACAATACATCTTCCATTCTTCCTGTTTAACAGATCTGTAAACAAACCATCAGCTAATAGTTTGGATGGATCAGTGAATTGAGTGATACTGGAAAGTGTTCTTGAGCTCTATCTTGAAACTTTAGAATTTGTAAGATGCATGGACAGCTTGTTGTTCTTCTTCCATTCATATTTGTCTTTTTACTACATTGGAGGCGTTCAACATGTAAGAGAGACTCTAAATTAATTATATAAAGGATGCATTAGGTGATGAAATATTTGCACATTTTAGAAAATGCTGAATGTTTGACACACGGACTGCTGTGTTAGTGTCCTTTGATTTTCCATATTTGTTATTTGCAGGTATACGAGGATGATGTATGCCTGTGCATATTGGATTCTCATCCATTGGCACCTGGGTAAATTGATTCTCTATCTTTCCCATACTGTCCCTGTATTGTACTGTTGTACGATGGATTGATCATTTTAATTGGATCAAGATTCCTCCTGCACATTTTGCTACTGCATTAACAAGCTCCCAGAACCTCTGGTGGATGGAAGAAAGGGCTATGGGATAGGGTGGCAAAGTTACTAGTAGGAAGCATATCTGTTTTGGCGGTGTGGCTGCACACCACCTTCACACCTTTACAACATCTATGGCACTCGGCGTGGCGACGCTGTAGACACATTGGCGTGGCGAATAGCTGAATACACTAGGATTTGTAAATGCAGCCCAAAAGTTATAGTCTAGGATATTATAAAATCAAAATAGCAATGCAAATATAACAAAAAAAGAACTACCTCATCTCTCAAAGTTTCAGCTTTCAAATATATCCTCTATCAAAAGTTATCCAATGCAAACTCATCGGAATCATTAGAAGCATCCAGGTTCTCTCCACCATCTTCAGTAGAATCCATTGATTGTTCAGCGAAGTTATCTATATCAACATTATCCAAAATCATCTCTTCCTCTCCTTTCTCATCTTATTCAACCACCCTAACCCCCCAATATGGCGCCTGCCACATCATCGTGGGCACCATAGGATGCCATATTGGCACCATGGGGTTGCCATCGCCACACACAGGCACCATGACGTACCCATGGCGATATGCAAAAAAAATGCCACATCTCTATGGCGACGATATATAGATGCCATAACAACTATGGTAGGAAGGTCCATTCTGAGGGAAGTAGGAGAGGAAAAACTCAGAGACTGACATATTGGTTCTTAGTTTATTTTATTTTATTTACTAATTTACAAACTGACTGAGCGTAGTTACAACCCATGTGCCATCCATGTCAGCATATCCTGAACACATAGGTGCTATGTCAGCCAAAACCAAGTTTTCTTATGGTGAGAGGGCCTTTTGCATTGGTTTTGAGAATTTTAGGGTGTCCAATGCCAGGCTTTGGAATTTAGGATTAATTTACAAACATAGAAAAAAGTTAACAGGTGTAACTGTACTATTTCTGTAGTTGGCAGTTCTCTTTCTTAGCTTGTTATAATAGTGCATCATTTTCAATATATTAAATAAAAGAATGGTGGATCATCCTAGCTTTTTCTCCGGTTTATCTCCTTACCATTTTTCCCTATACAGGCATTCCTTGATTATTCCAAAATGCCATTTTCCATCACTAGAAGCAACACCACCGCCTGTAAGCCATTTATCAATGTTTACATGCATATCCTTTTATATTTGGACTGACATTTGTAGAGCTGTGAACATTTTAAGAGATTTTATGCCGTTTTTACTCTATTTTTCCATTCAAGAGGGTTAATGGATAGAAATAACAAGTGAGCTTCTGTATCCAAAGGAGTAAGTGGTACAATATAATATTTACAAATTTTCTTTCCATTAAATCGATGAAATGATACAAGCTGGCTAACATTGTATAATTTGCATTACATTATGAAAAGGGAAAACCCATAGTTATTTACAGAACTGATTAGAGTATATGCAGTCATAATCAGGAGTGGTATAGCACAAAAGCTCTTGCAGTAACCCACATTTCACAATTCACATCATGCAGGCACTGTCCAAGAGCCTCTGCCCATTCACTAAACAAACCATATTCATCAGGGATTAAAGCCACAACTAGCGATATGCAGCTTAGTTGTTTTCTTCATTTCACGAGGTGCCCCAATTTCGTTTATGAACAGCGCATGTTCAAGTTGCTGACATGCTGAATTAGGCAAACAATACCTAGATGTATAATGTATTTTCCTTAGACTTTACTATGTAACAGAGGACAGGATCATCATACATTTCCAGAAAGGTTCATCTTATTTGTGGTTTTCCCTTTAAAGTAGATCACAACTGTAGTTAGAGGCCTGATGTTATTGTTGGTTATTTAATAAAATTGTTAATTCATTTTCCAAATAACTTGCATATTGACCTGAAGCTGTTTGAGGACCTGGCAATGCAAGTTTGGGGTTATATATCAAGTTGTATAGCTAATGGTGGTAGGTGCCCTTTTTGCAAAAAGTTTGTGTGTGAAATGGGTTTAATCCTCCATTATATACCTATGTTAAAAATGTTCAGTACTTGTTGCTGTGTCATGTGATCATGTTTCATTGCGACTATTCCCTCCTATTGTTTGGTCATCTTCCAAACAAAATATTGCGTGCTAAAAGTTGTTAGAAACATGGACTAAACATTTACTCCAGAACATCATTGGAAATGTTTCAAGTCATTTGTAGAGGAGATGGATGCAATCACCACACAGCCAAAGGCAGGAGGTGGTATTCTATTAATAGGCCAATAGGCACAATTACAGGGATTACAATCCTCATAAAAGAGGAGTTATTCTAGACTAATAAAGTAATACAAGTAACTGTAGTATTAATTCTGATACCGGCCTGCAGTCGCAGCGGGAGGAGCCCGAATGCAAAAACTGGATTGAAACTCCTGAAAAAGCTGAGTTGGAAGGCCTTTAGTCATAATGTTGGCGAACTGATGGGAGGATGGCACATGCAGTACACGGACCTCACCAAGAGAGACCTTTTTGCGGACAAAATGGATATCAATCTCGATGTGCTTAGTACGCCGGTGTTGCACTGAATTGGTGGACATGTATATAGCGTTGACATTGTCGCAGTACACCATGGTGGTTGAAACAGGAGAAACATGAAGTTCCTGAAGAAGATGCCACAACCAGCAGCACTCAGCGACGACATGAGCAACAACACGTTATTCTGCCTCAGCACTTGATCGAGACATCGTTGTCTGGCGTTTGGAGGACTAGGACACCAGGTTGTCATCGAGATAAACACAATAGCCGGAGGTGGAGTGCCGAGAGTCCGGGCAGCCGGAACAGTCGGCGTCAGAGTAGGTGGTGAGGGATGTCACTGCTGAAAGAGCGATGTGAAGACCAACATCGAGAGTACTCTTGATGTACCACAGGATGCGCTTGATCAACGCGAGATGTGGCTCTCGCGGGTCATGCATAAATAAGCACACCCGTTGGACAGCATATGCCAAATCGGGACGAGTGAGGGTCAAATATTGTAGAGCGCCGACAATGCTCCTCTACTCCGATGGATCAGCAACAGGAGCCCCATCAAGGCCGGAGAGCTTGGCTTGAGTATCAACTAGTGTAGCTGTGGGATGACATTCAGTCATGCCAGCACGTTGGAGGAGATCCACGGCATATTATCGTTGGGACAGAAATAGGCCAGTGGAGGAGCGTGTGACAGAGATGCCGAGGAAGGAGTGCAGCGCCCCGAGATCTGTCATGGCAAACTCCAAGTGAAGCTGCTTGGTAATGTGCTGGAGAAGTGTTGTAGAGGAAGTAGTGAGGACAATGTCATCAACGTATAGCAGTAAATAAGCCAAGTTAGTCCCTTGGCGAAAGATGAACAGGGACGTGTCGGAGGAGGCGATGAAGCCAAGCCATTGAGTATAAGTAGCAAATCGCTGGTACCACACCTGAGGAGCCTGCTTCAAGCCATAGAGTGATTTCTGAAGAAGGCACACATGGTTAGGATGAGCAGGATCTACAAAACCAGGTGGTTGCTGGCAGTAAACTGTTTCATCGAGGGAGCCATGGAGGAAAGCATTCTTGACGTCAAGTTGATGAATTGGCCAAGAACGAGAGGTGGCAATGGAGAGAACAGTGCGGATGGTCGCTGGTTTGACCACCGGACTGAAGGTCTCGTCATAATCGATGCTGTGTTGTTGGGAGAAGCCACGAACAACCCAGCGAGCTTTATAGCGAGTTAATCTGCCGTCAGAGTGGAACTTGTGCTTGAAGATCCATTTTTCGGAGACAATGTTGGCACTCGGTGGGCGTGGGACAAGGCGCCAAGTGTTGTTGTCCATGAGAGCTTTGAACTCGTCATCCATCGCAGCATGCCAATTGGGATCTGCAAGCGCGCTGCGATAGGTTGCTAGGACAGGAGACGCCGTTGGATGTTGAGCCGTCAAGGAGAAGAACTCCACGGAGGAGTCGGTGGCAGCCTGAGACCGCGTCACCATTCAGTGAGGTGCAGTGGGGCTGCTGTCGGTGTAGTAGGCATGGCAGTAGTCCCAGTTGAAGGAGCGACCGCACGCGGCCGTCTGGAGTAAACCAGATGCACAGGCGAGTGGATCGGTGTAGGGGGAGCTCCAGTGGTAGATGTTGGCGAAGACAACGACTGCTCAACACCAGAGGGTGGAGCTATCGCTGTAGAAACCTGTAGGGGGGTCGTGGTAGCAGTGGGAAGCACCGACACGACGGGGTCACTGACGAGGAACTCCAAATCAGTCTCGTCAATACTTGAAGACCCTGGCTGAATGTCACTGCTAGCAAATGGATAAGAATTCTCATAAAAAATGACATTACGAGAGATGATGACTCGGTTAGTGGCAAGGTTAAGGCAGTGGTACCCTTTGTGCCGAGGAGGGTAACCGAGAAACACACACTGCAGAGCGAGGAGCAAGTTTATGGTCGCAGTGGCAGATATGTTAGGAAAGCACAGACAACCGAAGACCCGGAGGTGATTATATTGGGGTGGCTTTTGGTGGAGTGTAGGGAATTGAGCCACCGATAGTAGAGGAGGGGCATCGGTTGATGAGATATGTTGTAGTGGAGAGAGCCTCAGCCCAAAATCTGGGAGGCGTATGAGCATGGAGAAGAAGTGTGCGAACCACATTATTTATGGTGCGAATCATCCGTTCTGCCTTGCCGTTTTGTGGGGATGTGTGGGGGCAAGAAAGGCGTAGAGTGATGCCCTTAGCAGCAAAGAAGGATGTGTTGGCATGATTGACAAACTCACAGCCGTTATCAACTGAACAGACTTGAGAAAGAGGCCGAATTGTGTGCTAGCATAAGCAGCGAGGTTGACTATGTGTTGGTGGACATCAGACTTCTTTTTAAGGGGAAAAGTCCAGCAAAAGTGAGTGAAATCATCGACGATAACCAAATAATATAAAGAACCAGAAATGCTAGCAACAGGAGAAGTCCACACATCACAATGAATAAGTTCAAAAGGCGCAGAAATGCGCGAACTAGACGTAGCAAAGGGAAGCTGCACATGTTTGCCAAGTTGGCAGGACTGGCAGAGTAGGTGAGCTACTTTATTACAGGAAATAAGCGAATGTTTATTCAAGGCAGCGAGGGATGCAGTGCCGGGGTGTCCAAGACGCTGGTGTCATAATTGCGAGGAGACGACGAGGTGTGCGCTGGCTGCAGGAGGAGGGTTGGCATCATTGATGGTGTAGAGGTCGCCCTCACTATTGCAGCGAAGCATCACTTGTTGCGTCAGAGGATCCTTGATGGAAAAACCAAGAGAGTTAAATTCGATGGAACAATGATTATCACGAGTAAACTTTCTAATGGAAAGAAGATTACGAACTAAATGAGGAACAACAAGGACATCGTTAAGAAAATATGTGATGTTGGGTGTGCGAAGAGAGGTGTGGCCACTGGATGTAATAGAAAGACGAGAGCCATTTCCCACAGTGATAGCTGAGTTTGGGGGAGGGTGAGAGGACAGTGGTATACCGTCATTGGATGTCATGTGAGATGTGGTACCACTGTCCATGATCCAGCCACCATTACCTTGGACAGCCATCTAGTTCAGCGTGGTGATGAGACCTTGCTGGTCCCATGTTGGCGAAGGCTGGGCCGGTGTGAAGGTAGTATGGGCCTAAGGTGGAGCACCGAGGATGCCGGGGGCAAGAGATGGACGCCACTGGTTGCCAGGAGAGGCAGGTGATGTCCATGGACCAGCACTAGAGGGAGACCATGGGCTGGGGGAAGCCACGGACTGAAGCAGAACCATGGCCCTGCCTGGTAGGGGACACGCCCAGACTGAGAGCCATTTTGAGCGCTGCCATTGTTCTGTTAGCCACGATGGTTGCGCCCGTTGCGACCAGCACGGTTACCAGTGTTCGAAGAAGGGACCAGCGTGGTGGAGTGGTTGCTAGGTTGACTGCAAGCCAAGGAGTTGCCAGTGGCAAGAAGAGCCGTCTCGGTAGCAACTTTCGCCTCATTAGCGAAGCGAGTCTCCTTGAGGGCAAGCATAGATCGTGCCCCGGCGAAGGAAGGAAACGGCGTCGAATTGGTGATGTCATCGGTAGTGTTGGAGTACCGTGGATGAAGGCCATGCAGCAGGTTGAGAACAATCTGCGAGTTAGAGACGAGGGTCTTGATGCGCCGACTGTAGTCGGCGATGGACTGATCGCCTTGCATTAACGAGTGGAATTGGCTGCTAAGGAAGACAGCACGAGACTCCTTGTTGTCGCAGAAGAGTCCCTCAATCGCGACCCATAGATCGTGTGCAGTCTCATCGTCAGCCATCGTAGAATCGAGGACGTCTTCGGCGATGGAGCCATAAAGCCAACTGAGGACAGCGGAGTCGGCGAGGGCCCAGGCAGTATCATTCAGGCACGCCAAAGTAGAACCGTCGATGTGGGAGAGAAGACCGAACTTGGCACACATAGTCCTAAAGAACTTGGACCAGCGGGAGTAGTTCGCTGTCTTCATGCTGAGAGTGGTTGGCACATGAGCCTTGACGATAACTGTGGAGTAGGGACTGAGAGCAATCGTCGGAGCAGTGAGTACTTCGGAGGTGCTGTCGCTGGGGGTGACGACAGGAGCAGCTGCAGAAGCAGCGACAGCCACAGCAGCGGCGGCATCCGTGATGACATGGGCTGACGCTCAGGAAGATGCCCAGGAAGGAGAAGCTGATACCATGTAGAGGAGATGGATGCAATCATCACACAGCCAAAGGCAGGAGGTGGTATTCTATTAATAGGCCAATAGGCACAATTACAGGGATTACAATCCTCGTAAAAGAGGAGTTATTCTAGGCTAATAAAGTAATACAAGTAACTGTAGTATTAATTCTGATATCATTGTCTTGTTTTTGAGCCAGGTAGTTGCAGCCATGTGTTCCAAAGTGCCATTTCTTAGTAATGCAATTATGAAGGCTACTCAATGTGGTAGGTAAACTTTGCTACAAAATATTTTGTTATTAATGGTTGTGACAAATAGTTGCTATTTTTGTTCATGTAATCAATTAACTGGACACTATAATTATGCCATAAGTATCCTGCATTTCTACTGGCAGTGCAGTAGTATGAATATTGTTTTTGCTTTTATTGTTGTGAATCCTGGTAACCAGTCTCTTTTGCATATCTCTTGCGCATAAATTCTCTGAATATTCTTTTAGACCATTGGATCGTGCAGTCCATCCATTACTACTGCTGTATTTCAATCTTGTACCTGCCACATTTTTATTTTCTTGAAGAAATATAACTGTTATGGTCAATTGCTCATGCGCATGGTAAGGGTTTGAGGACTGGGAGAAATGTGAGATTGCTCTCGCAGTTTCATCAACTCTAGTAGATTCTAATCAAGCTAGGACTAACTTTAAGATTCTTTATTGCTTAATTATAACAAGATACATAGTCCCTTTTATAGGGAGGGGGCCTTCTACAGTACCGTGAATAGTAACTTAGCCCTCTAATATTACAATATCTACTTTCCTAGTCTAATTATACCAATACCTTTGTAACTAATATGTACTATTTTCGTTTCTAAATGTAAGTCATTCTGGAATTTTCTAGATTCATCTATAGATTAATGAATCCATTCAGAAACGGAGGGAGTATTATACTAAATAACTATCTCTATCCTAGGAAACTAACATTTTATTTAGCAATAGATATTATTATTGTGTAAGGTAAACCTTTCTCTAATAGCACTGCTACAGTACACCATGCTAAAGTACATGTGGCCATAACAGAACCCTCCACATTTGATTCCTTTTGCAGTTGTCCCATTAATCCATATCGATGGTTGCTCCTACATTGCCTTATTTGCATACATGGTTACATCTTTTCTCCACACCCAGAACCACCAACTACACCACAATCCAACCCAACCCAACAATGTGCATGTGTGCTCACTACTCATTTCTTCGAATTTTAGATCTGTATTATTATGAGGTGGTACATGGACATGAGTGGGCTAGTGTTACTTGCAATTTTCAGTATATTTAAATGGCGCAGCTGTTTCATTTGATTTCTGCTTGGCTTGATCCATATATCAAGTTCTGGAACATATTCCTACTATCCCTCTCGTACTGCTTTACCTAATTTATAATGTTACCATATTATTTTGATTTGGTTATGTTGTAACACAGATTCATTCAATTTAGTGGTCAATAACGGAGCAGCTGCAGGACAAGTAATTTTCCATGTGAGTTGTAGTATGAACTTGTTCAATAGTCTAATCAATATTCTGCGTAGACCCTAGTTTTCTTTATGTATTACCTGAGTATGCACCTTCTTATAAAATTTGAATTATCACATAAGCATAAAATGAATGCCCAATGGTCGCTTACACTTCAATCCAATATTGATCTGCAGTTTAGATTTAACTCTAAAATCATTACTACTTTTCTGGTTCACTTATAATCAAACAAATCTAGGTTCATTTCTGAGACATGTAAATTGCTGACATTTACAAAAGAAAAGGTGATCTCTTAAAGGTAGATTGAGATGATTACAAAAGTGCACCTCATGAACTTGTATAAACATGTACTAATCCATGCCATGTTTTGATTACTATTGCAGACTCATTTTCATATAATTCCTCGAAGATCTGGCGACAAGTTGTGGCCGGCAGAGGTAATAACAATTGTGCTGTATTTACACTTGTAATTTTGTCACAAAAAGTGTCTTGTTTTTATTTTTTTGGTTTCCTAGAAAAAAATTAACATCTACTGGTATTCTTCATCATGATTTATGAATCGAAAACACAGAGCTTTAGAAGGTGCTCCATTGAGCCAAAAGAAACTTCAGGTCTTGTTAGCTGCATCAAGGAGCAGCTGTATCCTTCACCAGAAGGCGGTAAAACTGAACCATCTTCACTACGTAAGGAATCATGACCGAAGTTGCTCCGGTGCACTACATAATGCTCCACTCGGTCCCATATCGAAGTCAATTTGTTCCTTTTTTAGTGAAGCTCAGAGTTGGAGAGTTAGATCTTATATGGTAGTTCATCATGCTCATTGATGTACTTTTACTAGTTTTCATAGGTCTGCAACTGTATCTGCTGTATAAATCTGGCAATAAGAGCTCAATACACTCGTGTTATCATGTTATCCCCTACTGTTCGTCAGCCTTGTTATTTTTGTATTCTTCAGTGGTTGACGACAGCTATGTTCAAGGTGTTTTCTCTAACTGGCATGGCGAACCGGAAGGTTCAATGTGTTTTCTCTACTGACACGCGGTGTTAACTGGAGGGGGTTTCACTGAGATGGGAGAAGAAACTGGTTTTCTTGTCTGTTGATTTGAAGCCACCGGTTCTGTTAGATGTGAAGCTTGTAGTATCCATTCGAGGCACGTAATTCTGACGCCAAAATGATGAGGCAGCTAAGCTGCGGCTGACCAAGATGTACCTTTGAGAGACTGGACCTGGCTCAGTTGCGATTGTTACAACCAAAAGTGATCAAATACCAAAATGTTTATTAACTGTTAAAGAGGAGTTATATGTACCAATGGGTGTCAGTTAGAAGGCACCATTTTAATCCTTCCAATTGGCAACCCATTCTTTCTTTTCTTCTTTAAAGCCTTTCAATCCTAAAAAAGTGAGGGTATGCTAAAGTTGAAATCAATCTGAACTTGGTTTTATTTTCATTTAAGTGGCTAGATTTTTTATTGGCTCCTTAAACCTATCATAATCTTTTAGGGAAAAAAAACTCTCCTTCCTCCTTTATGTGAACTTGGGACTAGGTTAAGACAACATAGGTGGAGTTAATTGACAACCCATTCATCCCTATAAATAACCATCCATTCCCATGTAATCAAGACAATGAATGAATTGAGAATCTATTGTTCTTTCATTCTTCTAGTTTTAACGCATTATCAGCACACATTCTCTCCCTAAGCAAGCAAATAGTGCGAAGATTGATATATCTACGTTGTGATGTTATTATGAAATCATCATCGTAGTATTAAAACACGACAATCGGCTTGTTTGTGCATTATTCATATATTTACATACATCACAAACCACATTTGTATGCGCATCTGACATTTAGCCGATGCATTTGCACATCTTTGGCTGGTGATAGTTCTTGACCCATCAGTCAATAGGCTTTGAACACCTAATATTCTATATCTTGTCAATTACAGGATTAAATTAACTGGCATACCCATAAACCTCAATTTTAGGGTCTACATTAGAGAAAAGTGAAGCTCCTAGGCCTTCGTGTGCGAAGGTGCAGAGATTCATACGGTTTTTGCGTTAGCAGTAACCACTCGAGCCAGAAGTTTTTAATTCAAATTTTGGATTTCAAAATTTGGCTGGCACGGTTTACCATGATCATCGACTGGTAACCATGGTAACTCTGTTCGACTGAGTACGAGTCCCTCTCAAGCTTGAACAAATGATACTTGACTGTTGGATCCCTCTCCAACAACCACGAAACAAGTGACGAAGATCTGAGAGAACAAAATGTCTCTCAAAGGAACACATGATTAATTAATCAGTGGCAGCAAATACTCTCCCTCTGTTCTAAAATACAGTGCAATATTGTTTAGCATAGATTAATGTTTAGGAGAAAAGCTATGACACCCTATTTAGATAAGGCAAGGTTGGTGTAAAAGAGGGTTAGGGACAAGGTTATCCTTACCGTTTCTAGTCTAGTAACCAGCCAAGGGAGGACAATCGGTTACCACGATAAACCAACCAAAGTTTAAACCGGCTCAATAACCGCTTGATTAATGGTTACCGATCGACATGGGTTACCGAGTGGTTTGACATCGGTAACCGCTCGGTTAGCTATGGTAATCGACTGATTTAACTCGGAAATCGATCTTTTTTAAAATATGTAGAAAATAGAAAAATATAGAAAATGTAGAAAAAACAAAAAAATGTGTGAAAATCTAGAAAAAATATAGGAATATAAAAAATTGTGATACAATACTCACTACCACAAAAACAGTCTTTAATGACGGAACTTTACTGACGGATCAATGACGCGTGTCAGTAATACATTTGTAGTGACAAACTATTTTACACGCATCAGTAATGCTGCTTTATTAATGACGGATCGTAATGTGACCAGTCACTAAAGAGGAGGCACTCCCATTAGTGACGGGTGACATTACGACCCGTCACTAATGGGCCGCCCGTCTTTGCCGTTTGTCACTAATGACAACACCGATTATTAGTGACGGATGATAGTTATCGCCCGTTACTATAGGTGCCTGCTGTGTATAAATAGGTGGGGCCAACAGAATGCTTTCATATCACGCAGAACCCTAAACCCTAGCGGCCATGTGTTCTCCTCCGCTGTTGTTCCACCGTCGCACTCCATGCGTTCCACCGTCGTTCTCCTCCGTCGTCACGGCCTTCGTTCCATCGTGGCCTCTTCCATCGCGCCCTCCGTTTCGTCGCCGACCCTCCTCGCCGCCGCCTCATCTCGTGCATCTCCTCCTCCTCCATCGAGGCTAGGGTTTGTGACTTGTTGCTTTGTGAATATGTTCCCCTATTCGCTTAATGAAGAGAAGACTATTAGTATGAGGATGCATGTGACATTTAGACTCTTTTTTATTTTTAACAAGTTTGTTCATACAATGATGTTATATTACGTGCTACTAGTATTATTTAGTTGTTTTGTTCATGCAATGATATTATATTATGCGCTCAATGAAGTGAAGGCTATTAGTATGAGGATGTGTGTGATAATTATGCTCTTTTTTGTTTTGACAAGTTTATTCATACAATAATTACATTACGTACTACTATTATTGTTCTTATATTTTGTTCAAGCAATGATCTTACATTATGTGCTGACTTTTATATAGTTTGGTCCTTTACGTTTTCCTTCAATATTCTTTAGGGGTAAGATTTAATTAATTAGTTGTCACACATACCTATGAATTAAAATATAGTCTAGTGGCGAGCAGGCCATTAAGTTGGCAGCCCGACATTTGAGAGCAATCTGTATTTTTGTCTTTTGGTTTACACAACTATTATTATACTTTTTTTTATCGTTGTTAAATATAACACGAATTAGGGACATAGCAAGCCTCCCAAGTGATAAATATGGCACTTTCGCTGGACATTGTGCTTCCAGCAGTAGGCGGGCCCATTAAACGATATTATTTTACTTTTTTTTGCCATTCTGTACTGCAAGTGCAATGTTTAGTTGCAGTAATTTATGCTAACAATGTAGGTACCGACTTATGTTCCTTAGTGTTGTCTCCTAAAAATCCATCATTATGTCCATGGACATCACCAGGTTTATATATTGTACATTGTATATTCTATTTATGTGGTAACAAAACTAACAAACTGATGTGATATTATCTCATTATTGTAGTTTCTAACAAAAAACTTTGTCGTTAGACATAACATTCACGCTGGTGACACCCTTGAGATATCAACAAAAGATAGGTGCACCAATATGGTTGATGCTACGAGCTGTGGAGGCAAGTTATGCTTCCACAAAGGGTGAGGTGCATTTAGTACTCGAGTCTACCTAGTAGAAGAGGATTATGTGGAACTAACAATAGGATCTTAACTATCTTGTATGGCTACTATTTTCAATAATTATGGTGAAGAGAAGACCACATGAGCCATAAAAGTAGAGGACAGTGATAGCGGTATCTATAACAAACTCACATTACGTACTAGAAATACATATTTTGTTTATATACTTACTGACTTTTTTATAATGGCAGGTAAGGGTCATAGCAATGCTGCGAAAAAGAAGGGAAAGCAGATATCAAGAGAGGGTGACACCGACCAAATGGACCAACTGAAGAACATTTGTTATTTCGGAAATCAAACATATGTAACTTCAGCAAGGAAGGCTCTCCTGCAAGGCATCTCGGCAGGTTTATCCTCTGTGACCCAGTTATATGCCTGCATAATAAATAACTCGATCATCAACAAAAAGTCGATAGTAAGCTCTTTGCACATGTCAAAAAAGCAAACATCTACTTATATATACTTGGCCTTGTCTAACTAGCTTTGTATAAATTTTATTGTAATAGTACTTTTTAAGACAATATTATGAGAAGTACATCACACTTCACATACACCAACAGACCACCCAGATTCAAGTGACAGCAGCAGGTAATGAGGTAGTCCTAATTACGGTGCATAAATTCATAGATGGATGTTGCTACCTAACTACTGATTTTAGCCAATTTCTTCGAGATAACACGTTAGAAGTTGGCACAGTATGCGCTTTCCATTTTAACATCAACAATGGTGTAATTAATGCTGTTATGTATGTGGTGTAATTTATTGTCAACTTTGCAAATCCTGAGAGAGGAAACCTGGGGTATGATGTCTTCCTGTCCATCTTCCTTTTTGCACTGATAGCCATTGTGCATATTATAGTGATTCTTTTTTCTTCAGGGAGAAGGAGTACAGGGTGACCATAGAAGAGGCTGCAAAATTAGACACGTACAACCTTAAGCAATTTATGGCTGGTAGACAGAGAGAATCTCCGTAGGATACTATTCAAGCTCTTGATATCGCTCTTAGGGAATACCCAGTGGAAGTTAGAAGTTAGCTAGAAGTTAGAAGTTAATCTTATGGAACTTTGTTTTAGCCAATTTCTTCGAGATAATAAGTTATGAATCTTCTGTGATAAATTGTCTATACTATATGATAAAATTTCTGTGATGTGCTTTGGAATGTTAAATGTTGGCTATCAAAACAGCTTTGATTCAAGATGCAGTCTAAAAATAATTATTTTTTAAAAACGACCATACTATTAGTGACGGATGAAAATAATCACCCGTCATTAAAGAACCCTTTAGTGACGGGTAACATTATGATATGTTATTAAAGGGTCATAATAGGTGAGCCGATAAGCCCTCTTTAGTAACGAGTGAATATTGTCGTCCGTCACTAAAGGTTGACCCTTTAGTGACGAGTAAATACCCATCACTAATGATCTATCTTTACTGACATGATAAGAGTGACAGGAGACTTGTTCGTCACCAATAGAGGTTATTATCCGTCACTAATAGAGTTTTTCTGTGGCAGTGACTGATTTAAGAAAAACGAGAAAATAATTTGTACTATATAATCATTATATCAAGGAATGCCATTTTAATCTTTTAATCCTCCTGTGTTACGACTTACGACACTGACGCGGAGGAGTAATTAAGATTGGTTCCGTCGTTCGCAGTCCCAGCGTGCATATGGCTATTGGCTTCCATGCTAGCTAAACACATGCAATGCAGTCTAATCGAAGCTGCGGCTCCGCGCATCACAGGTCGGAGAGTCGGGGGTAAATTATCACTCGCGCCCGCTCGTGCGCGTTCATACTGCACGCGTTTCACACCGTAGAGGATGCACACAAATTTCCAACTCCTCTCTCTCCTTCCCTACTAGTCGTCTGCTGCTGCCACTGCTGCTGCGAGACTGACTGGAGGAGTATCTAGGGCTTGCTGCCCATAAAGACGACAAGAACCGCCTCTCCGACTCTTTATAACAGCTCTCGAAGTCTAACAGTTTGATTCGATTGATATGCAGGGTCTTCATTCAGTTAGCTGTTTAGTTAGAGGACGAAGGTGAATAGAATGATCACCGAGAGAAATTTTCTTTTAATATGTTGGATGGAGGAATTCAGAATTTTTTTGGATAAGTCCATCCAGTATTAAATGAGATGACGTGTCTCTCCTTATTGATTATGATGCATTTAATTTTTCATTTATAAATATTCAAATGATTTTTCTTCTAAAATCATTTATCCAATTTATGATCTAATTACATCATTGTATTAATTACAATTTAATCTATAAAATAAGATCTCATATGATTATATTTTTGTTAAAAAATATATTTGACAAATGGACCTCACTAAATTTAGGTTTATCTCATCTAAGTTATATATACCTAACCAAATAAAAAATTGTCTCATCCCATCCATCAAACTAAACACCTGACATGTATCATCTCATCCAGAAATCCATGAATAGAATTATCCTATCAATTCTCGCCATCAAACCAAATGGACCCTAAGTCAGTGGTGGTGCTGGTACTGCTAGTAGCAGTACACTTGCAGCAACATCTACCAAAATGGGCTCCATGAATAAACTGTCTGGGATTCTCCTCCTTCCCTGGCGCCGTCGCATGGTGCTTGTCTTTTTTTTCTCTGTTGGTTGCTACTAGATATCCGTCTTTGTGTTGACATGTTCT
>KE372912.1:607072-622527 GCA_000418225.1 Zizania latifolia
TCTGGCTAACTCCACTCCATCACTGCTTTCTCCATGATTAATAGGTTCAATCTACTTGCTTCACAATTGTTTTGCAATGTATAATTTTTTTGCTTAAACAAGATGATTAATATGCTTAGTTGTATGTTTTTGTAATGTATATTTTCCTAATGCAATGCCATGTCTAATGTTGTACATTTTATTTTATGCATACTTTATATTCTTTAAACTAGAATTAACATGCTTAGTATGCTTAGATCTAATATTTGTTCTTATTGTCTAATGCAATGTCATATGTAGTGTACTCGATCGGCAATTTGATTTACTTGTATATTCGGTAAATTGATATGTGTACTCATTTTTTGTTTGTATAGCCTAATTAGTGTTCAAGTAAATATGTACATACATATTTTAGATGCTATTTTAATACTTCTGTTGATTAATACGTTGTGAATGTGGATGCTAGCCATCGAGTTGTGATGTGTATGTGGACGCCGGCTATCGCGCCGTGCTATTTGTGGCCTTATGCCCTAATTTTCTTATGGGTTATGTTATTGGTTGTACTACTTACAGAGGACATGCTATCAAAATTTTTAAAATTTGTTCTTTTAATATGATTTTAGACTAGTATGTGCAAGTGCCGCGTAACCTAGGCGTCTCCCATTCCGAAGAGTTACGGTTTGGAATATGCAAGTCTTTGCATATATATGGCCATAACTTTTTTGAACTGTTCATGTTTCTTGAACAGCCGGAGGATGTGTAGATTGGGTTTGTTTTCATGCTCCGCTCTGATCCGACGTAGGGTTTCGACAGCACCTCCCCGTTGTTCTCCAAATGCACATTCTCTTGGCATGTTGCCGAAACGTGCGTTTGGAGAATAGCGGGAAGGTGCTACCGAAATTCTGTGTCGGAGATAAGCGGAGCATGAAAAAGCCCAATCTGCACATCCTTGGGTGGGATTAGGACCTATCCTTACCTATTAGACACTTGAATGCATCTCGTTTCCCTCTAATGGTAAAACATGGGTGATTTTGTTTCCCAATTTACTAGAAGATAGATGATCGCGAGTGGATGTACATGGGCTGCCCTAATTAGGCTGAGGTGACCATGGAATGGATCAAGAACACTGAAGCATTCCTACAGTCTGCATTTGCTAATTAGAATGGATGTGGCAAGACCTGGTGTCCCTGCAGTTGGTGTGAGAACCAGCGACCCCAAACAAAGGAGGCCATGGGTAAACACCTCTGTAAGTACGGGTTTATGCCAAACTATACCCGGTGGACGTACCATAGTGAGGCTCAGCGTCCCAGAGATTAGGTGGTACGACAGTGCATGGACGATGATGATGGAGGGATCGGATACATGCTAGATGATTATCAAGATGCACATTTTGATGAAGCACGTGAAGAGGAAGTGCTGGAGCCAACCGTAAAGGCGTTTTATGACATGTTGTCTGCGTCACAGCAACCCCTTCATGGGCACACCAGGGTTTCTCAACTGGATGCCATCGCACGCCTAATGGTCATTAAGTCCCAGTTTAGCTTGAGCCGAGAATGCTTCGATGTCATGCTGACGGTTGTTGGTAGCCTCCTCCCGGAAGGTCACATTCTGCCAAAGAACATGTACGAGTCGAAGAAAGTCCTCCGTGCACTTAAGATGCCGTATGAGCAGATATATGCTTGTCCGAACGGATGCATCTTATTCAGGAAAGAGCACGTGGACACAAAGTGCCGCGTGAAGTGCAAATCCTCTAGGTATCTTGAGGTAGACTCCGTTGATGGTAGGAAGAGGCAGCTCTCAATTCCTATAAAGATCCTTCGATATCTTCCCTTCATACCGAGGATCCAACGAATTTACATGATCGAGAAGTCTGCCAAACAGATGACATGGCACAAAAACAGGATTCGTTACAACCCTAATAAGCTAGGACATCCATCGGATGGTGAAGCATGAAAGATATTTGATCAGCTCTATCCTAAGAAAGCTTTAAAGCCATGGAATATATGAATTGCTTTAGCAACAGATGGGTTCAATCCATTTGGTATGATGGCTGCCTCATACAGTTGTTGGCCACTGTTTTTTATCTCCCTAAACCCCCTCGGCATCATCTTTCAACGACATAACATATTCTTGTCGCTGATAATTCTAGAGCCTGAATACCCGGGGAAGAATATGAGTGTGTACATGGAGCCGCTGATGGATGATTTGGTCCGTGCCTAAGAAGATGGTATGTGGACATATGACCGAGCTACAAAGACAAACTTTAGAATGCATGTTTGGTACCTCTACTCCCTGCATGATATGTCGGCGTATGCGATATTCTACGGCTGGTGCGTGCATGGAAAGTTCCCATGCCTGATATGCTGGGCAGTTCTGAAGTTCATTTGGTTGGTCAAGGGTGGTAAATATTCCCCATTCGACAAGCACCGATAGTTTCTTTCTTGTTTCTTTCTTGTGGCCATCCGTTCAGAAAAGACAGTAAGAACTTTACAAAAGGTGTGACTGTTAAAGACTCAGCACCACCTAAGATGACTGGTGCTGAGGTTCATGCTTTGTTAGACTCTCTCGAGATCAATGCACAGGGAGATGGTTTTCTCAGATATGGTGAGCAATACACATAGACTCACAGGCCATGCTTATGAAATCTCCACTCCTTCGATGATCTTCTCCTTCCACACAACATTGATATAATGCACACCGAGAAGAATATTGCCGAGGCTATTTTCGACACAATCATGGACATTCCTGAGAAGACGAAGGACAATGTCAAGGCCAGAGTGAATCAGATGGCACTATGCAATAGACCAAAGCTAGACATGGTACCTCCTAGAGGCAGGAAATCCTAGACGAAGCCAAAGGCTGATTTTGTTCTTATAAGGGCCCAAAGGAGGGAAGTACTTGAATGGTTCCAAACCTTGATGTTCCCTGATGGCTATTTAACTGATCTAAAGAGGGGAGTGAATCTAGCTACTCTGCGAATCAATGGGCTCAAGAGTCGTGACTATCACATATAGCTTGTGCGGCTGCTCCCGGTAATGATTTGAGGCTATGTCCTCGAGGATGTCTAGCGAGTGCTGGCTGAGTTGAGCAATTTCTTTCGTTAGATTTGTGCTAAAGAGTTGTCTCATACCGTGGTAGCAGACATAAAAACACTAGCACCTGTGTTGTTCTACAAGCTAGAGAAGATCTTTTCGCTCGACTTCTTCAATCCGATGCAACATATGATCTTGCACCTTCCGTATGAGGCATAGATGGGAGGTTCGGTCCAGAGCCGTTGGTGCTATTCAATTGAGAAAATCTAGAAGATTCTTCAGAATAAATATAAGAATAAGTGCAAAATTAAAGCATCCATAGCCGAGGCATGTATCCTGAAGGTGTCAAACTTCACGACCAAATACTATACGGATAATCTTCCCAGCGTACATAATCCACCTTCCCATTACAATCTACCAGAAGATGAATCAAACCTCAGCATCTTCAGAGGCCAACTAGAAAGTGGAAGTGGTGCGGCTAACAAGACCTTGCAACATGAAGAGTGGCGTCTGATTATGTTGTAGGTCCTGACAAACCTTTATGAAGTGGAGCAGTATATGGAGTAAGTGCTCAATACCTCGACATCCTCAACTTGATCTTACATGTTTCGACCCTACCCCCGATCTCTCATTGCTTTAGAGAATTTCATCGGTGATTCTGGCATAAATCAAGGGACCCTACCCTTGAGGAATCTATGGCCCTTCTTAAGGATGGTGCGGGAAATAGTCATCCCGATTTTATTTCTTGGTTCAAACAGAAGGTACCTTCTAACTTGGCTCCTAGTTAGTTTAAATTTCAACTGTATCTTACATGCGACTAATACACGTGATGGTCTCATTTAAATCTATAGGGAAGAACCGACGTGGCTATGAGTGCCGAGTTGAGACAAGTTGCAAATGGTTGTGTCTACAAGGTCAAGTCATTCAAGGCTTATGACGTGAACGATTATCGCTTCCACACAGCAAGCCACAAGTAGAGCCAGCCCAACCGAAGAACAACAAATTCTAGAGTTTTTACTACAGGCATAGATAGGGTTGACTACTACGGACGAATTGAAGAAATATACGAACTGAGTTTTGACGGGAGCAAACCTCTTAATCCCGTCATATTCAAATGCCACTAGTTCAATCCAAAGTAGTGAGACGGACCCCCGATCTTGGGCTAGTCGAAATTCGTAAGGACACCATCTTGCCGAGTGACGATGTTTACATCGTGGCTCAACAGGCGACACATGTTTACTATCTCTCCTACCATGCAAAACTATTGAACGTCTCAAGGGTTGGGATGTTATGTACAAGGTATTGCCACACGATAAACTGCCTGTTCCTAATAATGAAGATTATAATATAGACCCCAATACGTATGACAGGGAGTTCTCTCAAGAAGACGGGCTACCAAGCACGTTCATAATTGACTTGATGGAAGCTCTGGACATGAAAGTAGATAACGAAAGTGGTGCCAATGACAATGAAGAAGATGAGGTTGAGAATGGCAAGGACTTAGAACTACTATAGAGATTACATTTAAGCAATAACAATGACAACAACATTCCACCTCCCGAGCACCAGGACGATTATATCATATCACGTGATAGCGATGACGAGACCTATGACCCAGCAAATCTCGATGATGATGACTATTTCTAACAGCTGTACAGGACTTATGTTGTTAGTATATTACATTTGTTTATATCACGTTGCATGATTCGTCTAAAGTGGTTTACTCTTTTTTCGTAGCAAGTGATTAAAAAATGGTGGGGGCTGGAGGTTTCAAGAAAATGGTGGGTATACTAAGTGGGCCTAAATCTAAATTTAAATCTAAAGGTGATGGGTCCTCAAGTAGACCTCAAGGGGGAACAAAGCAGGTAGCCAGGAGAGGGAAGGCACCTGTGGCCTCGAGCATGACTATGAGCCAGAGAGGGGCCTCCGATGGTGAGCAGGAGTACGAGCCAGAGAGCATGCCTAAGTCTGAGTCGGCTCATGCAGCTAGCAACGACTCAGGGGAGGAGGAGGAGGCTGGAGGGAGGCTATAGGGGTACCTCTAGCTCCGGTACAACAGTATGGCTGCGTGATCCTTCGAGCCTCCTGAGGTGACCGGTGCCACTAAATCAACGCTCACTCATCTGACCAGACAGAAATATGTAAGTTGCTCTATCTAGTCCGTAATTTCTTCATTTTGTATGTTTAGTATTTCGATATATACTAATAATTTTTCGAGACACCGGTGCAGGAACTCGAGCCCCTGAGGGTCTTAGCGGGCTATCGGGTAATGAGAGGGGCGCTAACGCCAGCTCTTTTTTACTCATATGGTTGCTAGCACCAAACCTAGAGCTACTTCGTAGGGGCACAACCGCTTGAGCTAGGTGTACGATGTTTCGCATTGACCCAAGAGGATCCGAGTCTAGCGAGTTAGCGATAAAAATGCGTGATGTAGGTTCGCACAAAGCGAAATATGACTTTTATTTTGTCTAGGGCAAAAGGTACATAGCTAGATAAGGGGAAAACTTGAGTTGGCTGGCGCTCGGCGCTCTTGACAAAATTTGGGGTGTTGTCGAACCATGGCCTCGAAGGTGGTCTACCGTGATGTCGATAATCGCTGGTCTCATCGCCTCCGTGATCCTGGTCCGCTACTGCTCCTACACCGGTGCATCCTCATCAGTCTTCTTGCACCACGTCTTCTTGTGGGTCCGTCGTCATTGAGGTCGCCTCGAGGCATCATCTTGCTCTTCCTTTCTTGAGCGCTTGAATTGGCGGGTGTCTCCTTGCGGGCCCTAGTTGCTCTTCCTGGTGTTCCTGTGCCGACGCCTCATCGAACTAGTGCAACGAGAGGAACTAGACCCGGTTGCCGAGGTGCCATCATCGACGGCCTCAGCGTGCGTTCGAGTGAGTCATCCGGTGAGTCGCCCTCCAGTGTGGTCGGGAAAATCCTCCCGAGAATGGGGAGAGGATCCTCGTGGGAATAGGTCCTCGGGACGCCTTGAGAAGTGCTGAATTAACCGATCCGCAACTGGGCCGACAAGTTGATCCATTACCAATTCTTTGATGATGTCGGCCAAACGCTCCGTGACTTAATCCACCTTTCGGGCGATGAAAGGGTTGAGGACCCAGCACTACGATCGGTCCAGCACCAGTGTCGAGTCAAAGGGAACCAACCCTCTAGTCGAATCAGCAAAGAACGTGGTGTCGCACAGGAAAAACATTGTCCAGGGCTCGACAGAGAGTCACTGTGGCGACCTCCTACCTAGCGCACGAAAGTGGTGATGCCATTGGATCCTGGTGAAAGCGTGGCGACCTCCTACCTGGCGCACCAACTGTGGGTGAATTATCGAGCAGTCCACCCAAGAGGATACCCGAGGTGGTGAATATATAGATGCGTAAGGGAAGTGCAGTGCCTTCGAACCCGATGGACGACTCTAAAAAATAAGAGCAACTATTTATACTGGTTTAGGCCTCTCGAGGAATAATAGCCCTACATCTAGTGTTTTGGTGTATTATATGGTGTCTAAGCTTAAAAGCAACACATTTAAGCTATGAAGGCTTAAGATGTAAAAAACAAGATGAATAACTTTTTCTCTAGGGGGTGTCTCGCCCCCTTTATATACTCAAGGGGCGAGCCCGAAGACCTAGGACTCTACACCGAGTCGATTTCCTTGATACCTAAGATCACATACCTGACTTAGGTGCTAATTTCTTAATTATAAGGATTCTGATAAAAACATATCTTTTTATACTAGATCTTGGATTCGGTTCCCCGATAAGGACTTAACCTTTCTTATCGGGACCAAACCCCCTTTATGGGCCATACCGGACTTCAATGCTAGACTTGGTCTGCTCTCGGTCCGGACTGATAAGCTCATCTCGATGTACCCGGGGGTCATATCCCTAACACTTGGAGGGTGTAATTTAGACTTTTCCGTTAATCTGCCACATCATTAGCGTCACGTCAGCTGTATAGTTAGTCAAAATCGCCCACGGTTTCGCCACGTCAGCAAAATCATCCTTCAAAGGTGTGAATTGAACTTTTTTGCAATACCGCTGGGCTTTTTCAGACAATTTATTTCTTTAAGGGGTTATTCAGACATCTAGCAAATTTGGAGTGTGTAATTTAGACTTTTTCCAAAATAAATAACTCTCTTCGGTCACTATCATTTGGCACCGGGTTGTAGCGGTGTTGCTTCTTACTCGATGTAGACATTCATACAAAATGTACTATCTACATGCTGAAGTTGTTGATTTAAAGTTGTCGTTTCATACATGGAAAAAAGTTGGCAAAGGTCAGATTGTGATCTGAACACCCAAAAATATCAATGTGTATGTAATTAGAAGTACGTACTATAACGCATTGTAGAATCGTACACAATAAAAAACCACTACTTCACGCACTTGCTCCATATATCAAGACCGTTCAATTCCTTGTGCCATGCATATGTAACATTGACCCAGTCAGCATGAAACGATGACAGATTAGCAAGAATATCCATGCATGCTATAGTCTAATCTACATGAAAAATATATACATATAATTAGTAAGACTGATAATGATCGGATGCTTCTTTGGTACCAGCAAGTTCTCAGTCGGCTACCTCTTTGAGCAGGCAATGAGAGACAATCAACCAGTACTAAGAAAAGCATTTAGCAGGAGATAAATATGTTACCGTGAAACATGCATGCATGCAGTGAGGTTAATGTATGCATGCATACTGTGTCGTAGTACCTATCGTGTGTATAATTATTGTCCTACTTTGCAACGAGACAAAAAAGACCAGGCCAGGAGGTATGAATAGATGACTTATTTCCCCCCTTGTTTGGAAGAGGCAAATTAAACTGCGTAGCTAGCTAACTGTAGGAAAATAACGAAGTTTTTCATTGCATGCTTCCCTTGCCTTTTCCCATTATCAGGTGTACTGTAAACTGATTTGCGTTAAGTTGCTTGTACTTATAAATCAACAAGTTGAATTGTGGCAATGATGGGCAATTAAAGGGACAACGACGTACATCCATAAAAGTTTTGTACGTACTCCCTCTGTTCAACTTAGTAAGGCATATTTATTCTTGAACATCAACTACAATAGCAAATTAAACCTAGGTGGGACATGGTGTGTAGGCCAAGAGATCAAGGAGGGTTGGATATTCGACACCTAGAGTTTGAGATTTGACACATCTGTTTTTAGTAAATCTCTTCTAATAAGTTGTTGAATGAAGATGGAATATGTCAAGAGATGAGGTTCTGAGCAACAGACACCTAAAGGACGAATCTCCATTTTTGATGTTAATTATTTCTTGTAAACCAGGGGAGTAGCGCATTTTAGTTGGGTCTTGGCCTTATAAAAGGGAAGGAGTCCTTTCTAATACATAAATACTTATGAAAGAGTGGAGCTTAAATATATTTTTTGGGTGATGTTTGCATACTAGAACGACTTATGGTATCATAAGTCTACAATTTATACATGTTTAGGCTCCTCCGGAGAGAGTAATACAATATGTATTGTTATATTTGTTTGCTTGTTCTCGAAGGTGATTGAGGTCGTTGTGATCTATCGAGGGATATCCGATCAGTCTATCCACGGAAGTATCCGAGGTGGTGAATAGAATATAGGGAAGCATGGTACTTTCGAGTCCTATAGTCGACTCTAAAGAACAAGAGCTAAAGTTTATATTGGTTCAGGCCTTTTCGAGGATAATAACATTATGTCTAGTGTTTTGTGGATTATATTGTATCTAAGCTTACAAAGCAATGAGCTTAAGCGATGAAAGCATAAAGGCATATCTTAGGGGGATGCCTCGCACCCTTTATATAGCCAAGGGGTGAGCTCAAATAACCCAGGACACTATCCCGAGTCAGTTCCTAGATATCTAGGATTATATACCAAACCTGGATCCTATTTTCTAATTACAAGGATTTTAGTACAAGTATATCTCTTTATACCGGATATAGAACTCGGTTACCAGATAATGATATAATATTCCTTATTGGAATCGAACCCTCTTCATGGGCCATACCGGACTCTAATGCTAGGCTTGGCCTGCTCTCGGTCCAGACTGATAACACTATCACAGGGTACCCGAGGGTCATATCCCTGACAGTAGCCCCCGAGCTCTTCATAGCTTGGCCAAAATCTTTAGCTAAATAAGCTAGGACAAACTCATCTTCAATTTGAACCTTCATGTCTTGTCGAAGTCTGATGAATCTGCAAGAAAATTTGTCTTCAATGTGTGAGGTGCACTCACACAGTGTAGCCCCCGAGTCTCAAGCTAAATAGAACATTTGGCTTGAGGGGGTCAAAAAGTATGTTGACCAAAATTCTTGCGGAACATAGTTAAACTTCAATGGAGTTGGGTCTTGAGTGCTTGATACGACAGTCAGGCGCAGGCACTAGTCGGGAGTGGGCATGTACTCGGGCGAGGTCAGTCGTCGGGTGCGGTCATTAGCTTGACTCCCCGAGTAATTGAGGGCCCGAGCGCAACTGAGCCCCCAAGCTCCCGAGCTCTAGAGTACGTAAGCCCCTGAGCATGCAAGGCCTCAAGCCCACGAGCCCCCGAGCATGCGTGGCCCCAAGCGTGCGAGCCCCCGGGTGCCAAGGAACTCATTCGTCGCAAGCTCCACAGGTTGTCTCTAGAATCGAGGCAAAAAGTTGCTTTTTGGCTCGCTCTAGCCGCAATAAATGCATTGCAGTTAAGGGGATAGGCATGCATCTTTGCTCTAATTGGTCTAGGAGCAGTTTGTTGGGTTATGGGGAGGCTACGCTAGCACTAATTTTAAAATTTTTACCCCGTTCACCCAGGAACCATGCGTGTAATAGGATAATAGATCATTACCTCTAGCCACGAAACACGCTAGGGCAACGAAAGTAGAGTTGATGAAGCGCGTTCTCGATTAGCTCCGCTAAATTCTGTCCGTTCGTCGGTGGTGAAGACGTCGTAGTTCGGTGATCTCCACGGAAGATCAGCACCGCAGTAGCAGCGGCGCCTCTACGGTATCCACACGTACAGGGACAGGATCACCTCAAGCCGGTATGTTAGTACCATGCGAGAGATCAGGGGAGAGATGGCCACAATTGGTGTAGCTAGGAGAGGTGGCAGCTAGGGTTAGGTCGAAGCAACAATCAACAGCAGCGGCAGCAGCCTTTTCGTCCTAGCCCCTCCTCTCCTTATATAGTGCCCACTCATGGGCTTTTAATCAGTATTAAAGCCCAACAGATCTAACCTGTTCGTCTGGCCCAGAAGTTCTGGTCCAGGCCTGTAACTTCCGAAAATAACCTTCTGTACGAATTTATTTCTGTTCGAAACTTCCAGACCCGGAACTTCCGGTCCGACCGGAACTTCTGAAAATAACATTCTGTATTGAATTTATATCGACACGGAACTTTTGGGTCACACCCAAAACTTCCGGTTCGTCCAGAGTATACCTTTTAGGCAGGTCCGAAACTTCCAATCCAACCGGAACTTTCGGATCCTCTAGAAACCGAAACTGGGGCTGGCCCGAAATTTCCGGTCTAACCGGAACTTCCGGATGCTCCAGAACCCAGAACTTCCAGCCTCAAGTCAGAACTTCCGGTTCCCCTAGAATTCTCTTGGGCATATTTCCATCAATCTCCCAGTTGCACAAGAGCCAATTCTTGTAAGCTTTAAATCACATCCCCTTAAGTGTGTGACCCGATAGGTTCATATGCAAACGACCGCTACCCGGAAACCTTTTCCGGATCACTGATCAATAGCGGTACCTAGCAGCACATATTGACCCCCGAAAGCATACAAAATCAAAATCATATTTTCTGAATCTTGATATACTCGCTTCAATTTCTTTACCACACGACATCAGTCAAGCTCAAGGCGAGATTCGTGACACCCTTGTGATAGCTCGACACTTCACTCGATCAAGTAGTGGATTAATCATGATCAACTCTTTGATCATAGTGGTATGGCCATGCACTTTTTAAATCTAACTATCTCGAGGGGCCTAGAGACGTCTCTCCCGTTATTTATGAGGGGTAAATTTCATCTTCAGCGCTCACATCCCACGATATGTTTCATAACACACCCGAAAGCAGCCTTTATAACTACCCAGTTATGGAATAGCGTTCGAAAGCCCTAAAGTGTGCACTACACATTCTGGAATCAATGACAATCTCAGGTCTAAGGATTCTGTAGGTACATCATTTGAGATGATAACTAATGGCACATCATGAATAACAATCCTAGCAGTATCTCAAAGTGGGTCTATCTAACTCCATGTTCACTAACATGAGTCCACATCACTAATTTGATATCTCCATGTCTATGATCAGCGAAACATGATCATCAATCAGACAGATATGCTAATCTATAAATCATCATTGTCCCACATGACGATATGAGATTAGGGATCATTTAGAATAACATTATGATAATATAAAGCGTTTCACAAATAAGTCAAATACTCACTGATCAATATAAAAGATATTTATTCAAGAAACAAGATAACTAATTATCCAAAGTACATTAGCATAGACATGACACTTTCTCTCACATACACTAGACTCACTCACATAGGTATGTAATACCCATAGAGCTCAATTACACATATGCATCATATACATCATAAGGCCATACCAGTCACAACATTCTCTGCAAAAATAAGTTAGGCGTAGAATCTACACGTGACTGAATAAGATCTAGAACTTTTGGCTCAAAGGCCCAGAACTTTCGGTCGAAGGGCCCAGAACTTCTGAGTCAAACTCAGAACTTTCAAAATCAACCTTCTGTGTCAAATTTATTATGGCCCAGAACTTCCGAGTTAAACCCGGAACTTCTGAAAATAACCTTCTGTACGAAGTTTATTTCGGCCCAGAACTTCAGGGTCATACCCAAAACTTCCGAAAATCCGACGTAAAAACAATAGATCTAATATATTTCCATCACATATCACCTATATGTGTATGATCCAGACCGAACACTACACACGTGGGCTCTGATACCACTGTTGGGTTTTGGGGAGGCTACGCTAGCACTAATTTTAAAATTTTTACCCCGTTCACCCAAGAACCATGCATGTAATGGGATCATAGATCATTACCTCTAGCCATAAAACGCGCTAGGGCAGTGGAAGTAGAGTTGATGAAGCGCGTTCTCGATCAGCTCTGCTCAATTTTGTCAGTTTGTCGGTGGCGAAGACGACGTAGTCCGGCGATCTCCACGGGAAGATCAGCACCGCAGTAGTAGCGACGCCTCTACGGTATCCACACATACATGGATGGGATCATCTCAAGCCGATATGCTAGTACAGCATAAGAGATCAGGGGAGAGATGGCCACAACCGATATAGCCACGAGAGGTGGTGGCTAGGGTTAGGTCGAAGCAACAATCAACAGCAGCGACAACAGCCTTTTCATCTTAGCCCCTCCTCTCCTTATATAGTGCCCACTCATGGGCGTTTAATCAGTATTAAAGCCCAACAGATCTAATCTATTCATCTGGCCCAGAACTTTCAAAAATAACCTTCTATACGAATTTATTTCTATCTGGAACTTCCGGTCCAACTGGAACTTTCAGACCCAAAACTTCCGGTCGGACCGAAACTTTCAAAAATAACATTCTGTATCGAATTTATATCGACCCGGAACTTCCGGGTCACACCTAGAACATCTGGGTCATCCAGAATACACCTTTTAGGCAGGCCCAGAACTTTCAGTATAACTGGAACTTCCAGATCCTCCAGAAACCAAAATTGGGGCTGGCCCGAAACTTCAAGTCTAACCGGAACTTCCGGATGCTCCAGAACCCAAAACTTCTGGCCTCAAGCCAGAACTTCCGGTTCCCCTAGAATTCGCTTGGGTATATTTCCATCACAGTTGCTAGGCATAGATCGGGAGGCAGAACCGTCTTGTCTGCATGACTAGGGCACGTGCGGCGATCGAAGCGACACCGGTTCGCAGCGATCGTGGGTGATGTCAAGGAGGGGATCACGCAACTATTTAAGCCACTCCCCTTTGTCTTCCTCCAGATGCCTTCATTTCAAATAATTGCCTAAGCTCTGCTGCAACCGTCCATCTCCTTTGTCTTCTTCATTCTCGGTCTTCGCCTCCACTGGCTCCTCATACCACTGCCGCTGCGTGGTCTACCGCCACATCGCCCTCCGTCTATTCCATTTCAAACCGATGGCTCTCGTTAGTCCCGTGTGCTCCTCTGAATGGCAGAAGTCAGTGATGTCTCCGGTGAAGCTGACGGCCCTCGAGACGCGGTAGTTCCTGCTAGCCCAGGTGATCTCGTGCTGGCGAGCGACGGTGGGAGAAGATTTCCTGACGTCGGAGACCGGTGAAGTGGTTCTCTTCGAACCCTTCATCCTTCGCGGGGTCAGTCTCCCCACGCATCCCTTCCTCCATGGACTTCTTCACTACTACCGCATCTCCCTTATCAACCTCAATCCTAACTCCATCCTCCAAATCATGATCTTCATACAACTGTACGAAGCGTAACTGTTAGCGGATCCTAATTGGAACCTCTTCCAATACTTCTTTTGCCTCCGCCGCATGGTGGTGCAAAATGTGGTCAGTGGCGCGGCACTCCAAATCTGTGAAGGGAAGGTGGTGGAGTACCTGGAGATGCCACTAAACACATCTAACAAGGGCTGGCACACATTTTGGTTCTACGCCGCGAACCATGCGCCAACCCTCTCTGTCGAGATCGACTGCCACCCAAAGACCTCTGAGTAGTGGACGGACCAGGGCCGCTCAGTCGAGCAAGACTAGGTTCGAGAGCTGGTGGTGCAGGTGATGTGGCTCCACCACAAGGGGCTGATTAGGGTCAATGTCGTGGCCAACTTCCTGGCATGGCGGATGTTCTCGCTGAAGGAGCGGGCGTTCTAGGCGTACGAGGTGTTTGGGCCATGGGACCTGATGTTGGGATATGGGGAGGCTACGCTAGAGCTTAATTTCGAAAATTTACCCCGTTAGCCCAGGAACCATGCGTGTAATGGGATCATGGATCGTTACCTTGAGCCTCGAGACGCGCTTGGGCAGCGGAAGTAGAGTCGATGAAGCGCGTCCTCGATCTGCTACTCACAGCTCTGTCCGTTCATTGGCGGCGAAGTCGGCGTAATCCGATGTTCTCTGAGGAAGAAGAATAGCATCGATGCAGCAACGGTGCCTCTGCGGTATCCACACGTACAGGAACGGGATCACCTCGCGCTGGCGTGCTAGCACCACTCTCGAGATCCAGAAGATCAATCACAACACTTTTGATCGTGGAGAGAGAAGAGGTGGCGGCTAGGGTTCTCAACCAGGAGCAACCGCAGCAGCAATCAGCAGCCTTTTCGTGCTTGCCCCATCTCTCTTTATATAGTGCCCTGTCATGGGCCTTTAATCTATATTAAAGCCCAACAGATCTAATCTGTTCGCCTGGCCCGGAACTTCCGGCTATAGTCGGAACTTCCGGACCCCGAAACTTCTGGCTACAGCCGGAACTTTCGAAAATGACCTTCTGTATCGAATTAATTCTCCATCCGGAACTTCCGGTCCAACCGGAACTTCGATTCATCCAGAACCCGGTACTTTCGGCTACAGCCAGAACTTCCGGTTTGTCCAGAAGACCAAACCCTAGGGCTGGCCCGGAACTTTCGATCCCATCGGATATTCTGGATGCTCCAGAACCTGGAACTTCCAGCTACAGCCAGAACTTTTGGTTCCCTCATAATTTTCTTGAGCGCAATTTCATCACCTGAATTACCCTGCAGTGGACTGGATGTCCAAGGAGGAGGTCATCAAGCTCCTCCACCAGTTCTTCAACGGGAAGCTTAGCTTCTCGACCAACCTTAGGTTCGTGACGTTATGCGTCTTGAATCCGCGACCATGGTAATCTTCCTCTTGATTTGTTGATATTGTCGTTGCTTGTCTTCTTAAATTTTGTGACATTTGTTGATGCCCAACCACCCACATGGTGTGATGTGGCTTAGCTGCAGGGCAATGTCGCATTCTGCTCACTGCCACCCCTCCCTAAGCATCCATCGGGGGTCGACCCACCTAGACGGCCTGTGGCCTCGAGCGACTTTGACCTAGGGTCCCTGAGGCTAAAGAGGAAGGGGAAGGATGTGGTCGGCCTGAGCAAGCGCTCGAGGTCGGCCACCGTTGACAAGGATGAGGCCTAGCCCATTGGGACCCGACGTGTGATTTGCTACGGTCTCTGATGTGTTGCTATGCTATCTCTGCTACTATCTGATGTGTTGCTATGATCTGATGTGATTTGCTATGCTATCTCTGCTACTATGATGTGATATGCCTCTAGTGGCGTCCTAACCTCCCTTTATACACATAGGGAGGTAGGATTACAATTTAGATATCCTTACCAAATAGCTTAAGATATTGTATTTGTTCCCTATAGGAAATGTTAATTAGCTTTTATCTAGAAGGTAATATGTCCTTTACTTTATGATGGATGGCCTGACCCATTCCCTAGATGGGTAGCCTAGTAAGC
>KE372912.1:622537-633538 GCA_000418225.1 Zizania latifolia
AGTTCTTCAACGGGAAGCTTAGCTTCTCGACCAACCTTAGGTTCGTGACGTTATGCGTCTTGAATCCGCGACCACGGTAATCTTCCTCTTGATTTGTTGATATTGTCGTTGCTTGTCTTCTTAAATTTTGTGACATTTGTTGATGCCCAACCACCCACATGGTGTGATGTGGCTTAGCTGCAGGGCAATGTCACATTCTGCTCACTGCCACCCCTCCCCAAGCATCCATCGGGGGTCGACCCACCTAGACGGCCTGTGGCCTCGAGCGACTTTGACCTAGGGTCCCTGAGGCTAAAGAGGAAGGGGAAGGATGTGGTCGGCCTGAGCAAGCGCTCGAGGTCGGCCACCGTTGACAAGGATGAGGCCTAGCCCATTGGGACCCGACGTGTGATTTGCTACGGTCTCTGATGTGTTGCTATGCTATCTCTGCTACTATCTGATGTGTTGCTATGATCTGATGTGATTTGCTATGCTATCTCTGCTACTATGATGTGATATGCCTCTAGTGGCGTCCTAACCTCCCTTTATACACATAGGGAGGTAGGATTACAATTTAGATATCCTTACCAAATAGCTTAAGATATTGTATTTGTTCCCTACAGGAAATGTTAATTAGCTTTTATCTAGAAGGTAATATGTCCTTTACTTTATGATGGATGGCCTGACCCATTCCCTAGATGGGTAGCCTAGTAAGCCTATCTTGAAGATACCCAGGTTCTATATTCCCGATAGCATCACTCGAATCCTTCACACTTTGAGTGACCACCTTTAGTCTTCTGTCTAACTTGTGTTGAAACCGAGTGCTCATAGTGCCCACATGCTCAGTGGTCATGGTGCTCCTAGTATCCAAGTGCTGACATTGCCCAAGTACTCCCTGAGTGCTCGTGGTGCCCGGGTACTTCCTGAGTTCTCGCGGTTCCCATGACTCCTAAGTACTCCCTGTGTCTTAGCGCTCATAGTGTTCAAGGACTTCTCAAGTGCTCGTGATGCCCGACTACTTCTTGAGTTCTTTTGGTTCCCATGATGCTTGAGTACTTCTTGTCTCTGAATAATCTTAAACAAATAAATCTTATTATTACAGAAGAAATGCAATGGACTTTTAGTAATATGCCTTAAGGCAACATGGAGATATTGTATGTGGCATACTATATTTATAAAATATTATATATGTTCTTTAAAATAGACATTATCATTATGTATCAACAAGTAAGTGACTTGTTCATGAGACTCGCAATGTTACTATTTCTAAATGATCCTTTATCAGATGTAAGTTATATATGGAATAGATATGACTGAGATCAACATGTGTATTGATTAATGATCATGTCTTACGGATCATGGGTATGGAGATACCAAATCAATAACATGGACGTATGTTCGAGAACATGTGTTGGATAGATCTGCTATGAGACACTGTTGAGATTTTATGTGCCGTTAGTTGGTCTCAATAGTATTTATGTAAAGTTCTTAGACCTAAGATCATCATGGTTCCTAACATACATAGTAGCTTGCTTTGAGTCTATCAAACGCTACTTTGTAACTAGGTAGTTATAAAAGTGGTCTTTGGATATGCTATGAAACATGTAATGGGATGTGAGTGATCAAGATAGAATTTGTCCCGTCTTATAGGAGAGATATCTCTAGATCCCTTGATGTAATGGATTATAGAGTTGTCTATTAATCCATAACCAACCCGATAAATTTCTCGTAATCCCTTTTGTCATAATTTGGCTGTTTCGCCTCTCGTACCATTTCATGTAGAGTATCGTCCACATCAAACTTATCACCACATTACAATGAAGGAACGAATATGCCATCATGCTCTAATTCCTTGTCCCCACTATCTGGTGTGTCACCAATTTTATAGTTGCTAACATCAACCTCACCGTGCTTTGTCCAACAAGTAAAGTGCATTATGAAACCTGTTTGTATGAAATGAAACTATATATGCACTTTATTGGCAAACATCTTCTCATTTCCACAATCAACATAGGGATAATACATATATTCATTATGTCTGATTGCCCTCTCTTTGCTCCATAGCTATTGGAAATTCAACAACACCATTTTTAAATTCTTTGCTTAAACGATTAATGTACATCTAACTTTGATCCATCTAGTATAGCATAGAATGTAAAATTAGTTCAAAAGTAAATAATTTTCATTGCAAAATATATTTCTATAAAAAACAAGTTAATCACAAATAAATTTCTTTCGTGGCTATATGATTGACACATGCCTTATTGGGATGGCATGCGGGGGTTTGCCCTTGTGCTAGCCTTGGTCCTAAAAGGGCTTTGGACATTTGTTTATGAAGTGGCCCAGTTTAAAGCAATTGTAGCACACCAAAGATTTACTCTTGTCATCTTTCTTGGGTGTTTCTTAGGATAATTGTTGTCATTCTCGTTGTTGCCATTGGGTATAACCGATTTTCTAGTTTCCAAGCATGTAATTGCTCCATCTTTTTTAAGGTTGGAAGAATATAGCAAGATTGTACAGTTTGTAAGAGGCAGAGTAGAATGTGGACTAGCTTGTTGCTATGTGAAAATGTAAGTATACGAAACTACAAGTTAATTCTCAAGGCTTCTGATGGAGGGTAGGCATCTGGTCTTCCGTTAGGTAGAGATAAACAATGACTTAGTGGAGATGAGACACACACAATTTGGCTTTCGGTCAGCGAGATCGAGACCCTTCAATCGTGACACCACTTCTCCTCTGGTTATCAACTATGCACAGTTTGATTAACCTCACTATGAAGGCTAATCCTAGCCTATGAATCGAAGAACGCAGAAGACACAATTGAGTCTACTAAAAATCAATTGAATCTATGAGTTGGGGTTCACAAATCGACGATGGTGTCACTGTTCATACACAGAAAAGGAAACCCAAAACCCTAGATGATGGCTGTTGATGAATTTGTACTCCCAAGTAGGGATGGCAATGGGGACCCGAAACCCGATACCCGGTGGGGAAAAACTCTATTAGAGGCTAAAAATGGGGGAAATTTAGTACCCACGAGGATAAAATCTGTAGAAAAATAATCCCCATCTGGTAACCAGGGCCAGGGACGTTCCCCAGGCCCCCATCCCCATTTCCCTATGGGCCTTTTAGCCCCGCCACAGCAACAGACTGCAGCCTAGGCATATAGGCCCATTCATCGCACCCAGCCACATGGCCTAGCCCATGACCCCAATTACTAACCCTAGCGTGCAGTGTGCTCCCTTGATTCCTAACTCCTTCCCCTCCCCAGCTGCCATTGTGTGTAGCGTGCCCGTTCTCGCCCTCGCCCTGTTCACTCGTGCTCACGCCGTCACACCTCCTCTCCTCGGTAGTCAGCCTCACGTGTGGCGTGCTCGCGCTTCCTTCGGCACCCTACCGCCACACCTGCTCATGCCTCCTCTGGCTCCCTGCCGCCACGCTCGCACCTCCTTTGGCTCCCTGCCACCGCGCGTGCCCGCTCATGCCTCCTCCCTATCGCCATGCCCGCTCATGCCTCCTCCCCGCCATCGCGCTCGTGGCTATATCTTCTCCGTGCGGTGGCGCAAGGCACAAGGGCGAAGGCGTGAGGCAAGTGAGCGGCAAACACAACGTTGCGGCCTATAGGTGGCCATGTCCCTGTGAAGTCGGCGACCTGCATGCTGTCACCCCTCACCGATGACCTGGGGATGGGGACCCGATGGGTTCCCCGAACCCACGTGGGGACGGAGACGGGGAAAATTCCCCACCCATGTGTGGGGATGGGGATGAGGACAGTCAATTTTAGATGCAATGGGGACGGGGATGGGATGACAAAACCCGATGGGGACAAACCCGTTGCCATCCCTACTCCCAAGGTTGGGCTAGGATGCACCCCTAATGGGTCCAACTGAATACATGGCCAAATTTTGGCAAGAGATCAACACTACTTTTGGCATGAGACTGGTGTCATTGAAAATCTTATGAAATTAGCTTTCCGTGCATATGTAGAACATCGAAAACAGAGTCCGGACGTGACCTCGGCGACAAATTTAATGTGTGTTGCTCCTAGAATCTGAGATAGACTCGAGGTCGATATGCGTTGGGCTTTCAACCTGACTTAGACGTTCTTGCTCGTCTTCTCCACATTCTTGCTTGCCTCCATGTATTTTTTGGTATTGTTGATGGTTCCTATTAATAATAACATTATTGGGTATCAATCTATTCTCAAGGTTACAAAAGAAGTACTTAAGAACAAGTTCATGGAGATTTAATCGCCATGTCCAATCTCTAGTGACTCGACCTTACATAACAACTTGAAGGGTGTTGAGGAGGTGATAGATGTAGGCCTCAAGGTCGTGGACGCACACCACGTCGCCGGCCTTGCAGAAGTCGAGAGCGATCTCGACGCCGACGTGCGCGTAGCAGGCCTTGCTCCACGGCAGCTCGAACCGCCCTCCGAGAACCCTAGCACCCTCGTTGAAGACGACGCCGGGCATCTTGGTCACCGGGTCGCGGCAGTTCGCGACGCGGAGCACCTTGACTCCGAGCTCGTCGCAACGGTTCTTGAACTCGAGGTTGCCGACCCGCGGTCCGGCGAAGGAGAAGACGGTGATCGGGACGGCACCGCCGAGGGCATCGCTGTTCAGACCGAGTTCGGCGAGGTCGTAGCCGAGGAGGATGGCCAGCGAACTTCCCATGCTGTGACCGGCAAGTGTGAGGCTAACGTCGTCGTCCTTGTACATACGGATTAGCCGTGTCACCTCGGAAAGGAGCTGGTTCCGGCAGCTGCCGCATGTGAACTTGCCGGAAATGTCGTCGGAGGTGTAGAGGGAGAGGAACCCCGACTCCACGCGCACGTTGGGGCGGGGATCAGCCGGATCGAACCGCGCCGGCGCCAGCGAGCTCATGAAGTTGGCCAGCCACTCCGAGCCGGTCACCGTGCCGCGGAATGAGACGAGGATGTCGCGCCGGCCAAGCCTGACGGCCTCGTTGTCCGACGCGACGGCGACATACCCGATCCACCGGCTCTTGGCGCAGGAGTAACCAACGCCGAAGGGCAACGCCACGTCGGGTGCCGTGTAGATGTACTTTGTGACTGTGTACCCTGCGCCGGCCATGCCGACCGCCGGCAGCATTTGTTTCTTACCGTGCTTGCAGTTGAGATAACGCTTCGACGTTGGGTCGAGTTCGAACGCGCGGTAACACGCAGCGACGAGCTCCCCGTACCGGACGACCTCTGCCCGGAGCAGCGGGTGGAGCGGCTCCACCAGGCCTCGCCAGTCTCCGACGCCCTGCACCTCGCGCCATGAGCTCGCCAGAGACGGTCCCGCGGCCATCTTGACCACCACAGGAGGAGTACTCGTGGGCGTGGCCACACCCAGCGTCGATGTCGTCGTCGCTGTGGCCGATCGCTTCGGCCGCGGGCCACTATGGCCCACGACAACCTGCGAGGCCGACGTCGCCGCGGCGGGCGGGCTGCAGACGCGCAGGCGGCGAGTCGTCGTCGTCGTCGGCGCCACGCTGAGCCGTGCCGCCGCCGCCATCGGGAAATATTGAGGCAGCTCGGGGAGGTTAGGTGAGCCGGGCGAACTGTGAAGTCGTCGACGCAGGTGCCGTGCAGCGATCGATCGATGATTAGTAGAGTGGCGGTTGTCTGCAGGTGCACGCGTACGTATATATAGTGCGACGGGAGGCTATGCGGTTGGCCACGTACCTATAGCTGCGTCGTGGGGCACTCGACGTGGGAGGCGGAGACAGTGACGGAGGAGAAGAGAAGAGAAGAGAAAAGAGAGAAGAGGAGGTTTGCATGTGTGTGATGCGGCGCAGATTTGACCGCCGGGGAGGGGGACTACTGGACGAGGAAAACGGGTGAGGATTGCTTCTTGTTTTTAAAAGAGAAAAGTGGTCGGTTGCGGGTTCGCCCACAAACAAAACCCGCTTTGGGCGGAGACAACCTGATAAATGACTTTTTCGCTTAGTTAAACCAAGCACGTCTACGTCTTGATGTACGTACGTAAATACAATACGCATAACCGTACGTACGTATGTCCACGGGCTAGTTTCACGGTAAATAAGAATAAAGCTCCATCCTAACATATAGCACTTTTTAAAATTCAGAATTTATTCTAAACGTAGATATATAATATTTGTAAAATATCAATTTTACATATAAACTACTATGAGCTTTATGACCCATTACTTCACACAACACTGTTGAACCCATGCTAATTCAACCTTAATAAAGTGTATATTTATTGTACCCATGCTAATTCAACCTTAATAAAGTGTATATTTATTAATTTTTAGAAAAAACTCCCCAGAAGAGTGTCACGATGTAGTGTGTTTGATTCTACTACCGCTAAAAGGTTGTAGTCAAACGTAAATTTTTTATTCCAGTTTTAATATTATATTACAGTTTTATCTTTAGTAACGTTACTAATACCAATATAAAATGTATGTATATATGCTTCCTAATGTTAAACACATATCTATTAAAATAATAAAATAATAAATAAGGAACAAATTAAAATAGCGCATCAGATCTAGAGTGGAGTTGCTGCTCCACTGTGAAATACCCGCACCTGTTTGGTTTATAGAGTAGATCCAGATTCACGAATGGTGGAATTTGGTAGGAATGTACTATTTTGCTCCTGAGTTGTATTGCGCTTTATTTGTTGATATACCTTAATGTAATTATACCACAATAATAATGTTTTGTATTTTTAATCATAAATAATTCATATTACTCAAGTAGTTCACAAATATATGTGTAGTAGCACTATATACTAATTCCAATAAAGAGAAAGTGATGTCGCTAACTCATCACAGAATACATCCATTGTTGGAGCATTCGTCGCTGAAGTTGACCCATCGGACGGAGCTGAGTATCTAGAATATCTTTCCGGTATTGTAGGGACATAATTAGGATCACGATCAACCCGAGCAAAGTCCAAGTCCTCACCCGTGTGCTCACGAATGAAATTGTGAAGGACCATACATGCAACAATAATAATTTTCTGCTTGTGCATTGGGTATACTGGTATTTTGTAGAGAATTTGTCACTTCATTTTTCGCACTCCGAAGGACCGCTCAATGACATTGCGGATAGATGAGTAAATACGATTGAATCTTTCCTTAGGAGTCTTGGGCTCCATACCTCTATGCCACTCTAGAATATGATACCTCTCACCTTTATAAGGGGCTAGATATCCCGATCGATTAGGATACCCCACATTAATAATATAATATTTACCTACAAAGTAGAGACAATAATAAGATCTATTTTTTTTCTAGATTTAAGCCAAATTACAATATGTGCAATTTGTTTGATAATGTATGCTGAACAACATACCTTGTGGAGGATGTGAGAATATTTTTTCATCAACTCTTAGTGCATTGTATAATACACTACACTACCTAAAAAAGGCTATTAGTGATGGGTCATAAAAGTTATTAGTGACGGGTATCGTACCCGTCACTCTTATCACATCAGTAATGACCCATCATTAGTAATGGGCATACATCTATACCCGTCACTAATGGTCCACCTTTAGTGATGGATATAAATATATGTGCGTCACTAAAGGTCACCTTTAGTGACGCACATACATCTATACACGTCACTAATGGTCCCCTTTAGTGACACATATACATCTATACCCGTCACTAAAGGTGGACCATTAGTGACGGGTATAGATGTTTATGCGTCACTAAAGGTCAATTTTTTTATATTTCAGATCTGTTCTATACAGCTTTGATTTTTTTATTTCAGATCTATTACATACAGCTTCATTTAGTTTTTTTCAGTTCAAATGAGGTGAAGATTAGATTCGAGACGGTCATGGAGGGGCTCTTTTCGTCGTTTTTGTCATCGTTCCGATGTGATTTCCATGTGGTCATCATCGGCGAGGCCTCTAACCCGAGCCACAACAGAGGAGAGGTGATGATGAAGAAGAAAATTAGATCCGAGGTGGTCATGGAGGGGATCTTTTCGTCGTTTTTGTAGTCGTTCCAATGTGCTTTCCATGTGGTCATCGTCGGTGAGGCCTCTACCCCGAGACACAATAGAGGAGGAGAGGCGATGAAGAAAAAGAAGAAGGAGATGAGGAGGTGACAACAATGGAGGAGAGCAAGCAATAAGATTTGATGAAGTAATGACAATAACTATGTACCCTTTGTTAAAGCAGCTCAATACCGAGGAGCTCATGGTCGGGTGGAGCATGAGGTGACGCCAATCGCCGTCGAGTAGATCTTGTCGTGACGTCGGCCACCGTCGAGAGAGCAAGGGAGAAAAGTGTAGAATGGTTGAGAGTAAAGACTGAAGAGGAGAGACTGGGCTTTATAATAGTGCGTGTATGTTTTTGGGCTAGTATTCTTTTGCCCGCTCAAATTTTCAAAAATTTTCGTATGCGTCGGTCTTTAGTGACGGGTCTAGATATTCACGCGTCACTAAAGGTAGGTCTTTAGTGACGGATCTAGATATTCACGTGTCACTAAAGGTAGTTCTTTAGTGATGGGTCTCACACTTGTCACTAAAGGTAGGTCTTTAGTGACGAGTCTTAACATTACCCGTCACTAAAGATCAATTTAGAATTTAGCAACTCATTAGTGACGGACATCATTGAGACCCGTCACTAAAGGTAGGTCTTTAGTGACGTGTGTCTTTTATCCGTCACTAAAGATCATTTGTGTAGTAGTGCTAGTATCATATATAGATCCTGGTTGTTCCGTTGATACATATGTAAACCTCATGTCAAAGTCACAAACCGCTAGAACATTCTGAGTAGGTATACCGAATTTTCTAATATATCTCACTTGCTCATCTGGGGACAGATGTACTCGAATGTGTGTGCCATCAAGAGCACCAATACAATCTTTGAAATGTGGATATGCTCGTTTATCGTCTCTTATCCTTCTATGAATAGATGGAAAATTTGGATCTTTTGGTCTTATGAAATCCTTTGCCATAGTCATCAAGCAATTGAGCACCTCATCAAATTTTCTACTAATAGTTTCACCGGAGTGCTTAAATCGATTTTGACATCTTTTATTAGACTCATTTCCACCACATATGTACAATAAAATGGCAAGACTCTCCATAGTATTCATCATTAAAGATGATTGTAACCCGTACCTTTGCACCATTAAATCATGCAGGTCTACAAACACTTCTGAATTCATACGGAGCTGTGTATGGTATTCTCCTAGAGTCCTCAATGTCTCTAGGACCCAACCCATGCCACTAAGAGTTGATGTCCTAGGTGGATTTTTATCAAGGTATAAGTCAACATATGTCTGAACTATTTTCCCACTGCTGAATATAATATTCCAAAATTCCTTACTCTCATTGTCAGAATCATCAGTATTAGTTTTAGACATCTGCAATGTCAAACAGCATATATAAGATGGTCCAAACAACATACATAAGATGATCCAAACAACATACATAGAATGGTTCAAATATGATATATAAAATAGTTCGAATGTTTTAAATGACATACATAAGTTCAAATAGAAAGCACGATTACAAGTTCAATTAACAAGCATGATTACAAGTTCAAATAATTAGCACGAGAAGTTACTCAATTTCCGTACTAATCATTGTACCTCTTTCTAAGCTAGTTAAACCTAATCTCTTTACTAGACAATATCATAAACATTTCTCTTTGTTCCTTCTTCACAAACAATTGGGTGGCAATGTCATACTCATTAGAAGCATAATCTGCACCACAATCTAAGATAAGATCCATGACTTCCTTCATAGTAATCTCATTCTGCTTCCTAGTAGTGTAATATGTGGCTGATTCAGCTAGCTTTATGATTTGTTCTTGGATAATTAGTGCAGTGTTTGATTTAGCTTTCTTGCCCTTGTCAAGAACACGAGCTCTTTTTTTGCATTACCAACTGGAGGAGAAATCTCATTCACCTTAGCCTCACATTGAGTTGACGGTACACTAGAAATATCAACATAAATTAAGATATCATCATAGATGTCTTCACCCCCACCGGCAACATCATTTTCAACATCAATTGTTTCACCCTGTTGAGGTGGTATAATTGGGTTGTCACTCATAGGATTCCAATGATCAGATTCATTATTTGTGATGCCGGCAAATATTTCTCTCAGCTGCTCAACTTTTTGGATAGCCTTCTTCCTAAACTTACCACACCCAGGAATGTCATGTAAAAATTAAACAAGCAGATGCATCAATGTAACAAGCACGTATTAATAGTAGTCATCATAACATCATTGACAACTTGCACTTACTTTCTTTGCCTTCTTCCACCACTCATTTGGCATGTCAATGACACGCTTTTCGTTGTAACAATCGGTTCCTGTTTGGCTCCTCATTAATTTGTTCCAAACATTCTAATCTATTTTTAGCTTGTCCCACTTGTTCTTTATTTGCAACTTTGACAATTCAATTTCAGTCAATTAGAAAAATGTATGTGACACCTTATTATACCTAACAGAGTTCAAACTTGTGTTTGGCCGATTTCCTTTTCTGACTTGTTCGGCCATTAACTCACAAAAGAGAGTCATGTACGCATCAGTCCATTCCATTTGATCACCCTAACCATCATATTACTAGCAGTTTATTCATGAATCCCTAATCATATTATTTTTCATGACCACTATGCTCAAGGAATAAACTATCAACATTAGCTAGCAAAATCAAGGCCTCATTAACTGTTCACTGTTCTGTTACATGGGAATCCAATTCATGTATCATGTGTTTATCTAGCATTCAAAACACATAGAATAGAGAAATATCACAGAGCCAATCTAATTCATCAATGATTATGCTTTTAACTAAAGTACTAAACTTTATAAAATAGGTTCACAAGAATTCATCAATGATTTGCACATAACTTCCCATGCTCAAGAAAACTTCATTAACTTTGCATAGCAAAAGAAATCAAGAATTCCATCTACATGACGAGTATATCTTCCTGGAATCCGTATTGTATCAGACCAAGAAAACTTCATTAACAGATGCATCAGACCAAGAATACAGATTGTACCTGTTCATTTTTATTCCT
>KE372912.1:633631-647528 GCA_000418225.1 Zizania latifolia
GCCCTGGCCAGGCACGGGCCCCATCGACACCGTGCCCTAGCCAGGCGCGGCCTTCGTCGCTGCCGCCGCTCTTGGAGCGGCCGATGCCCCTGTCGCCGCTCTTACCTCCAACACATCCACCGCGCCGCTGAACTCACCCGCTGCCATTCCCCCCGGTGCCGACAACCTGAGTCCCACCTCCACCGGAACTCCATCCCCGCTGACGAGGGCGCCGATCGGCCGCCCTAGCCCCGTCAGCGCTAGCTCCATTGCTAGCAGATTGGTCTCCACCAAACAGGCGGCTTTCGGTGCAGGAAACAGAAGGTCGCATGAATAGAAAGGATGAGCGAATTGGTACGTTCAATAATGGCAGGTGGGTAATTTTTAGGCAACTCCACGACTCCTCTTCAAAAGTGATTTCGCAAAGCACCCCCTGAGGTGCTCTAAAAAACGAGAAGCGGAGTTCTGGATCTTCATTTTTTGTGGATCTGAAAACTGAAATCTCAACCTGTTTGGCTAGTGGATTGCGGAGCAGAGCTATAAAACCTAGAGTGGAGCGGTGTCAAACACCCCCTTATTGGGATGCATCTACAAGGCTGATTAAGCTGCCAGCGGAGAAGCCCGTTAATGAATGTGCATGAAATACACCTTCTATTATTTCTATATTTTAATCATGTGTGTGTGTATATATATATACAATCTATCAGTCTAATTAAAAAAGTATGTTTATATCAGTTCAATTTCGTATCCTATTTATTTTGCTGTAGCTAGATACGTTATTCTATTTCCATGAGCACTAATGTGATCAAAAATTCATGCGTCTATCTACGAGCGAGCGTGTATCAAAAGCGTGTACTCCAATACGTGTACCTATTATGATCATACGAGCTGAGTGGTATATGCATGTTGATTGACATCTTACCATAAAGAGAAAACTAAACAAATAAAGAACGGTCGGTTCAAAACAAATGATGCGTTAGTAAACTGGTTGACAAACTGCTTCACGCTTTCGTTTGTTGAGGTAATATTTTCCACTAAATGCCCGTATATTAGTCCAAGACTATTAGGTGTTCGCAGCAAAATGGTCATACTTGAATGCTTTATATTCACACGTTATATGAATAAAACACAAACATTGAGATTTATGAGACATGCATGCAAATTAATGTGTATAGTACTAATGTCTATCTTAATCTCACTAGCACAGAACACCAAATAGTTGCTGATATTATATGTGTCGGTTCATATAAAACCGACACGCACTGTTTATTTCTCGCTCACACTGATTTTATAGGTATCGGTTCTTACCGTACACTGATACCTATAGTGGAGCCAAACTATAGGTACCAGTTTTTAATAGTTATAGATATCGGTTCTTAAAGTTTATTGACACCTATAATATAACTAAACTATAGGAGCCAGTTATTATCTAAAACTGGCATGAATATTTTAGATACATGCTTTTTCTCTAATAGTCACCCTAAAACTATAGGTGTGGGTTACTAACTTTAACTAACATCAATAGGTAGACATCGCTATATATAGGTGTGGGTTCATGTTAACAACCAGCACCGTTGGGTCTGATAACTTTTTTATTCTGTCAAGTCTAAGAGTACTTGTGCTGGATAACCAGCCAAGAATAGTGGGAGGAGCTCACACGGTTTTTTTCTGGTCGGTAAGTTTCTCACGCTACTCTAATGTTATCTTAACTAGGAATTCATCTGTCTCAATATACAATCATTTCTATCATTTAAATTTTATCCTAAATATTACAACTTATAACCTTATGACCTCAAAAGTGAATTTCCCTAAAACTTTCTATAATACCCCTATCAATACTACTTATTTCACCCACAGTACCTATTCTTAAATACTAATAAAAGATACTAATGTCTTTTTATCCCTTTTCTTAATACTAGTGTCAAAGTCTAGAAATAACTGTATGTCGGGAATCCTAATCGCGCTAAGAGAATGTTATCTTCCTAGTGTGCTTTATTTTCTTGAAAGGCCCGCGCGTGAAGACCGTCTGTAAGCCCAGGAACGGCCTAGTTGCCCATCTTAGGCTATTTAGCAGTTCTTGTGTTGTCACTCATCAGCGCATAACAAATAGATAATTAATTAATCTGTGTGACTTAATCCTCTCTTTGAAAAAATGTGAATCCATGGCTATTTAGAATGTACACGCTTGCTCAACTATTGTTTAATTACAGATTAATATAAAAATTTAGTAAATTATGAATTAGTAATAACTATCTGTTTTCCAAATTCATATTCAATTAATACAACCGAAATTTCTGTATTCATTAGTAAATTTTATATTTTCGGAGAAATATATTACTACGGGAAAACATGATTTTACCGGCGAAGGCCACAATGCACTCGGCGAAGAGTTCGCCGAGTGTTGCACTCGGCGAACCCGCTATCGACAAAAAGGGTTCGCCTAGTGTTTTTCATCGGGCACTTGGTGAACACTTTGCCGAGTGTCAAATTTGGTACTCGGCGAAAAAAAAGTGTAATGTTGGCAGATAGACGGTTTGCCGAGTGCCCAAAGTTTGGCACTCGGCAAACAAAAAACTGAAAATAAAAAAAAAAAAAAACGTGCAGCACAAGGTGGGCGTCCCAAACACACATTTGGTCGAACACTGGGCAGGGCGCGACGCGGCCGGGTGGGCGGGGCACGGCGCAGCCGGTCGGGGCGGCGACGCGACACCTACAGGGCGGCGACGGGGCGGCAACGCGACTAGGCGGGGCGGCGATGGGACAGCAGCGAGGCACGGCGTCAGCGGTGGAGAGGGCAGGGGCGGCAGCCAGGGGGAGGGAGGAGGGAGGATGTAGGAGGAAGGTATGAGGGTTATATTTAAAGAGGGGTTTGAAAATTTTGAAAAAAAATACCGTTGGATTCAAAAATATGTGTGGGAATTGAAACTTTTGTTTGCCGAGTGTTTGCACTCATCAAACTCAAATTGTTTGCCGAGTGCCTCAAATTTGGCACTCGGCAAATATTTTTGTATTTTTTAAAATTTTGTCAAAATTGTTTTTTATTTTTTTTCTTCACAGATTTTGTGAAATATTTTTAAATTTAGTGGTTAATGCCTTAAAAATGGACTCAAAAATCTAAATATGATTTTTTTTGGACAATTAAGTTTATTATTTCATGTATTTACAGTTCAAATTTGAAATGTTTCATTTTAAATCCTAGAAATACAATTTTAACATCCTAGTTGACAACTTTCTCAAAACAATTTTAAATTTTTATCACAGCATCTACATATAATATTATAACACTATGACAAGTCTCATGTTTTTCAGACTTCATTTGGTTTTTTTAGAATTAAAAAACCATTAAGCTCCATGTTACCGATCGAGTGACACAACCTAGATTTTTCAAAATTTCTTTACATTTAGTAGGTAAGGCCTAAAAATGGACTAAAAACATGAATATAATTTTCTACAAATTTTGGTTCATTATTTCATATAATTGCAGTTCAAATTTGATCGATTTCAATTTAAATCCTAGAAACACACTTAATGAATTAAAAATAGTAAACCGACCCAAAAAAATCAAATTTTTATATGAGATAAGTTATGTTGTATTTTGATTGTAGAAAAATTTTCAAGTTCAAACAAAGATTTAACCATCAATTTGCTTTCAAATCTAACCCATTCCTTTTCTAAACTCTAATTCCTCCTGAGAGAATCTCTGGTTTCTTAACATCCTACGTGAAAAATTTCTCGAAACATTTTTAAATTTTTATCATAGTATCTATGTATCATATCATAACACATGACAGGTATCGTGTTTTTTAGACTTTATTTGATTTTTTTAGAATTAAAAAATCATTAAGCTCCACGTTGTCGATCGAGTGTCACAACCTAGATTTTTCAAAATTTCTTTCAATTTAATGGATAAGAACTAAAAATAAACTCAAAAACATGAATGTGATTTTTCTATAATTTTTGGTTCATTATTTTAGGCACTTACAGTTCAAATTTCACCTATTTCAATTTAAATCCTAGAAACATATTTAATGAATTAAAAATATCAAACTGACTAAAAAATATGAAATTTTTACATGGAATAAGATATATTGTATTTTGAGTATACAAAAATTTTGAAACTAAAACCAAGTTGCAAATATCACATAGGCTCGAAACAATTTTTTACACAAAATGATGGATTTTCTAGTTTGCCGAGTGTTTTTTTTAAAAAAAAAACACTCGGCAAACCCAAAAAAAAAAATTCGCCGCTCAAACACGCCGTCCCTACGTCCGTTAGTACTGATTTTTTTTTTGTTTTTGCCGAGTGTCATTGGGTTTGCCGAGTGTATTCCCCTTAGGCACTCGGCAAACCCCCCTTTTCGCCGAGTTTAATTGTTTGCCGTGTGTTTTTTGAAAAACACTCGGCAAACCCATCTTCACCGAGTGTCCGAAATAATGCACTCGGTAAAGATTTTGACACTCGGCAATTTTGGGTTTTCCCATGGTGTATATTCAGACTGAAATCGCTATACTACCCAAAGTATAAATAATTTGAAGGCTCAGAATAAATTAAATTCTACATATTAATACTTTTTAGGACCTATTTATTTCATCACTAGATTATATACAGAGAAATTGCAAAGTATTTTCTCCGACATAAAAATCTTTAATTTGTTTTCAGAAATTTTTCATACATATTGGTAACATGAAAAAATGTTTTTGTTATCTCTTATTAATTATATATGCTGATTGAACGGTGCATGTATTTACTAAAGAAACAAGTTCGAAAATATAGGGACATTTAGATTATTGTACACATATGTTAATAAGATGTTGAAAAAGATTATAATATCCTTCCTAGGACGAGGGATTGTAGACTTGAAAATGGTTAAGTAGAGTAATGAGTAATAATATCGAAATGTAGTATGGATATTTTAAAAATAAAAATAATCTTCTATAAGTTTAATTATTTGTATCGCTACATTGTGAACAAATTTTAAATTCTAAAAGATGCTACTCCCTTGTCCTAAAATATATAGCTTTTTGGTCTAGACGTATCTATTAAGGAAATTAATGTGGAAAAAGTCTATAATACTCTTCTTAGATTGGGTGAGTATTGACCTAACAATAGTCAGATAAGTAACGAGTAATAAAGTATAAGGATATATTTAGAGATAAAAATGGTAATAATATTTATTTTGGGAACACAAATTTACTCTACGAGATTATCGTACGACAGGTCATTTACTGATGGAGGGAGCAATTATTCTCGTAAATGTCTGAGATGATGGCCAAGAGCCGTCTGAAATGACCCTTTTTTAATCTTAACGTCGAAAAATAATAAAATATCTCTTTCTGCGTGCAAAAAAGGAGAAAGTGATGGGCATTGCGGTCGCAACAACATTCCAAATACGCATGAATAAATAAGTTTAGGACTGGCATTCCGTGTCGAAGCCATAATTTCTAAGTCAAACATGAAGTAAAATGTTATTTATTTATTCACGGTCAACCAATTGATTTCAAATTAACATCGCCATCCACGAACAAAACGCTGCATGCCTAGATGTACATGTTTTATCTGCCGTCCGTGTAGCAGGTAAGTTAAACAACCCTACGTGTACTCAAGTTGCAAGTCAACTAATTTGTACTCTAAAAACAGCATGTGCGTTAGTGTTGTCAAATCAAACCCAATTAATTAATTATTGCTAGCAGTGCAGTAGTTGATTCACGTCAATTAATTAATAATAGTGCATTAAATTAGTTTTTTTTACAAGAGTGCAGTACATCACATGGGCCCAGAGGATAACCAGTTTAAAATTTTTGCAAGAACAAATTCAATATAGTTAGCTAAAGACTAATGAAGTAGCACACGGTCTAGGGAGCGTACTGGGTGCACATAAACTTGTAGTTGTAGTGTATTAAAAATATTATATATATGCTCTATATATTTATAAAATTTAAGTCCAGATATATTAAATCTTAGTGGTAAGAACACTAGCTAGACAGCTAGTCCTTATTTAATCATCCGCGATTGGCAAGCCGAGATTATGCTAATATTAATGAAATTAATTATATATAATCCCTGTCAGTTCTGGTGCATTCCACGTGTCGCAGTGTACTATAGCATGGTCCAACCAATGGATTTCTTTATGTTATTAGAAGTATTATAGTTACCCGGTCTTAAAATATAAATACACTTATGTTAATTTTAACACCAATTAACAAGATAAACTTTAACATTGCGATGGGTGAGAAAGTTTCATCATATAATCAAATACCTTAAAGATCTACTTGAAAACTTTTTCCACCCATTATGCTTTATAGATGTGAATATTTTCATCTATGTTTATCGTTTTCTTAAAAACCCACTTGCACTGATCTGTTGTTTTAACATCATTAGGTGGATGGATCAACCAAGTTCATACTTGATTATCATACATGATTCTATTTTGGATCTCATAACTCCAAGCCATTTCTCAGAGTTGGTTTTACCATCGCTTCTTCGTAGATCGTAGGCTCATTGTTATCTAACAACAATATATTGTGTTATTGCGTGGTCATGAATATGCACCTCATAAGTGCATGATGTGACCTTTATGACTTACGTGAGGCTAGTGCATCCATAACAATTCTACAACATATTGTTTGTCTTTTTATGGTTCAGTGGGAGTTGAAATATTTTCTCGTGTTTCTTGAATTTCATCAATTTACATTGTACTCCCACTAACCCTCCTTAAAAGAAACACTTTTTCCAAGAAGACACAATGTTAGGCGACAAACACTTTGCCTTGTTCCCAATTATGAAAATAATATACTTTTATTTCTTTAGGCTACCCCACAAAGAAGCATTTGTTAGATTAGAGTGTTAACTTGTCGGATTGTAAATGTTTCACATAAGCTTCACATCCTCAAATCTTGAGAAAAGATAAACTGGGTTGCTTACCTAACCCTGTTTAGTGTGAATGTGGCTGTTTCTACAGTATATCTCTAGAAGTAAAATGGAAGATCACATTGGCTCATTATGGATTGTACCATATCTAACAAGGTTCAATTTCTCCATTTAGACACCCCATTCCATTGAGGCATTCCAGCTAGAGTCAGCTATGGAATAATTTCACAATTATTTAGATTATTACCAAAATAATGGCTCAAATATTTACCCTACAATCCATTCATAGAACTTGGTTGGTTTGCCTAAATGATTTTGTACTCATTTTAGAACTTCTTAAACTTTTTAAAGGATTCAAACTTATGCTTCATCAAGTAGATATAACTATATCGACTAAAGTCATCAATAATAGTTATGATGCAATGAAATCCTCCTTTCGCCATTGAATTCATCGGTTCACATACATCAGTATGTATGAGTGTTAATAAGTCATTTGCCCCCTGACTTTGACACTAGAAAGGTGCCCTTTTATCTTGCCAAGTAAACAGGGTTTGCATATCTCAAATGATTTAAAATCAAATGAATTAATGCAGAACTCCTTCCTTATGGAACTTCTCCATATGTTTCTCATTTATATGTCCTAAACGATAATGCTAGATGAACATGGATTTAAATCATTAGGGCATATCCTCTTGGTAACACAAACCACCATGCCCCCATGCCCCTACATGCACCCGCTAGCCAAATCCAATGCCATAGAGCGTCCATAGCCCTACCACTGCCAAGCCGCTACCCATAGAAAATTTCAAGCCATCAATGCCCACAGCCACCGCCAAGTTGCCACTACTTTGAGACATGTCAAACTTCATGAGCATAAGCCCGAGTCCCATCTCCAGCGTTGCCTCCATCCCGAGCCCTAGCCCTATCCCTATCCCTAGTAGTACAGAAGATGGAGAAGATGAACCCATTGAAATAGAAGGTTCTGGACATGAAGATGTAGAATATTGCTCTATTGGCTCAAAGAGAAAGTTATTTTAGTTGTGTGGAAGGAGTTTAAGAGAGTTAGAGTCATGGGTAAAGTCAAGGCAAAGTGTAACTAGTGTCACAAGAATCGAGGAGAGACTCGTAATGAAACTAGGCATCTCCATGAATAGGTCCGGATCACTAAACCCAGAAATCTAAATTAGATAGGTATTCAGCACAAAGAAAGATTTTAATGTGCTAAGTTAGTGGAAGGTTGCTAGGACATGCTATCCAACTTTGAGGATGATAGACGTGACATATACACTATTCCAATGAGCATGGTTGCATCCGAGTCTGTATTTAGCACGAATGGTAAAGTTCTTAGTGAGCAACGCAGCCGATTTACTCTTGCAATGCTAGATGCTCTAACGTGTTCCTATGATTGGATTTGCAATTAGTACAGAGGTACAAACATAATTTCTTCTTGTTGCTTTTGGTTTGTTGTACATATACAATATTTCTTATTTATTGCCTTGTTCTTGTATCTAACATAGGAAAATGTTATGACCGCTAGTTCTTGAACTTGCCTTTAAGATATTCAAGAAGGGATGCATGTGAATTGTTGATGTATTCATTTTAGAGCTTATTTGTTGCCTTGTTGCTCTACAAATTTCTTTAGTGGTTCAATAGTTCAATAGAGTTCAGTGTTATGACCTTTAGTGTGACAAATCTCTTGCTATTGATTATTGTTGCTTTGTTAATTATTGTTGCTTTGTTAATTATTGTTGCTTTGTTGATTATTGTTTTGCTGAACAATCCACCTAAAGGGGTTCCTTTAATGGTGATTTGTATGTAGAGGAAAGCACTGGATTCGAGACTAGATGATTAACACAAGAAGTAGAGACACAAGATTTAGACAGGTTTAGACCATCAATATGACAAATACCCTACGTCCTATGTCAGGTGGATTCTAATATCAAAGATTGGATGATTGGATGCCTCTCCTTTGGGGGTCTCCTCGCCCACCTTATGTAGTACAGGGAGCAATGTTAAATACAGGGATCATATCCCTATTCGGTTGTTGTTTTTGAAGGATTACAACTAGATACTTTCTCATCTTCAAGCTATCTCATAATTACAAGGATGTCCTTCCAAGAATATTTCAACGTAACATATTTATGCCGATATCCTCAATTTGCTAGGCTTGCCTCCGATATGCCCCACTAAAACCCATCATGAGGTACCTAGGGATTACATCCCCAACAGTAGCCCTCAAGCCATAGCTAAGCAACAATCTTGCTCTGAATGGTTTGCACGATGTTTTGATGAGCTTGACATTCGTTGTTCAATAAATTCTTCTGGAGCTTGAGGCATTTATCGAATTTGTTGTCTTCCAAAGTTTCTTCTTCAACTAGGGCCAAAATGTTCTTTTTACAGGACCGACCAAGTCTGAACTATACAATTTGACTTCTTTGTAGTGAAGACTTCTCTGAGGAACACTAGGTGCCCTCAGCTGGCTGTTCAACCTAACCAACCCTCATCCTGAGGTAAGTGACTTGACTGCTACAGGCACTCGAGAAACCAATTGGTACTTTGTCATTATCAAGACTAGGGTTAAATAAGATAAGTAATTGTATTAAATAATAAGTGTTACTACATAACTTATGGCAATGAAGGCAGGGCTCATGAAGATGGAGATACAACTAACTAGAACGGTGGTATCAAAGTTATAGATGATTGCCATAAATCCTCTGGTCACAGCGGATCCCTACCTAATGTGCCAACTATCAGGGTTTTGCTGAATAGTTTATGAAAGAAGTACCTTCGGTTGTGATTTGTATATAGAGGAAAATGCTAGATTTGAGACTAGATGGTAGAGACATGAGATTTAGATAGGTTCAAGTCGTCGATACAATGAATACCCTACGTCTTATGTTAGATGGATTCCAATATCAAGGACTGGATGATTGGATGCTTCTCTTTTGGGAGGTCCTCTTGCCCGCCTTATATAGTGCTAGGAGCGATGTTACAGACAGGTGATTATATTCTTATTCGGTTGCTATTTTTGGGATTACAAATGGATATTTTCTTATATTGATCGAATATATTTTCTAATTATAAGCGTATCATTTTTGGTATATCTTAATATAACATATTTATACCAATCTCCTCAATAGATCGGGTCTGTCCCCAATATGTCCCACTATAGCTAATTATGGGGTACCTAGGGGTTACATCGCCAACAAGTGTGAGTGACCAAGTTTGAGCTCCAAAACCATATCTGTTGCCTGCCTGCTTAATTCAAGAAGATACTCTACTCTTGTTGTTTTTCTTTTGTAAACTGTTTTATTTGAGTGATGAACTGTTGTAGTTCCTATTTTTTGAGTGTGAATGTGCTTGCTGGAACAATACCGCTTCTACTAAGTATTTGGCATGTATGAACTTAAAAATTTAATGTGCTGGTTGTTGTTTGTCCGATCACTAGACTTAGTACCCCTATTCCACACAGTCTGAAACTTTTATCATGGGAGATAATGTTCTTGGATAATCATCTAGAGCCTTCAGTTTTGGCAGCATTCCACTTATGTTGCAAACTTGATCATCCATGCATTCAGCATGAGTGCATGACAAGGAAGAGAGGATAGCACTACTAGTAGTTAGTTCCAGATCAAATTAACAAATGTTTATTGGTTCATGATTAAGTTTATGGCAAAATATTTAAGGCACTGTAGCTTGTCATACCTTTTCTTTAAGAAAAATTCCTGTTAAATGTGTGGTGATGTTTGGCTATATATGAACGTATACATCAGTAACAATTGTGGTTCACTATTGTTTGTTATCGGTGATTAATCGGTGAAAATAGTTCAATCACATCCTCACAACCTCTGCTGAGAACATAAATAATGAAAACTTATCTCCAAGATAGAAATATGTTTAGAAATGGTTCTCGTTGTTATGGTTACTCTCCACGTCTAATTAATCAATTAGCTGCTGCCGCATCTATCGGGTCTCTACATATGCCCACTACAACCACTTTCAGCGATTGACCCTACTAGAGGAAAGGACGCGCTGCCAAACATTTTTGCATACAGATTTTCAAGCGATTAATGAGTACCACACCGTCTGAAAAATTCCGACAGCTAGCCCGTTCCGCCGGTTTCAGTCCGGGAGTCCGGAGATCGCCGGCGTGGAGATTCTTCGTCCTTGCAACTTGGTTATCGATCGACGTGCTTGACCTTTTATTTTCTCCAGGAGTGCGTGTCAGCGTACGGCTACTCGCTCTCCAATCATTCGAGAATCAATGCTGCGAATTGAGGTGATTGATGGAGACGTCGGGTGCAGTATCGTCCGTGTGAATTCACAGAACGCCGCCGCACATTTATTTATGAATCTGGGGTGATCTCCGGCCGGCTGACGGGTTAGATTGAATCCACGCACGCATTGTGCGACACATGCTCTCTGACGAAAATGCATTCTTTGGTATTAAAACATCCGTTCCACAGTATATCGATCTTTTAAGCTTGGATACATTTACGAAGAAGATGCGTAAAAACATTATAATATTTTTCTCAACGTGAATAAATGGGTATTTAAAGATAGTTGGATAACGTAATACTCCCTCTTTTTTCTAATATATGACGTCATTGACTTTTTATACGTAAGTTTGATCATCTGTATTATTCAAAACTTTTTTGAAATATCATTTATTTTGTTATAATTTGTTTTATTATTGAAGGTACTTCAAGCATAACTTATATTTTTTTATATTTGCACAAGATTTTTAAATAAAACAAATAATCAAATGTTGTGATAAAAGTCAACAACGTCATCTATTAAAAAAGGAGGGAGTAAGTAATAAAATCTAAAGATAATATGTATGTTTTAAAAGTAAAATTAACTCTAATAGTTGCTACATTAAGGACAAATTTTTAACTCTAATAGATACTATATATTTTAGGACCGAGGAAGTACCTATCAAAATATATCACTTTTAGTATTTAAAATTTATCTCAAATATAACAACCTACTTATAAAAGGCAACTTTTATATCCAAAGTATACATATTATCCTTGACATCATTACTTAGGGGGTGTTCGGTTCCATGGACTAAAGTTTAGTCCGTGTCACATCGGATGCTTGGACATCAATTTGAAGGACTAAACGTGAACTAATTATAAAAATAATTGCAGAATCGGAGGATTATTCGCGAGACGAATCTATTAAGCCTAATTAATCCATGATTAGCAAATGTTTACTGTAGCATCACATTGTCAAATCATGGTGTAATTAGGCTCATTAGATTCGTCTCGCGAATAATCCACTGATTATGAATGGGTTTTATAAATAGTCTACATTTAATACTCCAAAATAGTATCTAAACATTCGATGTGATAGGGATTAAAGTTTAGTCCTTGTAACCAAACGGAGCCTTATTACTTTACTCAACCACTTATAGGGTCACACTCACCCATCCCAAAAATAGTATTATGGTCTTTTTATATCTCCTAAATATATGTGTCTAAGTCTAAACGCTTTAAACATACTTTTAACCACTACTATAACTTAAAAAATATTTTAGCACTACCTAGTATATTTGTACTTGTTTTATATTTTTATACGAATGTTCATTTATAATTTTCTGTACATTATCCGATCTTATTTTGCACTACCATATTCGTATTTAAATTAATTTCTGAACAACAGATTTGAGATTATGGAGTGAGCGGTCGGTCCGATCCGGTGGCAACCACGACATGCATCAAATTGAGCCAATTACCCGGACAGATCTATGTACGGGCTTGTTATAATTGGGGCACCGTCATGCAGAGAATAGATTATTTGCCACTTTGAAGTGAGTTTCGCAGTTTTGTCATGCAATTAATTGATTTCTTGATTAGCCTATCATTTCTTCTCTTTAACTTATTTTATTTTTCTTTTACTAATGTTGGTGCGGCTGAAAAAGACTTATATCCCTAGGCAATTTCCGACGCGTGAGAAGAACTATTTTTGCTGTGAGATATTTCCTGTTTGTGAGACCAACTACTTTTTATTCTCGTACTATGGATTTGTGAGATGAACTTCTTTTATTCTCAAATTATGGATTTGTGAGATGAACTCCTTTATTAGAAAATCTGCAGCGTGCAGTGCAAAACTGCCCAAGGGTATAAGTGTCTTTTCTAGCGCCCAAATTTAGAAAAGAAAAATAAAATGAGTTAAAGAGAAATGGAAGGTTAATCAAGGAATTAATGTACTACATGGTAAATCTATGAAGCCAATATTGAAAGTGGCAAAATTATAAACATCACTCTTAAAAGTGGCAAATAATCAATTCTTTCACCGTTGCAGAGGCACTTACTCGTCTGGTTGTTTAATTGTTAACACCTTGATAGGTTTCTTATATACGAAAAAGCAATTAATTAGTATACATATTATTTTATTTATTTATATTAGATGTGATCGACTAAGTTATATTTATATTTATAGTTAATGAGTTTATATATGTGTAAAGGTATATAAGTGCAAAATAATCTTTCAATTGTTAAAATATCAATAATTAGCATTAAAAAATGCTAAGTATAGAAAGTCAACAAAAATAAAACCGAATACCGGCGTCGTCACGAGTGAGCCGTCAAATCCATCAAGCCTCACGTGCGTCCTCCCTTGTGTGGTTAGTAGCATTTGGTTCTCCTTTTGCCAGTGAGCTTGAGTATGGCATAATGCCATAATTATATATACTAGTCCGACAAATATGCTCGTAGGGTCCGCTCTCCTACAAATTGCTGATAAAATGGGAACACTTAAAAACTGTAGATGTCAAAACTGTGCATGTGCTAATTATATAAATCATCCAATCCAAAATATAGCAAGTTGTAGCGTTAGATATGTGTATTAAGGAGATGAGTGAAAAGATCATACTATCTTTCACTACGGGAAAACAGGATTTTGCCGAGCGCCACAGGCCCTCGGCGAAGGTCACAATGCACTCTGCGAAGAGTTCGCCGAGTGTTGTACTCGGCGAACCCGCTATCGGCAAACAGAGGTTCACCGAGTGTTTTTCATTGGCACTCAGCGAACACTTCGCCGAGT